>CM046858.1:37450675-37871849 GCA_025617745.1 Heliocidaris erythrogramma | reverse complement strand
CATGATCAGATCATTCCAGCACATACAATACTTGTAAATGAAGGCCTGTTTCAGAAATGTGTTTATGAATGGGAGATCCCTGGCAAAATTAAAAATTACAGATGAACCGACTCTCACTTATTTTTCAACCTCTGTCCTCCATTATCACTATAGTATCACCACAATGGACACATACAGTATGTAATTCTATTCTTCTCAATCAGCATTCATAGCACAATCCTAATTTAGGCACTACTGTAAATGCGAAATATTCGCGGTACATTAATTTTCGCGGATTTCGCGCTATTTTCCGGCGGGCGCGAATTCTAGAACTCGCGAAAATGTTAGCCTGATTTCCTATGCGGCTTGAATTGCACGCTTCAGCACATTTATAATACATGTATGTGTGTGTGTCCAGTTCATTTTTGAGCGTGTGTGTGTAGTTGCGCATGACGTATGCATTTGAATGGACTGCGTGTGTGTAAATTAATATATGGAGTGGGTGTACAATAAGAGCGTGTAATTGTGCAGCGCGAATTTGAGAACCCGCGAATATGTTTTGGGGTCGCTCAGCGTGAAAGTTTAATCGCGCAAAAAAAACAGCTTTTACAGTATACAATGTAACAAAAAAAAAAGTTTTAAAATTCTTTTTCCAAAGTCAACTATTAAAGGACATCTAAAAATTTAAAAACTTCTAGTCAACGCAGGGTTGTGTATGTTGTACTTTAAAAAATACTCATAAATGTACACCTGTATACATACATGTACATGTACATATATATATAATATATACATGTACATTAAATAGGTTGACATGTACATGTACACTTTACTTGTAGTATCAGCCAAGATAATGTAATTGATTTTTTGTCAGACAAATTAGCCGAAATTCTTTTCCACGTTAGTGTTGATAGATGGTTTCCACCTGGTTCAACCTGCTTGCTCTCACTATATAGTATGTATCTTCTCATAAAGCATTGATTTGTTGCTGACTTGCTGTCCCTCATACACTACCATTGGCAAAGAGTACAACACCCACTGGATATTACCCACTCAAGGTACAGATTAAGGTATGAAAGGGATCAATAGGGATTATCCCTAAACAAAGGGGATTACTAACAGTTGGGCTTAAAAACGGCTCTCTATTGACCTGTTGGTCAAATAATCCTCATGAAAATGGTCACTGAGTAAAAGATGTTCACCTCTCTTTTAGAAGTGGAATTTGAAAGGGGGCGGGATGAACAAGTACAATTTACATTGTAGGCCTATCATGAGCTCTGTACAGTCCACAATGAATACATGTATGTTTTATGGAGAAAAGAAAATTTAGATTTAAAAAAAACAAACAATATTCCCATGGAGCTTCCAAATGTGTATGTTTTATTACATGTATGTTTGAAACAAGATAATTAAATTTGCAATTTCCAGTCCAGTTTGTTACTTAGTCCACCAATGGAAACAACTTCATTTCATTTTCAATAAAACAAACATTTCCATCTTACAGGTGTAACTTTTATTCAACAGGTCAATGACAATGAATAACATTTGCCATTCCCATACTGATGCATGCTCTGTACATGTAGGCCTCGGAGGTCTCCTTGTACATACTACTCATCCACCCACATGCATGACCCATTAGGGTGGTACGGGACTTCTCAAGAGAAGTGACAAAAGATACATGCCTACTGTGGGTTTCCACTGAAAATGACAATAAATACCTTTCCGCCATGCATGACCTCTTCATAAAGAACTCCACTGTGCTCCCACCATACCACAACAAATGCTAGACTTGTGCACCAGCCTATGATTTATGACTGCAAATTTACTATATTATAAACAAACATTTTACGTAAAAACTGAATCTAGGTTACAATAAAATATTTGAATCTTATGTTTGGTTATGTATTTCATAATTAGGGGCCTATGTACATATACATGTGCATATATGGTGTAAAACTGTAGAACAGATGTGTACATTAGGCCTTTATATGGCCTTGCTTACAAAACAACAAGACTACATGTACATACAATGTATACTGTACAAAAGCAATTAAACATTGATCTAGAAGGCCTACATGTATTTGAAACAGCTACATGTACATGTACACAACCACAAAACCACAACAGTCAGTTTGAGGTCCCCCCCCCCCCCCCACCCTCCAAAGAACAAAAAAAAACAAAATAAAACAAAAGAACAGTCTGATTATTGTTTACAGGTTCATGTGCATAATGTACATTTAAAGTGAGCAACCTAGTAGACTAATAAACTCATGTACATGCATACACAAACATTGGTACTATGTATGTACATGTACATTAATAATGGAAGTTGGAAACACATTTTCAAAGGAAAAGCTCAACACTTTACCTTCAAAACATGTAGATGTAAACCCCGGATGTACATGTAAACATGTAAATTTTAGTTCTGAGAGAGAAAATTTGAGTGTTTACTATTTATACATGTACATGTACATAGTAAAGACCTTCCTGTTGCAGACTTGAAAAGTGTTGTGCCTACAAAATACACTTTTCTACTGTCTTCCAATCAGTGGCCCTTTTCCCTTCACTAATCCTATTTATATTCTATTGTTTTTCTTGAAAGTACATGTACATGTAGTACATGGTATTTATGAGGTTAAAAGATTATTAACTGTTCCTTATTCACAACATTACCTACAACTGCCCTATACACTCATTACACTCTACATGTACCTTTAAGTAGTACATGTAGTGTCAGCTGACCTTTTATACTATCTGAATTTCAAGGTAAAGCTTGGAATTTTGAGTTTTGAAGGTGAATCTTCCCCCCCCCCCCCCCCCCCCCCCCCCCCCCCCCCCCCCGCTTTTACAATTGTATTTATTGCCTTGGCCTGCATGTAAAAGTAAGCCAACAACTAACACTTTGACAAAATTTTATTTGAAAAAAAAATCTTTTTCATTTTGTACTTTAAGGCAACAGTTTTTAGGCCTATTTTACATGTAAGTGGGCTTGTAAGTATTAACCAAGCAGCACTCTGTCTGCCAACCCTGAACAAATATGGAGTTTGGTCTGGACGAAGGAGGAATATCCTCTAATAGGTCTTTGATTCATCTCTCAATATCTGCCTGTTTAACGTGAGTCATGGTAATTAGGGAGACACACCTCTCACAGTTGATTGTGTGGGCTGCTTGACAGCGAGGGAGGAGTAAGGATGAGGTGTTTGACCGAACAGTTGTGGCCACTAGAATTGGAAACTGCTTGACTCTCAACTGACTGATGATGGATGAACATGTACTGGTACATGAAACAAAAATATGAAACAACAATATGTACATGTAATGTAGGCCTACAATGTACACATTTAAAAAAGAATCAGTCAAATTTTGTACATGTACACATTAGATGTATGAAGCACGGTATATGTCTACAAGCCTACTTGTATGTATGTAGTAATAATATAGCCTAAATTGTAAATGGCCCACTTGGCGACACTGTACATTGTATCCAAATGAGGGTCTACATATGTACATACATGTACAGTGCATGCCATGGCTGCTGTATCCAGTGAATTTCATACTCCACTTTGTTTGGCAGAGCTGAAGTTCAACAGTGAAGCTTAGAATCACAAAGTATCAATTGACCAGTTTGTGTAGACAGGCACTGAAAACAAGATGGATGGGTGGTGTCAATTTCTGTAAACAGTACATGTACATGTACCTCTACTCCATAGGGCTACAACATGTATATTTTTTTAATTCGGTTTTGAAGTTACATACATGTACATGTACAGTAGGGCCTCCATGTATATATGTTTTTTGCCTATGTACGGCATACTGGTCACAGATTCACAATGCATTGTACATCTACGTGTACTGTATAGTACTGTATACATGTACATGTTCCATCGGAACCACTGTAAAATATTTGTTAATTTGTTTGAACTCTTTTTTGAAACACCGACTGTCCAGAGTAAAAATATTTCCTCTTTTGATTGTTTTTTGTTTATACCTGAGCTCTTCGCTCACCAGAGTTACTTCGCTCACTGTTCCTCTGTACATTTTTCATATAACGAAAATGCAGTGCATATAAATAAAATACAGTGTACATGTAGACTAGGCATACCAAGGAGGTACTAGGCTTGCCTAGTACCTCCTTGGGCATACATACAATACATGTACATGTACAAAGAGTGCTATCAAAATCTTAAAATGCATGTGTATTGCATTGCATTCAACTTTAGCATACATGTATGTAGTGCTCAGTAACACCTGTAAACTATATGCTATTTCAATCAGTGCTCTAATCGTATTTACATGTAAATTCTGCTGGTACTCTGGTATATGTACATGTATTTAATGAAAATAGCAAAGTTTGGACCTGTACTCTGCAGGTTTTCCTTCCACCAGATCTATGCAATCAACATGTACATGTACTGTAGTTTAATTTGAAATGACCAGCTCTACTTTTACCAAACAAACAAAAGAGGGCGGAGCAAATGAGCAAACTATTAGAAGTTACATGTAGAGTATAAAAAGAGCTAATAAGGGTTGACATTTTGGACATTGATAAAACCGCTAATGAAACGATACTGTCATCTGGTATTATGCAGCTGGCATTCCATCCCCAGTCTGTCCTCTGTAACAGTAATTACTGAACATGCATGATGATGAGAGCAGAGCTGGCTACTTTCAAAACCAGATGTCTGTCACAAAATGACAGCTTCATTCATCCAAATGGATTGGGCAGTGTACAAGGCCTACAATACAGGGCAAGAGACATGTGTACGGTACATCTATATAGTTTTATGCATGTACTGTAGGAAGTGTAGCCATATCAATTCTTACTGTAAATTTGGGAAGGTCTGTCTGTCCTGTCCATATACACAAATGTACATGTACATGTGAATGTGCAACCTTATGGAGATAAAAGCTTCACTAATTTGTAAAAAAAATGAAAGGTGTCCATGTAAATTGTACATGTATGGCAGTGAAAACAAATCACAGGAGCAGTGAGCGATTTACATACGTGTACATGCAGCTCTCATAAGCTCTAGATGAGCTCTTGTAAACTGAAAAAGAGCTCTGGTAAAAAACAAGTAAATACAAACATGTACAGTGTACATGTACATGTAGGCCTACTTGTGCACTGTACACAATGTTTGCTACATGCACATGTACATGTACATACAGTGTATTAAGAATTGACAAAACAAAATCACATTTTTATGACAGCGAGTTCCCGTAAACTAACACATATTTTTTCCACTGATGTACATCATGTACATGTACTGTACAGTACATGTGTACCTGTATGTGACATGGCAAACTACATCATAGTCACTTGTACATGTACATTATACACATAAATGTAAACTGTACATGCACATGTACTTTGATGACTGCTACATACATGTACAATGTACATGTACATGTAATGTATACATTGGTACTTCGACAAATAAAAGGGGAACATCCTTGTAGTTGTAGAGAATTACATGTACTGTATGTAAATCAGCATTTACATGTACATGTACATGGAGGCCTAAATTATGTATGCAAGGAGGTACAGTACATGTACATGTACTAGGCAAGCTTGCCTAGTACATGTGTATGTTGGTTCTATTGGAGCTTCATGTTTGTTGTACTTATTAAAAATATCAAATTACCACTGAACAAAACTTTTCACTTCTGAAATTGCATTCACCCTTCAAAAGAACTTCATGTACATGTACTTTTAATACTCTAGTCAGCTCATTACACGGTCTAATAACTTCTGTAGACTTTGATAATGTGCATGCTATGAACATGAATGATGAGCATAATGTAAGATATTGCACACATGTCAGATCGTTTACTTGCCTCGCTTGACAAGTCAGATAAATCAGGCAATGAAGCAGCCCGATTATCAGGTGGAAAAGAATAACGATGGAGCCTCTTCCGACGACGATAGAAAGGCTGCATTCCCATGATGAAACAATGGACCAGTTTACAAGCTACTTCAGTCAATGCAAATTTACCTACATGCAGATGTGCTACATGCTGTACTACAGTTTAGACATCATGTTGCACGAAGAGGTTATCACTCCCCCACTCCTTGGTTGCACATCTTGCAAAAAAAAAAAAAAAAATTCACTGCAAATTTTTCCCCATGGAGCTACATGTAATGGAATCAACTAAGTTTTATGACATTGTAAACCCAGTGTGGAAGCAGGAAAAGGTCAGAGATCCAATGAAACTTGGCAAAACTTAATTTGCATTATTTGGGGACAGAAATGAGGAAATACAGCATTCTTTATTAGCTCAAGATTGCTACATGTACATGTACATATACATGTACAAGTCTATTTCCTCAAATTTTCTCCAACTTGTATAACAATGTACATGTATGTACAGTGTACTTCTTCCTCCTCCTCCTCCTCCCTTATCACATTCTTTGGGATTATTAAAGGCGAAAGAATGTTAAGTACTGTACATATCATGTACATCGTTCATGTTGGTAATGCTGCTTAAAATGTGAAAGAAAATATTACGGGGGCAGCTACAGTATGATTTTCTTCACAGGGCAATTGAGATTCCCTTGAATACATTGTGCGTTTGAAGGTGACAGAAAGTACATTATAAAGCATGCCATTGTGTGGAGTCCCTGTGCATGTGTAGACGGACATGTGCTATTAAAGCCCATGAAATTTATGCGATTGTCATTTGTAATAACCCGATTGTGTCTTACCATCATTATACAAATGATGCACAGGTTGGAGTGGGTCGGTAGGAATTGTGTACACAAGGAACCTCTGAATTGTGTGAACCCACGAGGCGCAGCCGAGTGGGTTTCGGACAAAATTCAGAGGTACCGAGGGTACACAATTCCTACCGACCCATGAAAAATACCTGTGCATCATCTGTTTTATAGAATGGGTAAAAAAAAAAGTGAAAATCAATCTTTTTCCCAATCATGCATCCAGTGAAAGTGAGCCATGCGTCCGGTAAAAAATGATGCATGGGAATTGACCAATCAGATTGCAGAGATTCTTCTCCCCATTCTATAAATAAATATGAACTCTGATCCAGGTCCTTTCTTTGCAATATGTATTCCTGTTATTTTTTTCTGTATTGTTTTTGAAATGCCGAATAAATAATAAATAAATAAATAAATAACATGAGGAGGTGGGCTGAAAAAAAAGGGATTTGGGCTGGAAATAAAGGGATTTGGGCAGGGACGTGAAAAGGGGACAAATTTTACTTGGCCTAACCAGGGAAATGTAACTTTCAAAAGTTACAGTTCCCTGGCCTAACACTGACTGTGGTGTATTGCAGTACATGTATTGTACAATGCAGTGACTGAATTGCGCACCTTCTTATACAGAATATTATAGACTGTTGTAGACATTGCCAGAATGGCTCTAATCCTTGGAAATATTTCTGTTTTGACTGCAACAATACACAACACATGTACTCCTGTACATGTACATGTACTGTATGTTTGATTAGGGACTGGAATCAGGGCTCTGCACTTCACTTTTTTTAACATTTAAGGTCCCAACTAAATATTTAGGATTTGAAAGCATTTTTCCTATTGAAATCTCAAAAATTTTTGGGGTCCAACATTTACGGTAAATCTGTGCCAGGCCACTGTTTAATAGTGTCGAGCCAAGTGATGATGGTAAAAGATTTTTTCTTTATTTTTTACTCAATACGTAATCTTTATTCAAGATTAGCAAATTATACATGTACATGTATTTCTAGCAATTTAACTGATGGGTATTATGGTTCTGTACATGTACATGTATACTGTAGTATTGTACAAGGGCACGCAGTGTTACAACATAAAATAACAATGCCATTCTCTGATGTTCACCTAAAAACATGATGTACATATACTGTATCTTTCAATCATGTGCAAGAATTAAGTCAACAAAAATTTCTTAAATGTATCGTTCTTGAACTTCTTTTTTCTACCACTTCTCACATGCTGACAAAAATCTCAATTTCCTTTGCAAGCAATCTGTCATCAAATCTTACAGCAAGCGGCAATTCTGTGTGATTTTCCACTTTCCCTTATTTCCCCATCAGGAAGTCATTGAAAATAAATTGCTTCCTGACTTTCATAATCAGCAGAGCTGTACATACAGTATACATGTAGACAAGCAAGGTCTCGTATACATGTACGTGTGTGTAGAACTGATGAACACAATTTTAGAGCTCTTTAATAATTGGGAATTTAAGATATTCTGATATTTCATGGCTAGAAAAGCCAAAAATGTTAACGTGTGTTCATCGACAGCAGAGTCAATATCATCAAACGGGTATGAATATTGAAATTGACACATTCAAAAGTCACCCAGAGTTCCAGCCGCTATAAAACAGTGCAATGACCTTCGTTAATTTGTCAGATGGAACAGATAATTGCAGTTGATGAAAATTAGATTCATCAATCCTGTGTGCATTCTGCAACCTCAAATATGAAATTAAATGAGACTTCTTCGGTATTTCTTATGTTCAACAAGGGCTTATTGAAGTGCAGGGACAGAATGTATGTACATGTATTATGTGTTCCCCACCCACATGTACATGTACATGTACATAAATATGCAGACAGGTTTAATACATGTAGCTGTATTAACAAAACCAAATTTCCTTCAAAAGAATTACATGTACATGGACATGTACACTGTATCTACTGAAAAATCAAAACGAAAACAAAAACAAGAGTCTATAGGCTAACTTGTAATGTACATATAGTATACATCAAACTTCGGACAGACTGGTCGTCGCGCAACATGCACGCTCTGCCTGAGCTTGAGCTGTCGTGCTAGATTCGGTCGCTTTGTGCAGTCGAAATGGAATCCCACTTTAATAGCCTATGCGTTCGATGCACAAACTTTTACGTACGAGTGAATGGGGCTTACACAATCCCGACTTTCCCCATGGCCGCCTTGTGGCATATCCCTTTAAAGCACACAAACTTACATGTACTGTAGGCCTACATGTACAAGTACTAACTTGCAAATTAATACCTGTACTTACTTACTATCGTTTGTAAAGTCAATATTTCATAAATTGCCAATTGTAAATTGAGTATGAAATTTACAGACCCCACCCACCTCCCCCCACCATAGACCAATTCATGTACATAATGTAGTTGTATAGTACTTATAGGTTCTCTGATGTAGACAAAACCAAAACCGCCAAAGTGTGGATTATTATTTTGAAGTCATTAATTAATTTGCCATCCTCTGACCTTGAGGTTCAACTCACCGTCATCAATCATGTGGTATGATTGTGACGGCATGTCTTGAACGGGGAAGCCCACCTTGATTGGCTTTAAAAGAAGCAGAGAAGAAACAGATCAGTTTGACGGTTTGAGCAAAATACGATAATATCGTATTAAAGAGATATTAGAAAGTACGTAATATGAATTTTCAAAGTTGTAATCAATCAAACACAAATTGGCAACTCCATGACATACATGTGTATCTTCTCCTCTCCCATTACTTTAATTTTTTTGTTTTCTCTAAAGAAAATATTCTATCAAGTACACACATGCACCTTACATTTTACATGTAATCATTACTCATAAATTTACCCAAAACCTGTATGAAACAAATTTATTCCTTCATCAAAAATTAAGAAAATGAAAATTTAGGAAGATTTCTGTACATGAGGAAGTGGGAGAGGAGCTCACAAGATACATGTACAGTGTACATGTAGATGCAGAGTACATGTACATTGTATGTTTTGCCAATGTGTGTTTGATTGATAATACAACTTTTGCTCATGAATACTTTCACTAATCTGTTTCTCTCATTTTTCTTTTTTTATAATTCAACTTACCGGTGATAACACCAGGGTGGACTTTCCCTTTAGGCTTTAAACTCAACCTTCTCTTTAAAGTAGAACACTAATGATTTTAAATATTGGCTTAATACTTATTATTGCATAGATGGCATAAATTAAACAAGGTTATCCAAATTTAAAGCTTGGAAACATTTGAATTAATGATTATTATCAATTATAAAACGGTAAAATACAGCCCCCGATATAGCAGCTGAAAAGCTCCTTGAACGCTGCTGAGATGTGTGACGACACAAGAGGGGCGAGTCCTGTCTAAGCAGACGATGTCCCATAACATTATACACATTTTTCAGTGCCTGTTTTGTCATCTCCTCTTCACTTATTTCTCTTACTTGACTAGCGTCAGTCTTAATGTTAGTCTGTTGCCTCACTCTTAACTTCGTGTATGGTATTATTTTGATGAAAAATGCAGCGTTAAAAAAATAAAGGAATCAGTCACTTGTAAACAAAATAAGACGCCATTGTATTTTCAGCTGCTTGCACCGCGGCATGTTCGGCGTTTCAAGAGGGAACGAATACCATCCAGCTATTATTCGCAGGGCTTTTCAATTTGAAAATGGGGTTTATTTCATTGATCATTGACCCTTCTCCTGTGTATTTACAATCAAATGGTTTTAGTTATCAGAATCAGTTCACTTTCCCTTTTAGAATGGTGTGAAATAAGGTCATGTTTAAATGTACCAAACTCTTTATAATTTGATAAATAATTGCATTGCAATTACGTTCATTCATTATAGGACGTCGTCTGCTTAAGCAGGATCGATCCCTCGTATGACGACATCAAAACATCGCTATATTTCTGGCGAATCCTCGGATATTCCACATGCTGAGAAGAGCTTTTATTTATGTTGTTTTTATAATCATCATATACGCAGTTGACATAAAACTTATACGATTGCCATCTGTAAGCTTCCCAATTTCTAGTGATACATTAATTGCCATATTTGTGATTTTCTTGAGTGTTCTACTTTAAAGAGAAGGCTGAGTTCTGGGAAAGGTGAAAAATAATTTTGGGAGCTTTCTCATTCTATTTTTAATATTTCAGTTTGGAAGAACCCGAAGAACATCACATTTAATAGAAATGTCCTCAGAAAGAATGAGAAAAGGATTGCTCTTCAAATGCCCTCGTATTCAAAATATGACAAGAAATATACATGTAACCAAAATGTTTGGGCCGAACATTCATGCCACATGTGTACACGTTCTCTGAAACTGAATTCCAATAAAATTCCTTATATTTGGTTCTAAAGTGCGGCTTAGTTAAAATTGATATTAATTCCATCTCATTTTCGGCCACACAATTTATTTGTCACAAACTTGTCGCAATCTTGGTGTTATGTTTGACTCGTGAATATATGACAACGTGTAATCAAATTTCAAATATCTGCAGATCAGTTACATGTACATGTACATGTAGGTACATGTACCACTTACGTAACATCGGTTTTATTCAGAAATATTTGTCCAAGTCTGCCACTGAAAAGATAGTTCACGCCTTATTGATGTTGATGTTGTGACTAACCTGACTAGTTTGAAGCCTGAACTCTGAAGTCAGGGGTGAACTTTTATGCCCTTCAAGTTCAACTTCAGTTCAAGCCTGACCAGGGCCAAGGCTAAGCCTTAGACTTACCTTAACCCTTGCTGCGGCAGGTTGGATGCCTCTTAATTCCAAGCCCGTATGTCAAAATTATACCATGAAATATGACATAACTTCATTAAGGCTACTTTAGGTACTTTACGTAAGTTCGAATTCTCGCTCGCGAGAAACGAGAGGGAGGATTACAACTGAGTGAAAAAAGTAACATTTGATCGACTCTAGGCCTATACATTTATGAGGAAGAGCTGATCTGTGGAAGGTCTATTTAGGTACTGTACATGTATAAGCTGATATTTTCGCGTACAGATATTTTCGCGAATGGCGACCTCTGCCACATATTCGCGTGTTGTTAAATTCGCGTTCACCACCACACAACAGATCTAGGGAAAGACATGAAGGGATAAATAACCTAAACAGAGTTGATATTCCCATCTGAAAGTGGAAAAAGCGAATACATTTACACATCGCGGGCGCGGGAATTGTAATGGGGCCAAAAAAATCTGAGCAAGCAATTGTTAGGGCTAGCTAGCTAGGCATGCTAGGGGATCGCGAAGCGACAACGCATGGTTTGTAATACTAATAGTACAGCACTGTATTGTTCGCCTTGTAAAAATGTGCTCTCGTAATGTTGCATGTTCATATGAGAATATTTTCGCGTGTTGTTAAATTCGCGGGTGATCTTTCATTCGCGAAATTCGCGAAAATAAAACCCTCGCGAAAATAACAGCTTATACAGTATTAGTGGCATTGCATATATGATACTTTAATTTAAAAATATGTATGGCTAGAGTGCCCAAGTCTGCGCACATGCGTACACTGCGCGATTCTAATGAAACAAAATACGCAACGAACACAAACTTTTCATCTTTATCATAGCGATAGGTATTCATGCAAAAAACGAGTCAAAATAATGAAAAACGGTCTCATTTCAGACATTTTATTCACAAGCCTTAAAATGTTGTCTTTCACGTCAAAACTCCCGAACTGCGTGTAAAATGAATGAGTGCGCAGACATCTGGACATGGGCACCATTGACATTGTTGTTTCAATGTTGAAATGATACGGCCACCGTTTCTTGTGAAAATGGCCTTGTTCTTGCTCTAATTTTGATGAGATTTTTTGAAAACTTAGTCTGAGAATATCAGGAATAATATAAAATTAAGCTTTAGAGGAATATTAATTTAAAGTTTTAAACGTAAAGAAATTCTTGTTCATTTGCACTTGCAGATCAGATCAAAGCTAAGCTTTTTAGAGTTAGATGCGCAGACAGACATGGGGCTCCACATGATGTAGTGACCTACCTCATCGGGATCCGAAATTTCAAACAGGTCCATTCGAGTGGCATTCCAATCTTGAATCGCCTGATGTAACCTCATTCTATCCTCTTCCCTACTCCGCGATTCCATTTTGGATGTGGTGGCGGAGTTTTCAGTAGTGTAAAATTCCTGTTTATATCCTTATATCAGCTGTCGTGGTCTGTTAATCCAATTAAACGAAAATTCATTCTTGGCCTTTGCTTATAACACCTTCCAAACGGAATAATGATTACCGACCGTTCATACATGTAAAGGCAGCGTATAATTGTTTCAACGGACTCGACTGCACTATATAGCACTGGTATTATATTGCGGACCGGACCTTTACGGTTTTGCTACGCGTATACGGGCGATGCGATTTGTTTTCTCTCTCTCTCTCTCTAGCTCTCTGTTTTATGCGCATGCGCAGCTCAATTATTTGAATGGAATTTGCTCCTAACTGATCGAAAGACGGCGCTCTCTATTAAAAAAAAGCAAAGTGCCAAGAAAGAAGCTGCAGAAAAACGTATATAATGTAATTGCAAGGAATTCCCTCGTTAAATATTATGGTGACGCATAGCTAAGTTATTTTTGTAAGTTGCAAGCTATACATACTGTACCTGCTGACTCACTGATAGAGATATTCACATAGATTGTGTTTCCGGTGATGACTGAATATGGTAGATCATGATTTTTGAAAATTAATCATTCAGTTTCTTTAAAATTAACGGCCACACCCAAATTCCACCAATGTAACAGTACGCTTACGCCTTACACAAATCCTAAATATTATGTTTCGAACGTAATATCTTATGAGGCCTATTATTTTAATAGAAAAAAATCGTAGGCCTACTGGTCTAAGTATAATTATCTTTTTTACATTACTGCGTCACGGTGGCGTTGGAGGACGTAAATAAACATTCTATTCATTATGTCTAACAACATATAGGTGAAAAAATAAATCACTAAAATGAGAAATCGATATTCATTCTTTCAAGGTAATGGTAGATTTATCCTCATTTTTTCACAAAGAGGCCTGTGGACTCTAAAAAATATTTTTTGTCTAAATTCTGTCAATCTTTCACCCACTTCTTAAAGTGGATGAAGTTTTTTTTTTTAACAAAATGAAAGAAACCCACCGTTTCTTTGATTTTCCACTACCACTTCCACACAATCCCACTCATTGTATAATAAAGTTTGGATTTCCGAATTTCTAAAATCTTTTTTGTTTGATTTTCCTTAAATTTATTATTTTTTCAGTCTGCTAGCCCCTTTTAAAGTTTATTTTTAGTTTCCTTTCAACAACTGAAACGCGAAGCCCAACAGTGTTAGCTTGTAAAAAGAAACGAAACTGAGAAAAATGAAAGGAAACTGAGTAGGTCTATTGATACAACAAACGTATTTGGTGTTCCCCGGTCCATTTTAACACTTTTTCATTCAGTTTCATAAATGTTCACTTTATTTTCGTCCTGGAAGTAACGTGCAAATATCACCAATTTGGTCATTTGACATTCAAGTTGATCAATACTTGTCCATCATCACTTCGTCTCACCTGACGATCCGCTACAGAATGTCATGATCGATGCAAGGAAATATGATCATGTGTCTCCCTTGTTTAAACAACTTCATCGGTTGCCTGTTTCCAAGAGAATAATGTATATAGTTTCACTGATTGTTTATCAGTCCTTTCATAATATATCCCCGCACTACATTTCGAGTTTGTTTTGCCCCATCCAACAATCACGTTATTCATTACGTTCAAGGTCAGACCCTCCTCTTCTCCAAATCCCCCACTTTGATTCGAAGAAAGGTCAACAAAATATAACTTTTTCTGGTCCTACTATTTGGAATAGTCTACCCTTAAACATTCGTTCCTGCCCTTCAGTTGAATCTTGCAAAATAAATCTTAAGACTTATTTGTTAATGTTTTCTCTATGATTTGATTTGGTTGTGTACACTTGGAGAGCAAACTAATTACGTTGTTTCATTATTTGTTATTGTAAAGCGCCTTGAGCATGTTATGGTAAGGCGCTATATATAAATACCAATATATGTAATATGTATGTATGATCGAATTCATCTTAATTCATCTTCATTATTCATTTTCAGTGCTTGTTATATTGCTATGCTGGACATAATGTTTGACAGTTATTGCTTATCAATAAATAATCAATGACCTTGTATATTGAACGAGTCATTCCATTTTTATGTGTCAAGTATGAAACAGCTGGAAGGTATATGGTGATGGTATACACACTTAGAAAAAAAGGTTCAGGTTTGCACCCTAAATGCAACACTGGCAGCACCTTTTTGGGTGCAATCTTGCACCCTACATGAAAAGGGTGCAAAAATGCACCTTTTTGTTCTTGTTTGCACCCTTTAATGCCCGTTTGCACCCTAAAAGGTGCAACTTTGCATCTTTAAAGTAGATTAAATATTGGCTTAATACTTATTATTGCATAGATGGCATAAATTAAACAAGGTTATCCAAATTCAACGCTTGGAAACATTTGAAGTAATGATTATTATCAATTATAAAACGGTAAAATACAGCCCCCGATATAGCAGCTGAAGAGCTCCTCGAACGCTGCTGAGATATGTGACGACACACCATGGACCAGTCCTGTCTAAGCAGACGATGTCCCATAACATCTTACCCATTTTTCAGAGCCTATTTTGTCATCTCCTCTTCATTTATTTCTCTTCCTTCACTAGCGTCAGTCTTAATGTTAGTCTGTTGCCTCACTCTTAACTTCGTGTATGGTATTATTTTGATGAAAAATGCAGCGTTAAAAAAATAAAGGAATCAGTCACTTGTAAACAAAATAAGACGCCATTGTATTTTCAGCCGCTTGCACCGGGGCATGTTCGGCGTTTCAAGAGGGAACGAATACCATCCTGCTATTATTCGGAGGGCTTTTCAATTTGAAAGTGGGGTTTATTTCATTGATCATTGACCCTTCTCCTGTGTATTTACAATCAAACGGTTTTAGCTATCAGAATCAGTTTCACTTTCCCTTTATAATGGTGTGAAATAAGGTCATGTATAAATACACCAAACACTCTTTATAATTTGATAAATAATTGCATTGCAATTAAGTTCATTCATTATAGGACGTCGTCTGCTTAAGCAGGATCGATCCCGAGTGTGACGACATCAAAACATCGCTATATTTCTGGCGAATCCTCGGATATTCCAGATGCTGAGAAGAGCTTTTATTTGTGTTGTTTTTATAATCATCAGATACGCAGTTGACATAAAACTTATACGATTGCCATCTGTAAGCTTCCCAGTTTCTAGTGATACATTAATTGCCATATTTGTGATTTTCTTTGAATACCTACTTTAAGGGTGCAGAAATTTTTGCATCCAAAGGGTGCAAATTATTTTGTACCTTTTCTAAAAGGTACAACTCTGCACCCTTTAACGGTGCAAAATGTAGCTAACTGCACCCTTAAAGGTGCAAAAAGCTTCTTAGGGTGCAAAGTTGCACCCAAAAAGGTGCTGCCAGTGTTGCATTTGAAGGGTGCAAAACTGTCCCTTTATTTCTAAGTGTGTAGACGGATAGTTCATTAAATAGAGGTTGTGAAAAGTGATGCGAGAAATGAAATGAAGAAAGATGGAATAAAGTAAAGAATACGTGATTCATTATGTGGCAAGTATGAAAGAGCTGGAAGGTATATATGGTGATGGTATGGAAGGAAAGTTCATTGAATAAAGGTTGTGAAGAGTGATGAGAGAAATGAAATGAAGAAAGATTGAAATAAAGAATACGTGATTCATCACTAAATTTTATTGTAAATATTCTATGCTTTCTGTTTTTTTTTCATATTGTTTCTTTTTATTTTTACAGTTAATTGCCATTGTCAATAAAACTTGCAGTGATGAGAGAAAGGAAATGAACATGCAGAGATAGAAGGGTACTAGATATTGAATAATATATCACTCCAGTTTATCTAGATATTTAATATACCTTCTGGGTTTTCTTTGCATTTCATCATCTTTTTCTCAGTTAACTGCCATGGTCAATAAAACTTGAAATTTGAACAAAAATGAACAAAAATTTGTACCATTTGAAAAGATATACTGTTCTTTGTGCAATCAGTTTCGAATGAGTTTCATTCGAATTCGAATGACACTTGAACGAAATTGATTGCAAACTTGACGAAAATCGATTCATGCGGTCGTATGTTGGCAGCCGCGGGAATGATGAAATCTAGATGACTTGATTGGAGGGAAAAGTGGGGAAATTGACTGGACAAGGTTTGAAAATGAATAACCAACGACGAAACTGACATTGTCTGACCTTAAAATGAAAAAAAGAAAGAAATAAAATACGAAATTGAATGAAAAACAATGTAAAAACAAACAGAAAACCTAATATTACCTGTACTCGAAATATACCCCTGAAATATTGTCCTATACTTTGAGGAGTAGAAAACAAACAGTGTTGCGATTATGAGCCTATCTCATTTAAATAACATCTGTAAAGGTAGCATACCAGTGTAACAAAATAAGGTGATGGAGTTGACTTGTCATGGATTCCTCCTCCATGTCCGTAGAAAGTACATCCTTGCTTTTGAAAAGGCATCATAAAACCTGTCCGGAGAGGAGGGGTAACGTTTACCTCATTTCTCTCTCACTTTCTCTTCATTTTCCTTTCCCCGTTTCTTTATCCCTCTCTGAAGAAACATAACAAAACAAAGAGAGAGAAATAGAGAGAAACAGAGAGAGAGAGAGAGAGAGAGAGAGAAAGAAAGAAAATCAGACAGAAGGAAAATGTCATTAAATGGAAGGATTCGTTTGAAGTTCTTAGATTAAAACACTGTAAAAGCCTAGGCCTATATATATATTACGTCGTTTGAATTTCCCTTTCTTTTATTCACATAATTCAAGCAAAGCAATGAATAAGGAAACCCAGAAAACAAAAACAAAAACAAAACAAGACCACAAACAAACATATGAAACATGGATAGTACCAAAATATTGTACATTAATGTAGTTGATTTGACTGCAGAGACATTATGACATTTAAAAATGGAGGGGGGTTCTTGAATTGAAAAGCAAAGCTTGTATCGGTTTACTACTATTAAATTATGAATATAAATCAATAAGACTCGGGAGGGGGGGGGGGGGGGGGGGTGGGGGGCTTTGGTGTCGGGGGTTAATCATCAAGCAAGATGAGGGCGCTGTGCAACATGTTAAATACTACATCTTCAAACACTACTGAACCATGTGAACCAGATTGTTCTACAGAACAGAGCAGAGAGAGAGAGAGAGAGAGATAGAGATAGAATTTTTTTTTTTTTTTTTTTTTTTTTTGGGGGGGGGTACAGATACAGATAAAAAGATAGATATCCAACAGACTAAGAGACATGACAGACGAAAATGCGGGAGAAGGGACGATATAACGATATTTATGAAGACCGTATGTGGTAGTTTGGTAAGAGCTTTCTAAGCTTATACAGCATGATTTCCAGAGAGTGAGGGAAGGGAGAGAGCGAAGCGAAGACGTGGGGAAAGAGAGAAATATATATATATATATATATATATATATATATTCAAGTTTTATTTCCACTCTAAAAAGATAACAACACAAATATAATACACTTGCAAAAGATACACCAATTTATTATGATAACCAAATATACATAAGCAAGTTAACTTCCTAGGCCTACGTGTTGTTTTGGTTTATACTCGATGGCAGTACGTGTAGGAATGTAGAATAAAGTGAAAGCTGTGTTGTTTGTTTTATAATTGTTCACCTTGACTTTCTCTCTCCACACACGACTGCGTTGAACAAATTTACAGTAGACGGATATCATGGCCACAAAATTATGATAGTAAGTTTGTAGTGACGTAGTTTTGTGCTTTTCCGTGTCAGTATTAGGCCTCTATACAGTCACCTGTGGAGGACAAACCAAGCATTCCGGCTGATTAAATCTACAAAACTTGACGTTAAGTGTAATGCGTATACTTCAACAGACTTCATATAATCATTGGTGTGATTAAGGAATCGACAAGCTCTCGAAGTCGTTCTTTCATTGGTCCTCAGTCATGGCATCCCTCTCGAAGTCTAGACCGATGTCGAAGAAGCAGGCTGCACCCGTGGTCGTCGCCGCTGCTGACAAAGAGTATGATAGCTGGGATGACAGCTGGGGTGACAGTGACTTGGATGACCTCAGCCTAAGTGAATGGGATGACGATGATTGGGAGCTTGATGACGAGACGACGTCGCCGGCTAGGACGGCGAAGTCGCTCAAGAAGACTATAAAGAAACAGAAGAAAAATATAGTACAGGTATGCCTTCAGACAGTTTGAGTGTAGTTTGCCATAGCACCGTGAAACCCTCTTTGGGTGGATAATTATATTGCGCACTATAATGTCTGCATAATTATATAATATTTTTCTTTTACTTTTTCTTCTTCTTCTTTTTGTTGTTATTATCACCATTATCATCATCATTGTTATTCTTATCATTATTCACATTATTTATTAATATTATTATTATATAATTGATAGGATTGAAGTAAATTGAATAAGTCATAAAGAAATGTGAGAAAATTACAATGCCCCGACCGGGATTCGAACCCGGGACCCTGGATTACATGACCAGGGGGTTTAACCCCCCCCCCCCCTTGGGCTGCCAAGTAAAAATTTAATGTGCATAGAAAAAGACGTTACCATGGACTGCTTTTTATGGTCTCCATTGCGTTAGTAGATGCCAGGAAAACATCACTTACGGGGGTTCAAAATAGCAAACAAAAATCAGGTCCATGGTCCAGATTTTATGGTAGGCCTACAGATTGATTAGGAGCAAGGTTGTCTGTAGACCTTTGATTATCAAAAGGACCAATGTTTTTATACTCAATTATGGTAAATCTGATACAGAAAGGCGGCTTCCTGGCGAAACGAAATAATGAAGGCCAGCCTATATACACTCCAGTCTACAAGTGCAATAAGTACAGTAAGTTATCGGGTTATACGAATTAAAAAGGACAGGACAACCGCAGTCTGATAAAATACAATACACACAATACATTATGGTATAGCACAGATATACGAAAGAATATTTGTGTAAATGTATTGCTAAGCTTTAATGATATCTTTTTAAAACATAGTAATAAATTAAAAAAAAATAATGTTCTATAGTATAACTGTTATATAAAAAAGAACATTTTGTTTAAATGTAGTACTATAAACTTCAAATAGGGAACATTGAAGTATGTAACCACACATCGGTAGAACACAACACAGAGTAATTGTAACAAAACACAACTGAAGACAAAAACAAATGCAACGTAGAACTTGCGTTGCACTGCAATTCAAAAATGAAAATTGTTGTGTGTGTTAAACTATATTATCGGGGTCTATGCAATAACACTCCACAATATTATTCAAATTGCCAAAATTAAGAGAGATAAAAGCAATAAATTTGTGACAATTTGCTCCTTAACGCGGGCAATTGTGTCTTATCTTGTTGTCCTGTCATCTAATTGAGTTGTCAGGTACAAGCTGACAAGTGGATTTTTAGACCATTGATCTGATTGTTTTTAAAATATTGCTTAATGTATTTTATTGTAGTTTATTTGAAAAGCAAATGATAATGATATTCGGAGACTATCATTACTGCAATCTCACAATATTTGTAGCAGAAATATTAAAACCAAGACCATGAAACCTGTATTGCCTTTTAATTGAAAAATTCACTGTTTACCTATATGGAGAGGAAAGGAATTTGTTTCTGGACAATAACAAAAGAGAGGAATTTCTTTTTTTACCAAGGCAAGAGGATATAACCGAGTATTGTGGGAAAATCAGTGATGCGAATATAATAAAATGAGAATAATTATAAAGAAATTCTTGTTCAATTTAATCACAATTGCATTGTACACAGTGGAAATACAGTTATATTCATACACCGTCGATGCGGGGGCGGATCCAGAATTTTGTAAAGGGGGAGGGGCATAATTCTGAAAAATCGCTGCTCTGTTAAAATATGATCACACTCCCACCCCAGGTGGCTATTGGCTCTAAAATTTGAAAGACAAATCTAGATACAAATTGGGGGCGGGACACATGTCATCGGGGGGGGGGGGGGGGGGGGAGGGGTATAAGGGCCCCTTAAACCCGCGACTGCTTGATGGTAGATGGCTCAGTAATAGATCAGTGGTCACGTAACTGGGAGGACCCGGGTTCGAAACGAAGTGGATGCGCCAGTGCCGTTTGGTGAGGCATTAATCCTCATTACCAAGTCCTTCGGAGAGGACTTAAAACCGTTGGTCCCCTGGTTTCTTACTTACAAGCATACGCATGCTTTCTTAGTAGTCAGGTAAAATAAACCATCAAAACCACCACACTAACCTAACTCAGGCAATATCCCGTTCACAACCAGTCGTTCACATTGCAATCCATATACTTATCATAATAAAAAATGGGCACATTGCTGAACATGCATTTGTTGTAATAATGAAATATGCATAACACTGTAAATAAGTACCGATCGAGATTCATAGAAAGGTAATTTGGTAATCTATGGGTAATCTTCTTTTTGTTTTACTGATCAGTTCCCCAATTTTGACTGTCAGTGGTAAGTGGAATTCCTGGGAAAGGGAGTTTATCGAAGGAAATTAGAGAGAGAGAGAGAGAGAGAGAGAGAGACCAGGGATTGAGGATGATAAAAAGAGAAATGGATAGGAAGAGAGAGATATAGCTAGCGAAGGGAGAGAGAGGGGGCGAGAGAGTAAGAAAGAGATAGATAGATAGATAGTGGGAGAGAGAGTGAGAGAGAGAGAAAGAAAGAAAGGGAGAGGGGAGGATATATTCCTAGTTTGCCTATATAGTCTAGCAGATTTGTGAAGAAAATCTACTACTCCTTCTCCTCCTCCTCCTACTACTACTACTATAATAATATTGGATATTTATAAAGCACTCATATCCATCATGAATGGCGCTCAAGGCGCTCCAATATTACCCCCGGCTCTAACTAGGCTACCGATTTCGGTGCTCACAACATTCAAGGAATTAATTCCTGCCGGTACCCATTTAACACCTAGGTGGAGAGTGGCAAATGTAGATTAATGTCTTGCCAAAGAACAGTAGTGCTGCGCCGGGGTTCGAACCCACGACCTTCCCATCTCCACATCTCCAGTCCAGTATCTAAACCACTCGACTACGACACCTCTACTACTACTACTACTACTTCTTCTATACTCCTACAACCACTACTCCATTCAAATAAAAGTTGGGTGTGTCTTCCTTAATCTTGCCATCAATTTGTTTAATTGATAGAACATGATCTTCTGTTTACCTTCATTTACATGTTTTGATTCGTCAAGAATTCTTTTGAAGATCGTAGTTTTATTGTTTCTCTTCTCAGGTGGCAAGGGCTAACCAACTTACAGAACTTGAACAGCTTCTGAATGACATGGACCCTGACGACAGAGTCAACTCTGTATTGGAGCACGACGCGAAGAACTACGGCGCGCTCCACTATGCGGCCCACATTGACAACCTAGACATGGTGAAGCTCCTTGTCCAGCATGGGGCAGGTAAGGGCAATTGATGATGAAGGGTATTGCTGGTAGAAGTGAGGTGTCGATGGGGAATTGAAGGTGGAGGTAGGGTGTCGACGGGGGATTGCTGGTAGAAGTGAGGTGCGGATGGGGGATTTGATGGTGGAAGTGAGGTGTCGGTGGGGGATTGAAGGTGGAGGTTAGGTGTCGATGGAGACTGATGGTAGAAGTGAGGTGTCAATGGAGGATTATTGGCTTGGTGGAAGAGGATTATTGGATTGGTGGTAGATGAAAGGAGCTAGTCGATGGGGTTGGTGGCAGAGGAATGGCGTTCATTGGAGATTGGTGGTTGAGGTAAGGTGTCGATTGGAATTGGTGGTAAAAGTGAGGTGTCAGTGGGGGACTGTTGGATTGGTGGAAGAGGAAAGGATCTAGTCGATGAGGATGGGTAAGGCGTTCATCGGAGATTCGTGGTTGAGGTGACGTGTCAGTGGGGGACTGGTGGGAGAGGTGAGGTGTCGGGGGGGGGGGGGGGGGGGGGGGGTGGATGGTGGAAGTAAGGTGTCGATTGGGGTTGGTGGTAGAAGTGAGGTGCCGATGGTGTTGATTGGGGATTGATGGTAGAGATGGGGTGTCGATAGGGGATTGAAGTTGGAGTTGGTTGAAATTGTTATAATTGTAATAATAATGTTTATGATTTTTTTAAAAAACCCATCTAAAATAATGTCAAAATAGCGGAAAACTTATGATTCTTTATTTCCCCGCCACTCCTCCCTTTCCCTTCTTTCCTCCCTTGCGATCTCTACTATCTCCTACTCCCCCCAATTTCCTCCACCATACATACACAACAGTAATCAATATTGTCTGTTATTGTGTACTACCTAGACGTTAATGATGTCGGTGAAGCCGATCGTTGCCCTCTTCATTTAGCAGCTGCTTCTAGGAAGGACCAGGCAAAGGTGAGGGAAATTGGTGAACTGACGCAACTTACTCTTCATTGCTTGTTCGGATGATGATGTTGATGTTCAAACCCATAGTTTTTTGTAATGACATACAAACTGCTTATTATGATAAAGCAATTCCACAAATCATCTGTAAATGTTTTCATCTCGTCTTTACACTGACTGATTGCCCAAAGAAGCAATACAAAGAGGCTTTACTCGTTTTTGTTTCTCCTTCGAAAGGGCAAAATCTCTGTCATATGATGAATGTTTAGTCATCTTAAATTTACCGCCAATTTACTTATTTATTTATTATTATTATTATTGTTATTATTATTATTATTATTATTATTATTATTATTATTATTATTATTTTAATTGTTTTTTGGGGGGGGGGGGGGTGGAGGGGGTTCAGTTTGCCAGAAGTTTGCTTTTTTTATGATATGCCTTTAATATAGTGTTGTTCCTAAGCCAAATATAAGGAAATCCTATGTTCTTGTTTTTAATCAACCCCACCCCTTTGAATTTTGCCCCTTTAAATGTATCAATTTGCCAAAAGCCGTTTCGAGGCTACATAAAAGTGGATTTAAATGATTATTCTTCATTGACACTTGTCATGAATAATGACAAGAAGACAACAATAGTATATAATTATCTGCTTGTACTAATTAATTATATGAATACTCGCTTTGTCACTGCGAGTGAAATGTTATTGCCCTTTTTATTATTTTTTGACAGGTTGAAGCTGCAAAGAGGATGTCTAAACTTCCTGATGATGGCGTCGTGAAATTTCTGGTGTCGAAAAATGCCAACGTGAATGCTGAGGACAGCAGAGGGCGCACCCCACTTCACATCGCCACTTTGCAAGGAAACACTGAGGCAGTGATTCAGCTTCTCTCTCAGAGTGATATAGAACTAAATGTAAATAAACTGCCATATCAATGACTAAATTACAGTATCATGCCAATTGATGAATATGAGGGTTAAGAGCTAATATTTTTCATTCCTGCAGCTCCTGAAAATGTTGAAATTACCAACATTGGGGCAACTGTTTACTCCTGGCAGCAAAGTTGTCCACCTATAATTTTGATATCTCGTATATTTTGGTTGCTGCCCCTTCACTTGCGTGCAACATGTTAAATCGTGAGAATTGATATTTGGGCAACCTTCTTCCCCCGTCGATATTGTGCCGCTACGCCTATAGGTGTGATCCAAGACAATAAGGCAATATTCAACATTATTTCAAATGATAATCCGAAGTCCAGGAATGATTCATCTTCATAAAACAACGTCCATCAGTGTATATTGTTTATTTGCCCTTTTCGTTTGCAGAAAGCAGATAATCGCAAGACGACCCCGCTGCTGCTAGCCTGCCTTTATGGGAAGATCGACATCGCCATCCTCCTCATCAACAAGGGAGCCGACCTGACGGTGTACGATGACAACTTTGACACCCCACTCCACATCGCCTTCAGTGAGGGTAACAAGAAGATCGCGAGAAAGATCATCGAAAAGGCAAAGGACACCGATAAACTAAAAGAAGTAGGTCGAGTTTTAATGCCGTCGGCTGGCTGCTTGCTTACTTACAAGCATACGCATGCCTTCTTAGATGTCGGGTAAAATAAACCATCAGAACTTTTCATACCTTTTCAAACCTTTAGTTTAAAACTGATGTTAATACATGCAGAAAACATTTTTAGTGCAGTCGACCAGTGAGTGATTGCCAATGTTGATAATTATATAAATATACTAGCGAAGGATAATAGCGACAAGAACCTTTGTTTATCTATCCTTATTAT
The DNA here is from genome assembly GCA_025617745.1 of Heliocidaris erythrogramma. Taxonomy (NCBI): domain Eukaryota; kingdom Metazoa; phylum Echinodermata; class Echinoidea; order Camarodonta; family Echinometridae; genus Heliocidaris; species Heliocidaris erythrogramma. The sequence continues at coordinate 37,846,891 of CM046858.1, read as the reverse complement.
CCATAATTGTACTCTTATGAAAAATTATCAAGGGACCACAGCAACCCACCGTTAGTTTGTCTTTATGAAAATTTGAAAAATTAAAAAACTGTATCCACTTCTTCCTACGTCTATATCGCAAATCGGGATATTCAAAGAGTTAAGTAAGGCAATCGAAAATTAGGATTTCTCTCCGAAACAAAATATGAACCTTTATAAATGCTATTTTATGCATAGCCTAGTCGAGGAATTAAGTAAGCAATCGAGGGTTAGGATTTCTTTCGAAAATTAAATCATTGAAAATGCTATTTTAGACACATTCGAGGAATTAACAAAGCAATCGAAAGTTATGATTTCTCTTGAAAAAAAAAAACCTTTGAAAATGCTAATTCATGCACTTATCCTACATTGGGGGCACACAATTTAATAAAAATAATTCTAATGGGTATCTATAAAGTGCCATTTCCATTTGCAAAATGCTAACGAGGCTGGAAAAATACAAAAACAATAGGTACGTTCACACGTAGAGCGATAGCATCTATGCTATCTAGGTTTCGAGACTATTTGGTCATGACCAGAAAGTTTTAAGATCAAACGCTGTCTGAACGCAGATAGTCACGAGATATAGAAGCAAGTTGGAGCTAGGTTTCGAAACTATTCTGGCAGCGAGTTTGGTAGACCATGCACCCACCGCGCTTGTGACTATTTGTAATGTGAACGCAATCGCTGCTTCACTCGCAATTTCGCATGATTTGACCCCTGTGCAAAAACTTCCGCGCGTTTTGACCTTACCAATTATACTCGGGTCACCGTGTGTGGCACAGTAATTATTGTTTTGGCAGCGAGTGAGCGATGAATAGTCACGAGTGGGTGATAGAAGCAAGTCGATCATGGCATGTCTGAACGCAATGGAAATAGTTTCGAGACTTACAAAGCATCGATGCTAACATAGCATCGATGCTATGTAGGCCTACTACGTGTAAACATAACTATCATAATTCAGTATGATACCGAGTACACTGACAGGGAACAGGAAGTTGATATAATGATACAATATGGAAATAAACATGCATATCATAGAAAAATGGGGACATACATGCAGGTCTATAATATGTTAACAAGACCTGCAATGGAACTTATATGATGGGGAGAAAATGAATCAACGACATAAATTTATCTGAACTTTGAACCTTTTAAAAATGCTCTTAATGCACCATTTATTATGTCGTATATTGTGGCACGAAATAATGAGATAATGGAGAAACATATTTGTCTTCCTCTTCTCACCTTTCTTTTTCTCTTATATGCGTTTTGTGCCTCCTAAAGGGCCCTCCCCGGGGCTTGAGCCCCTTCTGCCCCCGTAAATACGCCACTGTGCGCCATTGTTATCGCGGAAATACTCCAATCACAGTAATACAGGAGTCGAATCATAAACACCCGGCCACTGAACTTACTGCTGAAAATCAACAATTCGTTTTCTTAAAGACCTCAGCCTGACCGAATTTTGAAATATACCCTTTATTCATCCACGGGGAGCTATATATTTTCTGAACAAATTGAAACAAACTTCATGAGATTCCGTTTCCTGTGGAATGAGTAACAGTGTCCCGAATGTTGAGCCCCGGTGGTTTTTCTGACGAGGGCCCCGTCTCTGAGGAACGCTACTTTGCGGGGGGTGAAAATTTGATGACGACATATCGTGTAGACGCACTCGGAGCTGTATACATGTCATGTCGTCACACGTCTAGCGACCCCCTGCAGTTTCCTCTGTTGTTACGCCATAGGGAGGGGGAGTACCCAAAAAAATTATCTTTTTTATTTTTTATGGATAAACGGAGACGAAAATTTATGAATACCCAGGGTAATTATATTCTTTGTTTACTAAGCTTTACGTCAATATATGGTTGTTTTGGGTCAGGCTGAGGTCTTTAAACTTTTCTTTTGACATAATACACTTTAAAGTAGCTATTCAAAGAAAATCACAAATATGGCAATTAATGTATCACTAGATATCACTTGATAATAATCATTACTTCAAATGTTTCCAAGCGTTGAATTTGGATAACCTTGTTTAATTTATGCCATCTATGCAATAATATGTATTAAGCCAATATTTAAAATCATTAAAGTTCTACTTTAATACTCTCATATCTCTAGATTTTGATAGAGACAAATAGAAATGCCGTTGCACCAATCCATCTAGCCGTAAGAGGAGGACATAAAGAATTGGTACAACTTTCTCTTGAACACGGTAAGATCTATCTGTTTATTGACTGATATGATATACATTAAAAAATGATTAATGAACCAGTTCCACAGATGGATATGCCTATAAAGACGCTACAATTGAATTTGAATTTGCAACATATTTCATACCTGCATGGATTTGGAGTAAAGAAATCCGTTTACCTTTTCATCTTTACTACATCTTATAATGTTTTAAATGATTATATTTTTGATGTAACCCGAATTGTTTTCTAAATATAGATCTGTCATATTTGGGGTTAAACTCGATATAATATGTGAACAATAACAATTCAAAACTGATTAGTCTATATCATTTCAAGGTGTATAGAAGTGATCTAACATTTTCAAGATAAAAAACTTTCTATTACGTACTTGAAATGGGTTTGCCGCTAGCCTCTGCTATTGCATCCTGGTATTGCTGTAGTTAGCTTTATATACTAAACGCTATTTTAAATCAACTCATTCTTGTAAATACAATGCATGACACAGTATTAAAGGCAGACCAAGTGGACGGTAAAGACGAGAAGGACGATGACAGCGACGACGACGACGACGAAGACGTGGTCAACTACGGAGGAGGAGAGAATGATGACACACCCCTACACGAAGCTTGTTCAGCAGGACATCTTGACATGGCTAAGATGCTTTTGGATAAGGGCGCCAAAATCAACCTCACAAATTGGGATAATGAAACTCCACTCCATCACGCCTGCAAGGAGAACCATCATAAAGTGGCTGAGTTTTTGGTCGAAAAGTGAGAAGCAGCCATATATATTTAAAAAGAATGATCTATTCCGGCCCCCGTTCCGGTTCATATAATTATACAATAAAATCAATATGTATTCAGTCCTATCAGTGTAAAAAGGAGTTTTAATAACTATAAGAGTGGAACGAAATATGATGTTTACCAGGTCGAATGTAATGGATGAAGGAAAAGTGAAGAGTGACTAGCAGAAATTAATAAGCAAAGAAGAAGAAAAGGGAGAACAAGAAGGAGAAGAAAACGAGAAGGCGAAGAAACGAAACGCTGTAAGAGAATATATATATATATAGAGAGAGAGAGAGAGATTGAGAGTGGTAGCGCGAATCAGACAAACAGCAGAAGGACAGGAAAGAATAAAGCGCATTGAAGGGGAATGTTGGAAACAGAATGAATAAGAAAAATAACCACGTGATGAAACATTAGTCTATGAACATCATTTATGACACCAAAGTGCTAACAACTTCTATTTTTTATAGCGGTGCTGACATGAGAGCCAAAGACGACGAAGACCTCACGCCGCTTCAGGTTGCGGCAAACTCCGGGAGCTTCGACACTATCATTGACCTCCTAGATCGTCATCGTAACTTAAACACGAGCACGACTGCGAGTGATGATCAAGATGCGGCCTCAGAGCTCCTCAAGTGGGCAGCAACGGAGAACAAGGCAGACACGCTGCAGGTAAAGCTAAAGAGAAATGTTCACAGACCATGATGGTGAAAATGATGAAGAAGTTTTAAAGAGGAAGGACAGGAGGAAGAAATATAAGCAAATAGAAGAAAAGGTAGAAGGTAGTGGTTATAATGGTGATGATATAGAAGATGATTTCGATTTAGATTTAGACCAGCAGCCAACGAGACCGACAAAGTAGAGTCTGTCTAGTGCACCCTCAAAACAGTTGTCAAGAGGCCCGCGAGACCGTCTGGTGGGCCTTCTGACCACTCTGTCGATGATGGTTAGATGAGGATGATGATGATGATGATAACAAAGATGATTGTGATAATAAGGAATATAACGTTGATTTTGCTGATGATCGTGGTGATGATAATGGTGGTGGTGATGATAATGTTGATAAAGATGATGATGATAATGATGAAGATGATGATGAATGATTGATAGGGTGGCGATATATGATCAATGCTTAGGATGATGTCGATGGTGCAGAAGATGATGATCATGGCATTGCAGGGGATAAAGATGACTTTAAAGGATTAGCATAATGTGGATGATGATGACGATGGTTATGATGTTGCTTGTTCTCTTTTCATCTTTCCTTGTAGCTTCTACTTCATCACGGGTCTAAACTCCATGGTGTCAATGATGACGATATTGTCGAATTCGTTCTCGATGCCGCCAAGAAAGGACATACAGAGTAAACCCTTCAAAATTCTTAAAGTTTTAAGGATAACAATATCAACCAATTTATACATTTATATCATTATATAGCAGTAATGGAAATACCCACATGATAGTCTACACGGGGTAGGGCCGCCGGGTAGACCAACCCCGGGTCGATTAGGGAACTTAAAACATTTTACGTATGTTTCTGGCCATTTAGTCAACCCAGGGTAGATAACACTTCCAACTATTTTTATCACAGGTGTCCCAGATGTTTTAATTTATTGTCAACCCAGAGTAGTATCTGTGGCCATTTAGTCCACCAGGGTAGATAAGAATCCCAACTACCTATATGACAATCATCCTAGACACTTTTGTTTATTTTCAACCCAGGGTTGTCTTTGTGTCCATTAAGTCAAACCAGGGTAGATAACAATTCCAATTGTTTTTATCTTAAGTGTCTCAGATGTTTTAATTTGTTGTCAACCCAGACTCAGCAGGAATTGTTATCTACCCTAGGTTGATTAATGGACACCAAGACAACTCTGGGTTGACAATAAACTATAGTGTCTAGCCTTGTGTTATAGGCAGTTGGGATTCATATCTAACCTGGGGGGGGGGGGGGGGGGGGGTCGTAAGGTGTGCGGTCGCATTAAGTTCCCTAATCGACCCGGGGTTGGTAGGCCCCCCGGGTAGACTCTTATGTGGGTATTTCCATGCCGAATATAAGATGCGTCCCTTAAAAGAAGGTTTGTGCTTGGTCAGATAGTAAATATAAAACCAAATAGATACACAAGTTATAAAGCTCGTCATATATAACTCCAAGTAAACATAACATAATGTACATGTAACCAATCAGCAATGTCCCTAACAATAATATTCAAAATATTTTAATAACAAAACAAAACGAAACTAAGAAAGAAGCTGGAGGAACTCTCCTAAAACTACCCCTCTTGGGAAAAAAACCCCAATTCAAATAAAAGGGGGGGGGGGGGATAAATTAAAAAGAATTCAAACTTTCTCCACTTAAACTTACTCACCCTTCCCCACCCCACCCCACCTTCACTTCGCGACGAAACGTTTACCAAGATGGCTGAGAAGGATAGCACCAAGAAGGTCACCAAGAAGAAGCCGGCAACACACCCACCTGCTGCCGAAATAATACACATATATATACACGGGCATCCATTTTTACACACATTGATTTGTGGGGAACTTTATTGTTTTCTCCTATCGTATTTTGTACCCCGCAAGCACTTCTCCTATTGTATTTTGTACCCCACAAGCAGGACGGAATAAAAGGCCATCATTGCGCTCTATTGTTCTCTGTACCCCACAACTGAATCTATGTAAACCCACCCTCACACACACACACACACACACACATACACACACACACACACATATATATATATATATACATGTATATATATATATATACACTAGTTTGTATAAGATGTATTGGTCTTGAAGATACAAACAACGTATACCATGAAAATTAAGGATTAAATAGATACATTTACCCTAGAAAATACGATTGATAGATATCGGCAATGTTCATGATTGATATCACGTCATACTCTATACATGTAACACTCTGTAGAACGGTTGCAGCATTGATTAGATGGAAGCGAAGCGACGTCGTTGGCAACTCGGATGACCAGGGTAACACACCGCTCCACTATGCCTCAGAGGCTGGACATGACCTCACCGTCCAGGAACTCATCAAGGCAAAGGCTGACGTCAATGATACGTAAAATAAAATTGCTTTGTTGTGAGGGATTGGCTTGAATAGCACACATGTCCTAAATATTAGGTCCTGGTATCTTTTTATCAACCAACCTCTTTTCTTTTATATTGGGATATTGTTATCGTTAGCTGTTGGTGAATAAATCAAAGCAAATCAAATCGAAATCCAACTAAACAATCATATAAGTCGTGGTACCAAAAGCCGGGGCGTCGATAGTAGGGAAGGGGAACAGGGAGGAGAACAGGGAGCTTAGTTACCCCACCAAGAATGCAATGCTTTCGTAATTATAGCTGTTCCTGCTCCTGCCTTCCCGTTCTAAATCACGATATATAGAAGGAGGATGGTCGCGTATGTCCTAATCGTCATTTAAACCAAAGCAAAAATGTTTCAAAATTCCAAATTAAAATCATTGAACCCATTTCCGGATTCAATTGTTTTGCGTAGAAACATTGACTTTACAGGTTACATTGATAATATCATCCTACTAAACTTTTGCATATTTGTCTGCAGATTTTCTCACGATTGTATTGATCTCGTATTCCAGTCAAATATAATTATAAAAAAAAAAGGGGGGGGGGGGCAATTCCACTGAAATTTTATAAAAACAATGTACGTCTTATTATAGTAAATTCAATAAATAGAAATGTAACAATGCACAACCGCATTTAGTACAGAAAGACAGGGCAGTTATAAGAAATACATGGGAATAACATCATATTTGTTGCACAGCGATGCAAAAAAAAAAAAAAAGGAGGAAAAATATTTAGATTAAGGAAGGTGTGTTTTTCTGATCTTGATGAATAATCACTATGCTCTTCTCATAGAAACTTTGATGATGCACTGGAGCGTACATCTTTACACCTCGCAGCAGCTAATGGCTGGATTAGAACAGTCAAGCAACTACTCAAGGCCAAGGCTCGGGTTGATAAAACGGACTTGTACGAGGTAGGTTTATCATAGCTTTCTGCTCTAGAAGATCCTTGCTTGCTGGTTAACTTTATTGCAGTCGACATATTAATTCAAGCAAATAGTTCATTAATTTATGACCACGTCAACGTCTGGTTATGGTTAACACTTTTGGATACAATATCAACCTCAATTGACAATGATTATCCGTAATTTTGCAAGATAAGAAGTAAGAATTTTCTCCAACGGAAAGTAAACACTGTGAAAACTTGATCTTGAATGAAAAAATGCTTAACTGTTGCGATATCTTATCTCACACTCAAATCAGAATCACCGCAATCGGGCTTTCTTAGAAGAAAATCGCCTTGGAAGTTCTGATTTGTTCTGGACCTTTGTAGGCCTCTCTTGTTGTGAAAACATTTTCCTTGAACATTGTGGAGATCGTCATGATTTACAGAGGCGGAACGGCGATTTTGAAAAATCTTCCAAGTTGTCGTTTAGCCTCCCATTTGATTAATTTTCTGCTGAGACAATAGGTGGAATTATGACAAAGCAATACATAAATCAGATCGCCCCCGTTGGATTTGAAATATCACCGAAGTGTGAGTGAGGTAACTAATCATGTAAGTATTTATTATGCCCCTGTCACACATCGCCGGATCGGCCCAACGTACAAGAAACGGGTGGTATTTTTTTTTATCCGTTGTTCATATCGTCAATCCGGTAGACAAAGTGTAAATTTCCATTTTGCAGGAGCGTACATGCACGGTCCAGGGGCCAAATAAAACGCACAAACAAGACACCTGGGGCGATTGTATACAGCACAGTGGAACGTGCGCAAACGCATGAGAAACGAACATGCACTGCATGCCCACCGGACAAAACGCACGAGGAACGAGTGACGCATGGAACGTACATCGGATGTCAGAGAACAAATCAAACATCAGTTTCATGCCCTGTTTATATACTGTGGATGTGCTGTAAATATCCTGTAGATATGCTGGAATCGGTTACATGTCCGTTTTTCCGAAGGTTCATAATTCCGAAGGTTCGTTATTCCGAAGGTTCGTTACTCCGAAGGTTCGTTTTTCCGAAGGTTCGTTTTTCCGAAAATGAAAAAGGGTTCGTATTTCCGAAAATGAAATAGGGTTCGTATTTCCGAAAATGAAATAGGGTTCGTATTTCCGAAAATGAAAAAAGGGTTCGTATTTCCGAAAATGAAAAAGGGTTCGTATTTCCGAAAATGAAAAAGGGTTCGTATTTCCGAAAATGAAATAGGGTTCGTATTTCCGAAAATGAAAAAGGGTTCGTATTTCCGAAAATGAAAAAGGGTTGTAAATTCAGAGAATACGGCGTCAATCCGTATTTCGGATAGGGAGGAGGGGAAAGACGGCCAAGTGTAAAGATATTAATTTCGTACTCAATAATCATAACAATGATGATAACAATTATAAAATCCAGAGAAATAGCCATTATTATCGTAATTCCTATCATAATTATCATTATTATTATGATTATTATTATCATTTTTATTATTAATATTATTATTATTATAATTATTATTATTATCATCATTATTGTTAATATTATTAATATTATTATCATTATATCATCAGTGGCGTATCCAGGATTTCCCAATAGGGGGGGGGGGCGCCAGGAATTATTGATCGCCGTCATGGGGGAGGGGTCTTTGGAAAATTTTTGCTTCTGAAGAAGGGCTGAGATACAAAATAGTGCTATATGTGACCAATTTAATGAACAATATTTTCAATTGGTATGAGGATTTTTTTTTACGACGGCCAATAGTGGGGGGGGGGGGGGGGGGCGTGCGCCTGTTGCGCCCCCTGGATACGCCCCTGATATCATTGTTCCTATTATAATAACCAATATTTGTGAGCGAGCGTAGAGAGCGAGCGCCTCAGGAATACATGTTTCATTTCTCATAAAATGATATTGCTTCGGTGATTACAAATACATTGAAGAAAGTGAATGATCGCTTTCCGGATTAAATTTGCTACAACGAAATTGGCTTGAAGTTATTTATATAATGTATATACCGCTTTGGAAAATGAGACACACCAAAGTTCCAAGTAGATCTTTACAAGCAGAACATGGCCACTTAATGTTTTTGAAAGGGGGAGCTGATGCCTCTTGGCAGAATATCATACTCCCCGTTTCTACAATGTGCAAGCGAGCGAAGCGAGTTAGAAAAAAAATAAATCCATTAAAAAAAAATTGTAATGGAAATGCAATTTCGCCATCAAAAGGCAAATATAGAACATGTAATAATGAGCCATGAATAATATTACTTAACCCTACTAATATGGAATATTTGGGCACTTCACTCGCCCTAATGAAGGGCGTTTCCTGTCCCAAACTATTCCGTTTCTAAATCTTACGCGCTAGTGAGCAAGTAAAAAAAGGAGATATTGTCTATAGAATAATGATTTTGTTACCAGATAATCCAAACAATTACAACATTTTGAGTACCTTCCCGCCGACAGTTACAACCGCTGACCTGAAGTTTGAAATAACTTTTACAAGCATAACGAATTACAAAACACCAAAGGACATTCAGAGTAAAACAATCCTCATCGTAAAAAATAGAAATAAGGAATTACACATGTAGAAGAAAACATTCTGACCGTAATTAATGGCTTTTATCAACCAGTGCCCCGCCTTATAAGGAGTTGAAGCGATTTATTTGAAACAATCGCAAGTTAAAATAAATGCAACTGTGTACTCAACATAGGCATAGGCATAGGCGTACGAGAAGAGGGGCTGCAGCCAACCCCCCCCCCCCCAGATTTTGAAAGTGCCGATATTTCGGCAACTCACACCTCATATTCAGGGAGCGAGGTGCCCGAATATCCTCGTATTTCAGTCATTATATGCCGAAATATGTTATTTTTTATGATTTTTCACAACGGAAAGGCACAATTATTTTTGGTCGCTAGCTTCGCGCGCTCGTAAATTGTAAGTTGCTATCATTTTTTTTACAACAAAAAGGCCATAGGTGCCGTACCAGGGATCAAACCCCCAACCTTCGCGTTTCCAGTCAAGCGCTGTAAACCGTTCGACTACGACACTCCACACACGCATACACACACACACATAAATACTTATTCGATTCTTCTATTCTCGTCCTCTTATTTTCGTCTCTTTTCTTTTCTTCTCTCCTCTTTTATAAACCTTCCCAGTTTTGTGTCTCCATTTTATTTTTTTATTCATTGCGGGGGTGGGGGAGGTGCTTTTCGTCGAAAAGAGATCTGCTTTTTGAAGATGGCAATTAAAACAATAATATCCTATCGTGACCCTAAATTTTCCTTTAACAGTGGTGTAGCTAGAGTATAACCATTGTGAGAGCACTGGCACCATTGGAGGCACAAGTCTTTTGGAATAATCTTAAAGCTAATCTAAGACGCCGCTGGTGGAATAGGGTGGGGGTTGCCGGAAGGGGTCCAACCGTCTTCTTTCCTATTCCATTTTCTTTCCTTTTTTCTTATTTTTTCGCCATCCGATGAGGAAGGGGTGGGGGCGTGCCCTCCCCCCTCCCCACCCCCGGTTGCTACACCTCTGCTCCTGATGAATTCGCCCTTTTTTACCAGGAATTATGAACCCTATTTCATTTTTCGGAAATACGAACCATATTTCATTTTCGGAAATACGAACCTTATTTCATTTTCGGAAATACGAACCCTATTTCATTTTCGGAAATACGAACCTCATTTCATTTTCGGAAATACGAACCCTTTTTCACTTTCGGAAATACGAACCTTATTTCATTTTCGGAAATACGAACCCTTTTTCACTTTCGGAAATACGAACCTTATTTCATTTTCGGAATTATGAACCTCATTTCATTTTCGGAAATACGAACCTTCGGAATTATGAACCATTTTTCATTTTCGGAAATACGAACCTTCGGAAAAACGAACCTTCGGAAAAACGAGATGCCCCCGCTGGAATCATGACTTATGGCCGTCCTGTCCGTTTGTCATCCGTAACTACATGCGTTTTGACCGGTAGTCGTCCTGTAGGCATCCTGCAGGATGGCTATGTAGTGTGTATGCGTTTGATGTGCTGTACATGCCCGTTCAATCCGTCCCATCTCTTGCACCAACGGACCCTGCAAGACGCCTATTGGATGGAAACGTGTGGAAAACGACCAAATACAGTACACACACAGGAGAAAACGCGCAAACATCAGACAAGGGCCGGATCTCGCTCTCCGTTTCTGGGGAGAAAAATTTGTATGCATGCGCAAAGATTCCTGGCAGCTTTGACGGAAATCGCCTGACGATGAACGTCCATCTAAAGGATCAAATGGACATGAAACGCATTTTAATGGATATATCAACGGATGCCAATCGACATTCGTTTCTCATGCGTTTGTCTTAACCGGCAAAGTGTGACAGGCGTATTATAGCTACCACTCACATTCCTTTCTGCTAACTTTCCAGATAACACCTCTACATCTGGCCTGCAAGAACGGCCACATTGACATGGTGAAGCTTCTTGTCTACAAGGAGAATGCTGACATCGTACTGCGTGACAAGCAGGGACTGAACTGCCTCGATTACGCCATTGACAACGGACATGAGTAAGACTGCTGAAATATTTCCCCTCTTCCTCAACTTTGCCCCCATAAATACACATTTAGCTAGCTAGCTAGCTATCTTTCTCTCACATCCTTCCATCCACCCCTCTTACCCTCTCGTTTTCGTCTTATTCGCCTACTAGGGCCAAAGCCAAGACCCTAACACCACATACACTCACACATACACACGCACACGCCCCACGGCTACCCTATCCAAAGCCGATCCCATGCACAACACCACGACACCCTAGCCCAATCCGATCCCCTAACACGCACACACACACACGCACACACCTACCTGGATCAAGACCAATTTTCCAACATACACCCACACGCACACTGCACTAGCCATAGCTGGTCCACCAAACACACACCCACGCGCACACAAGCCAGAGCCGATCCACCAAACACACCCACGCCAACTCGGGCCAAAGTCGACCCAACGTACATCCACCGCGCACCCTACGCACTGCAAACTTTACTTTTTTTTAACTTTAATATCCACCTGCATCATTCATTCGTCCCCTTTATATTTTCCTCTTTATTATTCTCTTTTCACCTGTTTTTCTTGTGCACAGGAATATTGCCAATCTGATTTTAAGTCACGATAAATGGCGCGAAGTGATGTCTGTATCGAGTCTGGATGTTGATACATGGGAGAGGACCACACCCATGAGAAAGCTCATCAAAAACATGCCAGGTAAATCATGAATAATCAAGGTTAGATACTGCAAATTACTTTTAACTGCACGAGAATGATTTAAGATTCATACAAAACATGATTACAGAGCTCTAAGCATGTTAAGATACATATAATGTCAATACCGTATGCCTACTTTCCAATATAGACCAATTAAAAAAAATGATATCTGATATTAAACTTTAGCATAAAACAAACACCATACTATTTTCAAAGTCGCATAGTTTCAAAAACATACTGGTAACTTCACAGCCACAGGCGTAGCCAGGATTTTTCAATGGGGGGGGGGGGGGGGGCACAGGGTTGTCGATCCGTGTTCATGATCGGGGGGAGGGGGGGGGGGGGGTTGACCGGCAAGGGAGCGAAGCCAGTGGCGTATCTAGGGATTATGGCACCCGGGACAAAAAATGAAGTCCCCCCCCTCCCCCCGAGTGCCCAAACCTTCTTTCTACGTCAGTGAGGGAGCAAAACGTCCGAGCGGCAAATTGTTCAATTTTTAACCCTAAAAAACGCAATTTCTTGTGCATTTTACCCAGGAAATTTTGCAATTGAGAGGTAGAGAAGCTCGAAATTTTATGCATTGATAAGCGGTTTTCTATTCACTCACTTCTACAATCGGGAGCAAAACTAACGAAAACCCTGAAAGGGTTGAGAAAGAGTTGAGAAATTCAGCAAGGGTACCTGAAGCTAAGATTTCTTTCAAAAGTTGAACCTTTGCAAATATTTAGCAGGAGTCATATGACACATAAATGATATATCGAGCAAAGCAATTACATCTTTATTTTCTCAAATTTTGAAACCTTTAAGCTATTTAAGAACAATATAGGCCTACTGAGGGGGGGGGGGGGGCGAAATTACGAGATCCTGAAAGATAATAATTATGCGAGGGAGCAAAGCGACCGAGCTTTCGAAAATTTTCGCATTTCAAACCTTCAAAAACTATTTAAATTTTTTTTTTTTTTTTGATATATATATCCGGGGTATACATCCCTACGGCCTCCCTTCCCGGGATCGACACCCAGAGGAGGGGGCCAGACGTGAAGGATCCAACCGCACAGCCAGGATGCCATTTTAGGGGGCGGTTGTGAGCACGCAAAGAGTGCTAAATTGGTGCGTGTTCCCCAGGGGGTGGGTGCATTTAAAAATAACGGCTTGTAGCGCCTTTTTAACCCATTTTCTCTCACTTCTAACGCTTTTTCGCTCTCGCTTTTTTTTTTAGTGGCTGAATAGGGGGGCCATGGCCCCTTGTGCCCCCTGCCTATTACACTTAACAATAAAACACGCGTGAATATTACGCCATGAACACAAAATTATAGCACAGACCTGCACAAAATACCACGTTATCGCTTCATTAGATCCATAACCAGGAAAAGTTTGAAACATTTCCTTTCTTTAGATGTTGCTGAAAGAGTCATGGATAAATGTGTAAAGGTATCACCAGATGCAGGGCCCAAAGACAGCACCTTTTGGGTGGAGTTTGACTATGAGTTCCTTGAAGATTCCTTTTCTCATTGGGATAGACCAAAAGATTCTGATGGTAGGTAGTTCGTAATACATTAATACATGTAATAGTATACTATTAATATATGGTTGAGAGTGCGTTGGTGCGATCTGGCAACACAAAGGTTTTATCGTGGTGTACTTTACGCACGAGGCGCAAGCCGAGTGTGTTTGAAACTACGATAGAGACCTGCAAGGCCGTACGCAGAAATTTTTTCCTGGGGGGGGGGGGGGGGGGGGGGGGGCAAGATGATCGCTTTTTATTATTGGATCATTTAAAAGTCTAAAACCCTATTTAAAAAAAGTATGATTTTGAAATTTCTGGGGGGGCAACTGCCCCCCCTGCCCCCCCGCTGCGTACGGCCTTGGAGACCTGCGTGTTGCCAGATCGCACTAACGCACGAACTCACAACCATGGAATAATAGTTTTATAAAACGGGTCGGCAATATGATTATGAAGTCTGTAAAAATGGTTACGAACCCAACAGAAACGCCAAGAGTAGCACAGTCATGGAGGCTGCCATTTGCTTTCCTGGATGACATCACAGAAGCGCAGCCAACAAAAGTCATGCGCGTTTCAGTGCGCGCATTAATCCCTGCGCTAAAATTACAAATGAACTACGCGATTTCATTGCGTTTTAGGTTTGCACGCACCAGAGGTACGCGTACGCGCAGTTTAGCCGTGCTTTAGAGCCTTTTTGCCGTGCGTTATCACTTTTTTGCACGATCACGTGGTGTTATTTGACCAATCAGGATGGTTACATTCTTGAACCAGTTTTATAATTCGCACTTGATGCCTCCTCTGTTTGCTTTTTGCCGTATTCCAGCCACATACGGCTCATGGTGCATGAACATAAACGTTTGTTTTGAATCAGCGATTTGAATGGTGCAGTCCAACCAATCACTGGCCATCTTTCAATAAATATTCCATTTTTAATGTCTCTTAAACCATTTCAAGTCTGGACTTTTAAAAACTGTTTAGAACATAACAGTTTCATTAGAACCATCTCTCTTAAACTGTTTTTCTTCACTGAAACTTGTACGAATGGGAGCGTGTCCAGAGACCACCTGTGTCTGAAGGTATTTGTATAAGGCTTAATTCTGTTCGTATCCAAGCCTGACTGTTGTGAATAGTGAATTATATTTTTATGCTGGCATCATAGGGAGGGCTTGGGTTGAAGCCCTTTGAACTTTGAAAATATCACTATTCTGGCCGCCTCTACCTCATATTCGGGCAGTGAGGTGTCCGAATAAGTAATTTCTATATCCTGTCTAATGTATTTTGGGTGACGAAATAATAGACTCAACGTGATAAAGTGTAATTTTATTGATATTCAGGCAAATAGCCAGAAGACATTGGCCGTCTGCGTTTATCCGTATAGGCCTAGATTTCATGAATGTTTTTTTATTGTCCTATTTTAGATGAAGATGACGAGGACGATGATGATGATGATGATGATGAAGAGGATGATGAGGAGGAGGAAGATGATATGGGAGAGAAAGGCGATGCTTATGACGATGACGACGCTGGCGATGGCGAGGGAAAGACCAACGAGACTTCATTTATCACCAAATCTAATGGGAAATCCTCATCAGACGGCGATATACATATCACACTTAAAGAAAATCCCGACAAACCGAGCAGAACGAAGTCCAAGAAGATCCCCGAGGCACCATTCGCGCCGACAGGAGATCAGTATGACGCTCATGGGCGTTTGATGAAGAGCGCAAGACCGTACACCACCAGTTCAAAAGACATTGCTGCTAATCATCCACTTAATATCATGGTAAAGGTCATCTCTTTGAACGATAAAATTCTCCAGATCAACTTCAAGGGATTTTCAGTAAAGTGATCAAAGATATTTTCTTATTCTATAGGGAATGTAGTCAAAGTTTTCATGGCATCTTCTCTCAAAGCAGCTAAAGCTATGACATGGAATTGTCTTACATGGCTAATGTTTTATACTCCATGAAAAAACATCATTGATTCCCTCTCTCAACCAATGAATAGAAAATAGTCGCCCCTAACTGGAGTACAATAATTTGACTTTTTATCCCCAATGCAACATTATCACAATATGTCTCCTAGATCTATGACTTAGTCAATGATGCTCTTTCCATTACTGCTAACACACCACTGATCATTGGAAATAAAATTAACTGAATACAGTGCAACGTGCATTAGTGACAGCCTGTACATAGAAACATGTCCCTGCTATTTGGCGTCTGATCTCCTATTCATTATCTGTTAAAACCCATATTTTACTGTAGTTTATCATCGTGTTCCTGTTTCGTCATCCGTAAGGACCAGGCGTAATCTTTTGCCTCTTGTGATTTCAGGTGACATCCGAGCGGGCAGATCTTCTTGGTCATCCCCTTGTTTCTAGCCTGCTCAATCACAAGTGGAGCAGAGTCGGACAGTACTTCTTCTTGGCATCCCTCGGATTTTACCTCCTCTTCGTTGCTATGCTGACTGGTTACGTCATCGTAGTTCCGCCCAGTTACTACGTGCGACACGCAAATCAGAGTGCGGGTGTATCTTGGTTTGTCAACGGCGAGCAAAGATGGACTGTAGGGTTCCACGAAGCCACACTCTTTTTCTTCGGGCGCATCGGCGATTGGATCATACTGGTTCTATCCTTGATCAACCTGCTTCGGGAGGTACATTCCATTTTTTCCTTGGATATCTTAGTAAACCGACAGCCCAAGAGACCGGCAGCAAGGTGTCAAGAACCATCAGAAAGTCGTTAAAAGGCCAGCTAGGGCGATATTGTCGGAATCATGGGCTGTTGGTCTCGTGGGCTGTAACCAGTTTCCATTTTGGTCTGGTCTTGCAGTGTCAGATGCCTTTCTTATGAACACTAAAGGTACGGTACCTGAAGCAGACTATGTTTCAGGTCAGTGACATTTTAGGTTTGTGGTGACAGAAGTGTTGATGGGAGGGAATTGGACGGCAAACATATATGAGGAGGCTTCAAATGTTTAAAGCAGCTGTCAAGACTCAAGAGTCTCAAATAATCCTCTTTTTCGCGTCAATTAGTATAAATATGAAAACGACTAGAATCTCTAGATTGTGAAACACCTCTTTTACTTCCCCTTATATCAGTATAAACAACATGACATAAAGTAGTGATGTTATTAGATTTCTTCAGCATTCCATACTTCTAGCATAAATTACCACTTGCAGCTAACATGGTTGATTTTTGTTCTCAAGGAATCTCTGTACCCAGAGGCAAATGTATGATCGTCCAGACTCTTGATGACTCCGTCTATAGGAAGCATATTTTTAAAGATTTTAAACAGAATTGCTTTCATTTCAATTACTGGTATAGATATTCCAGTTGCTAGTTCAGAGGAGATCTTACTTCAGCTTTGGGAATCTGATTGAGTGGTCTCTGTACATCCTTGCCATCCTCCTTGTCATGCCGCTTAGCGGGGTCCAGTACTTCATGGGAGTTAGCATACGATTGGTAAGACCATGTTCGAGACCGGGGATATGATACCTTTGTGATATTCAGGGCCTGGACATTGGTACTTTGGTCACAGGCTTAGGAGTGTGACTCTGTAATGGTAATCTACTTGCATCGTCTTCTGCTTTGCAGAAGCAGCATTTCTTTTGACATATTTTTGAAATGGCGAACCAACACACCTGTAAGATAATACTTAAAATCAGCATCAACCTTTAGATCTTACTTCTTAATTGCTTCCGATAGGACTGGCAGTGGCAGTGCGGTGCAGTGGCTGTCTTCCTCGCATGGATCAATCTTATTCTCTTCATCCGTCGTTTCTCGGGACTAGGAATCTACGTCATTATGTTCATTGGTTAGTGTTCTCCGTTAGGTTGCACCAGCGGGTGTGCTTGAGTGTGTTGTGTGTGTGTGTGTGCGTGTATTAGGGCGAGGGGGTATGTAAATTCCTTTACATTATGCTGTAGCTACCAGGAAGATGTGTTTGCTTCTTTGTTGGTTGCCGCTACCCCCTGGCCCCCCTCCCCTCCCCCTAATACACGCACACACACACACACAATTTGTTGGATCAGCTAGTGAGCACAAAAGAAGTCCTCAGTTGTTACAAAAGATACCTGTCTACACTTTCCATACCGTATTGGTCTTTCCCCTTTTCAGTTCCCCCAACGCATTCCTTGTGGATTTTTTTGAAATTCTCTCTTCTGATCCCAAATGACCTAATTTCCTCTTTATTTAATTTCCTATTTATGTATATTTTTGAAAGTTGCCCATTTTCCCCGATAACAATATGTCTAATAATGTTTCTTATATAGTTGTAAATGCTTTTTCCAAATTGTGCTAAAGTGTATTTTTCATTGTCCTATACCTGTTTTCTAGAGAATGAACAAGTCATTTCCTTAAATTTTAGATTTCGTAGAGAATGGGGATATATGGTTTAACACCAATTATCAGTGTGGAGTAACCTTCAAAAATAGTAATGTGGATATTAAGTAGAGTCTTGTCTACGTAAACACATTAATTTTCTTAATTTCAAATTTGTTTCAGATATTCTTCGGACATTCATGAAGTTCGTTCTCATTCTTATCCTCTTTGTTGTTGCCTTTGCTATGGCTTTCTACACACTCCTCATGAATCAGGTAATGTCAGGTCGAAAAAAAAGAGATGAATAAATGTCCATGGAATACTTTGAAGTCAGAAATATAGCATTGATGTCATACATGCGAAAAGAAAAACTAACTGCCTTTTTTATTTGGTGAGAGTATGGATGTTGCCATTGTGAACAACAGCCACAACAACAATCTCTGTAAGGGAAGTCCTAAACAGGCCAATGGAAAGGGGTCCTTGCTGGCCCACCTGGTTGTTGTCATCTTTGTTCACATGTTAAAAGTGTATTTATTTTTAGTTACAGACGATAAACTGGAAGTGATGAAACTTGGATATCCATATGACATGAAAATTAATCCCCAGCTATTTACGACTAACCCATAAGGCATGACAATATCACGTTTCTGCCCTCATCTAGCAACCCTTCCACAGCGTACAATACTCCTTTGCCAAGACGTTTGTCATGATGATCGGAGAGCTTGACTTTGGTGACATCTTCCACAGTCAGAACTACCTGGGTACGGAGAACACCTTAGCTGATGGCGAAGAAGACTTCTTCCTTACCTCCGTCTTCTATGAAGGCATCACCTACACCATCTTTGCCCTCTTTCTAATCATCATGTCCATCCTCATCATGAACCTCCTGGTAGGTCTGAATATGATTAGAAAAATATGTGTACGAGAGAGAGAGAGAGTGTGTGTGTGTGTGTGTGTGTGCGTGCGCAAAGGGGTACAAGATGGAATTTAAAGAAGAATAAAACGTACCCAGGAGTTTTAAAGGTTTTTTTTTTTACTACAAAATTCTCTGACAAGCCAAAAAAGGGGGCTTATCAACATTTTTTGCCAAAGGGGGTGTTTGAACACTCAAAACACCCCCTAGGTAAGCCTATGGTAGTGGTAGTAGCACATGTAATAAATAGTATTATTAAGTATTAGTAGTATTAGGAATAGTAGTAGTAGTAGTAGTAGTAGTAATAGTAGTAGTAGTAATAGTATAATGATAGTAGTAGTGTAGGCATGTATCAGTCCTGTTGTTTTTCGAAGCTGCAGCTGCAGCTGCAGAAACTTCCATTACTACAATTAGCAAGAGCAATGCCTTATATACAGAAGTGAGTTCTAGCAGAAAGAATCAGTTTTCACCTGTTTACAAATTACATCGGGCAACAAATTTCACTCGCCAGTCATCTGATGCCACATTGCATTTCCATTACTTTGAAAAGGTTGGTCTCGCTGTTGATGATATTCATGCGATTCAAGAAAAAGCAAAGCTTCATCGTCTAGCAATGCAGGTGGGTACAATTTTGTATAATCTGTGACTGTTTGCATTTCTGTACACAATTTTTTGCCATGGTGGGCACTTCTAAGGAAAACAGAAAATTGGGCCATGCACCATTAGGCTCCTCCAATGCTATTACGGACAAGAATTTGTTAAATATCATGTTGTCATAATTATGAAATTAAGGGTCTGAACTGAAAATCAATGCCATAATCCTTTCTTTCTACAGGAGACCTAATCCGGAGCTTACTCCTTGCTAATTCGTCGGTACCCTTTCAAATCGACAAATGCGAAGCTTACTCCTTGTTACTTCGTCGGTACCCTTTCAAATCGACAAATGCGAAATGTTAACCTATGGGGAAATTCCGGAAGTTATATCCGTGGAACAGCTTGAAAGGTTTATCTATTTCATCACATGACATTCAGCTACTCATCACCACTATCATACTCTTTAAGAGCATTTCGTCCTTCCCTGACATTGAACATTTTATGGATTCTAATTTGAGTAGGTTACCACAGAGACAAAACTATCTCAGATTTTTATCCCTGTAGTCACACCTTAAAATGACACAAAAACAGCTTACTGCAATGCATTTAATACTTCATGTGTTTTCCAGGCCTTCCTGCATTCAAAATTTGTCAAACGTCCGTCCGAGACTAACCGATCAGACTCTTAACTAGTTAACAATTTAACCCCTAAATATGCTAAATGACAGGTTGAACTGGTGATGGAGGTGCAACGTGCACTCCCTATCTTCATCTGGCGATCGGCTGTCATCCGGTTCAAACGTTTCCATCTTAATCGGTCTTGCTGCAGCGGTCTGCAGAAGTTCCACCGAACTCTGACTGGAGACCAGAACCTCCTTCGACAGGCCATTCAGGTCTCCAACAAAGCCACTACACAGGTAAAAATCCCGAGATCGATGAATGAGATCTATTATCTAGCAGAATATTTTGTGATTTTCAGTGGACATGGTGATTATTTCAATGTGAACCATAGCCACTCCATGAAAATCACTTTCAAGTGGCTGAATTTTAATGAAATCTGTTGTGAAATGCTTTGAAAATAATCATATCTAACATATTAAGCAAACGGACTGACGTTTGTATTTTCTTTCAATAATAATTATTTTCATAATTTCATGCTATTATTCTACCCATGCTCATTTTGCACTCATAACACGCTTTCATCGTTATATATCAGCATCATCAAATAGAAATGGAAAGTAAATACCAACTATAGAACTTCAGTGTTTTCTGTTCTGGTCAATGTAACTAATTTAATCTTAAGGCATTGTAAATTTTATTTCATGATACTTTATGCCGCAACAAAGCATTGACCTTTCCTCCTTAAAATCGATTATTAACACAATCAGGGCGGATTTATGCACGAGCAAGTCACTACCGATCAGCTGTTTAACAATCTGAAATATCGCCTCAAGCTGATCGACACCAAAGTGGAGACGGTGAGCGGGAGGGTCGAAGAAGAGGGGGTGAAGCGTGAGGGCGAAATGACCCAAGTCCGAGTCGAGCAGAAACAAATAAAGGAGCGCTTTGATCGCCTTGAGAAGAAAATTGACGCTCTCATGAACCACAGCAAAGTGCAGTTGGACGAGGTGCAAAAGACGGATTCCAAGTAAATGACAGACTTGCGACTTCAATGAACTTTAGTTCGATGAAAACGGCCATTTAAGAGAGATAAAAACACGGGGGGGGGGGGGGGGTACCCAGTTTGAATTCCTGCTATACTAGCGATCGTTATCTCGTATATCACCCTCCACGACGAAATTTTGCCATTACGCCAATATGACCTTGATCAAAGGAAGGGGAAGGCATAGGTATGCGTGCATGATATTTGAAGAGCATATAACAAAAAGAAAAAAAAACAACAATGACGTCAAAACAAAAACAAAAGCGTCAGCATTTTTCTTCACAAATGGAATCAAGCATAAAATTCTCAAAGAAATTGGGCAGGGGCGGAGAGTGGGAGCATCGTTTTACATAAGATCCCTTTTAAGTTTTTAACCTTTGCGGGTCCCTACCAGACTGTTTTCATTTGACCTGTTTATTAGAAATGTAGAAAATGTAATTTACTGAATGCGGATTGACTTAGATTTGACTGAGAGTATTTGGTATAACATGTTCATGGCGAAAATGGAGAGGAAGATTAAGCCCGGCTCACACGAAGCGTCCTTTCGATTGCGTCAGTACCTGCGCCAGTCCAGCTTGTGAAGGCAATTAACCCATACGCCAGTTATTAAAAGTATTACTTGCACTGTGCATTTTGCAGTGACTTTTAAACAATATCATTGTTTTATAACGCGCAAAAATCACTGACGCGGTCATAATACAGTCCTAACGTCAGCAAATAGCGCCTCGTGTAAGCTGGGCTTTTCTACGGAACAATGAAATCTTAGAGAATTGTAGAATTAATAATAATAGAAGTTGTACATGTAAGCCTATACAGACTTTTATCTCCGTGCATACATGTATATGCAATTGATTTTTTTTTTCTTCTCTGGGTGTGCGGTGTCGTGAAATTTTTGTTCCATGTTTGGTCCAAGGACTCCAAGCAACATCGAAAGGCCATGCTTATAAGATTCCTTTTTACTGAGTGATTGCATAGTCAAAATATATTTTAATTAATAGATAGTTATTATTTGAGTACAGTTTACAATAGTTCAATTTGGCATGTACAGAACGATATCTTTTTAAATTGTTTTCTTTCTATTTTGTTTAAAGATTTGAAGACTACAGCTTCACATAAGAATGCTGCATAAAAGATAAAATGAAACAAAGAAAAAAAATGCAATATATTTAATTACTGATTGTTATGCATATACTACCTATAGACTTCCTAGTATGTGCTGTTTATACATGTGGCAAGAAGGAAACATAAGAAAAATTGAGACTTTTGATAAACTACGAGTTTTTGATTACGAAATATTCCTTTTGATTTGTTATTTTGTATTATAAAAAAAGAAAACAAAAAAAAAACTGATCCTAGAACTCCTAGAAATCATAGCTTTTAAAAAGATAATACTAGAAAGTATTAAGAATAACATTTAGGCCTACTATGCATGTCATATTTATCATGTGGATATTATTCATGTCCTTTTATACCACGTATTCCTGTAAATTGGCTACTTTTTCTGGGGAATTTCTGTTTGTTACATGAAATATCGAAATAATTCGTCGGCCTTGTTCATTTGAATAATCGATAATCATATATAATTAACGGCCGGGGATGCATAGCACATCAATCTATTGTGATTTAGATTATTAAATACAAGTTATAGTGTTTTGTATTTGTGCATAATTATTTTCATTGCGACGTATCACATATCTGATTAAGAGTACATATAAACCATCCCAAAGAATAGCAGTATCCATATGGAGGCGAGATGGCTCAGTGGTACGTAGACCAGTGGTCTCGTAACTGAGAGTACCCTGATTCAAAATCAAGTGCATGCTTTCTTAGCACTCTGGTAAAACAAACCATCACACCATCAATATTGAGAGAAATAAGTTTAACTAAATAGGCCTACAAAGAACGATATATAAGCAATATCTTGCACATTCTATTCCAAAATTAATTTTTGTCATGCGATGATGTTGTCGTCCATATGCATGCATCGATTTCTGGATAGACATAAACATGTATAGATTCTCCTAAACCGTGTTCATTTATGTAATATGAATTAATTGTAATAAACTCTATTTATTTACAAGAAAACGTGATTGTGTCAACGAAACATATATCCTGTGAAAATCGGGTGCCCAGAGTACCTGAAGAACAGAACAAACACTACCGAATACCTGTAAATCTGTTCAATCATTATGTAGCAAATGCTGGCAACACAGCATGGACATCGAACGTGATTTAAACCTCATCCCCAAACCCTTCAAAGAAATGTAAAAAACGTTCACATTTATTCAAGCTTCTAAATAAATATTTAAAACAAGAGGGGAAAGATACAGCTGTTTTCTCTCCGTTTATGTATACGATACATGATTAACAATGATGATGATGATAATAATAATGCCGGGACTCGAACTTATTTTGCTATTGATTGATAACACCCCTCGACTACGACACCTATATAATGTTGGACTGACAAGTTCATGTACGTAAAGTTGTCCATCGTAGTTGAGGGGTGTTGTCCATGTCCATGTTCTTGTTGGAGAATGAATGAAATTGAACTACTGAACAATAATAATAGATTATACCATGAAAGACCCACACTATCCCACACATAATTAGAGGAAATCACACGCCTAATGTGAAGTAGCAAAAAAGTGATTCATTACAAAAAGAAAAACAAGAATGACTTAACTTGACGAACAGTCATATGATTTTCAATTTTTATGACAATGAAAATTAAAGGTAGTCAAATAAATCTTAAGACAATATTACTGGCTGACCTAGTCCAAAATTGCATATTTAGGATCATTCCAACAGAAACGTTTAATAGGATGATATAACATGCAACCCCGCCTTTTTATAGCGAAACCACTTTGAACTTATGGTAATCGATATCACTACGGAAACGAGTGTGAAAGGAAATCCATGAATTGATTGAACTTGGAGAAATGTGTAAACACAGAGGGGCATCGAGTTAGACTCTAGGGTTGAAAACGTGCGTTTTCTTTAGAACCAGCAATCCTAGTGGTATTTACCCACTATTCTCGTGTAGATATTGTAGCAATTGCGTGACTTCACTATAATGGCAACATGGTCAAAACCGATCAAATGTATAGCCATTTATTTTCCAATTTTGCCAAAATATAGGGCGCTATCCTTTACAATTCTGATTGGTAATTCTAAGTGTTCATTTACGGACAAAGTGCATTCCCTGTCTTCGGTGACATTAATACAAATGGAAAGTTGAGTTAGAAGAAGGAGGGTGAAAGTTACGAATATGGATTGAACAGTACAAACTGCTAATTCATTATTTGATCCATTTCCGATATGTAATTCAATTAACATCCAACTCTCTCTCCTCCTCCTTCTCTCTCTCACTGTTTCTTCTCAGTAAAAAGAAAAAAAAAGCAATCAAAGAAGAAGAAAAAAAAACCCCATAAAAGAGAGTGTTTATACAATGGACTGTGAAAGTGCTGCTCCTTGAACATGCTCACAGATATTGTCAATACTATTCCCCCGTCGTTAGGGTGAAATGAATACCTAACGAAATTGCAAGGCTGGCATAATGTCCATCATAATGAAATTATTTTCAAGTCCTGTAATTCGTTTGTCTAAAGTGTATCATTACTTTCAACCTCTATTTTGCGAGGATGCTTGTCTGACACAGTGTCTGATGAGAAATATTACTTCAACTTTTTCAAGCAATATCTTGCGAGAGTGTATATTTCACAAAGTGTCCGTCATTAAGAATCGGTCACATTTATTCAATTCTCTGATTATCAGTTTTTACTTTTAATAGTTTTGATATGTTTAAGTCGGACGTTTTCTCTACCTTTCCTTCTAAGAATACAAAGAATTTGTTTCAGTCAGCCAACAGAGTGAAACAAGAATCTTCATTCGAATACTTCGCGGACATGGTCTCAAGAGTGCTTATCATTGACAAACTGTTTTGATTACAGTAAAGTCGAAGTAAATGTTGGCATGATGGAGAATATAACTCGGATTGGCAACGAGACCGAACATTTTGATGGACGTCTATTAACTATTATTTTCTTCTCTGTAAATATGATACTCTCCGTATCCTTAAATACACTTGCTCTTGCCGTGATATCGAAGCAAATTTCCATGCCTGAGGAAGCGAAATTCGTTCACCAGATACATGCTGCTCTTGATATGATCCAGTCAATAATCGGTGGCACCTGGTCACTAACTTGGAAGATATCAAACGGCGACGTCACCATTTGCACGGTGATAAATTCGACCATTCCTTTCTTCTACTATGTCTTGCTTTTCAGCAACATGGCGTCTATATCTTGGTTGTGTATCAACAAGTATGTTCTCATCAGTCGGCCCCTGAGGTATGCCATGATGGTTTCGGTGGGCAGAAGCAAGAAGTGGCTTGTGATAGGGCTTCTAGCAATCTCGTTGCTCTGTATGATATACCTTCCCATTCCAGGGCTACCGTTTGCTGAGAAGTACATTGCAGAGTGTACCGGCAGGAAGGAATTCTTAACGAACTATTGGGCGGATACCTTCAATGCTTGTTTCATTAGCGTTCCAATTGCCACCGCCTTCGTAATGACTACGTGGACGAACATCGGGTTGATGAGGATCGTGCTGAAGCAATCCAGAGCCATTGCCGCGATGTCTTCGGTCAGGGAACACGCCACGAACGCCATTAGGACTCATGGGCAGAGACCCCACAACGAAGAAACCATCAACGATGCCATCGTCGAGAAAAGGCCACATCAATGCCCACACAGATCCGAAAGGAAGTTTAAAGGGGTTGTGACTGTGTTGCTCCTCCAAGCTGCATTTTATGTCTGTTGGATTCCAGGAGTTGTGTACTTTTGCTTCAATAACAATCTGCTGAGGGATCTCTTCGATGCAGTCAGTGCCTGTAGTAACTGGATTCAACCCGTCACCTATTTGCTGAGTACTAGAGAAGCCAGAAACATCATTTCTAATATTTCTAATATTTGCCGGTGATTTTAAGTTTACTCAACAACTGACACTGGCATACCAATAAATCGGGGTCATCCCTTTAGCTAGAAGGTCCGATAGTTAGCGGGTCCGATAGACCGACACCCAATAGATAGAAGGTTCGATAGACCGAATCGGCAGGAGGGTCCAATAGACCGAAGGTTCTATAGATCGAATGACCAACGGGTCCGAAAGTCCGAAGGTTCAATAGGGGTCCGATAGTTAGAAGGTCCGATAGACCGACAATAAATACGTAAAATAGTGGATAAAAAAAAAAGTGGGTAAAAAATAAGTGGTTAAAATAAGTGGGGGCGTTATATTTTCAGATGTTTTCACATGTGGGGGCGGGAATACCCTCCCCCTCCCACTTTTCATGCCTGAAAAGGGGGTTCCAACCAAAGAAAAAGTAAAAAAGGAAGAGGTTGAAAAGGAAAGAAGAAAAGAAAAGAAAGGAAAAAAAGAGAAAAAGAAAATAAATCAGAAAGGAAAGAGAAGAAAAGAAAAAATTCAAAAACTTCGCTCACTAGCTAGGGTTATTTATCAATGCTCATTATTGATATTAGTTATTAATATAATCGCCATATTTATGTATATAAACCAATGCCAATTTAAGTCATATTCTTATGGTAGTTATTTTGTTTGCATCTTGAATCTCTAGCTAATGTTATGCTATTTTTCTACTCAAAGAATGTTAGCAACATAACTGAAAGGAATCGAGCGGCAATTTGCCCTAAAGGGACTAATAAGGAGAATGAATTTTCAGAAATAATGGCCTGTGACCAAGAGTCTCTTCCCAATATGAGAACGGAAGTTGCCGATAGCATGTTACACAGATTATGAGAACGGAATAACAATACGCTAGAACCTATTCTCATGCAGGAGACAACATTCTTCTTTATTTTCTCTCTCTCTCGTTCGCTCGCTTTGCTTTCTCATACAATCAATAAACTAGGCCTAGATTGTTTCTTGGAGCAAGCACCTGTTACGTCCTGCAGCAACAAGAAGCCCGAATATCAAAATATTCGGGCAGTGAGGTATCCGACTATTCTCGAATTCCCCGCCCCCACCCCCCCCCCCCCCCAAAATGGTATAATTTACCCGGCAGAGTCCACAGACTAAAATTTGCCACAAGGTTGTAGTATGGGTGTAGTCGGTGAACATTCAAAAAAGTATAAAGCTGACATCATAGCTGGTAGGAAAATATCACCTGACAACCCTAAAAACAAAAATGGAAACGCCCCCCTCCCAAGAAGGTGGTAGGGCCTAATTGAAACAATTTCATCTTAATCGGTCAGAATCTTTTGTTACTTTTAATGAAAATTCAACTATAAAGTTTGCACCCCATAAGATTTCCTTGTTTAAAAAATAACACTTGTGTTAGAAGGGGACGCCCTTTCCTCAGCTTGCTCGACTAGAAAAAAATGCTTCGGGCATGATGGGCCTCGGGGCTTTAGTGTGCACCATATAATTAGATTTCCATGTTTCAAAAAATGCATCAGCGTTCCCCATTGGCAATACATCGGTTTAGTGGCAAAATTAACCGGGGCGGGGGGGGGGGGGCACTGAGCTGCATATACTAGCTGCTCCTATCTATACAACCTTCGGACTATCGGACCCTCCGCCGATTCGGTCTATAGAACCGTCTGTCTATTGGAACCTCTCGTACATTCGGACGGTCTATCGAACCTTTTATCGACTGGGTGTCGGTCTATCGGACCCGCTAACTATCGGACCTTCTAGCTATAGGGCTGTAACCAATAAATCAGCCTTTGAATAAGTTAAGAAATTTCTTAATTTATTTGAGTATCACTGGCTTTATGTACCTCCGTAAGCAACACAAAACCTTAAAGAAAGTGGTGTAAGTTACGTAGACTTCAGCTGATATACTTGAATTATTGAAGATTATATTTCAGACTTAGAGTAAATAGAAGATGACACTTGATTAATTCAATATAAACATACGCATCTTTTAAAAGTGACTGACTGCTCCTTTTCAGTAATGTAAATATGTAAAATCTGCCCGAGTATAAGTAACGGGTTCTAATTTATCTTATGTGTTGACTACTGAAAGGTATAAATTCATGATGCTTGAATAGATAGTGGTAATCTTCTAACTTAATTATAGTAAGTAAAACAATCGATTTTTAAGTGAATGACGCTCCGTCGGGTTGAAAAGCAGGTGAAGAGCAAGTAGAGATGGTGTTGTGTATTGACAAATGGCGTTCCATAGTATGCCGATATTGCTGTTGCATTGTAGACGG
Organism: Heliocidaris erythrogramma; assembly: GCA_025617745.1. Classification (NCBI taxonomy): domain Eukaryota; kingdom Metazoa; phylum Echinodermata; class Echinoidea; order Camarodonta; family Echinometridae; genus Heliocidaris; species Heliocidaris erythrogramma. The sequence goes on along the minus strand of CM046858.1, from coordinate 37,818,375 downwards.
GAGATTAGATGATTCTGCTAATAAACATGGGCCTGGGAGCAGGGTGTGCGGGGGGTGCTGCAGCACCCCCTGGAAAAACGCTGAGGACCATTTTTTTTTTTTTTTTTTTGCTTGTCAGAGTTTTTGGACTTAAAAAGAGACACTGAAATGCGGAGTACCTGCTTTTTGCTCACACACCCCCCCCCCCACCAGTAACAAAATCGTTCCCAGGCCCCTGCTAATAAACCATGAACGTGCAACACACACGATTGTGTAACTCTGGTTATTTATAAAGTGGAACCCAACAATTTGGCGACGAGATACGGGATAACCAGTAAATCGTGAAGCAAGATGCAAGCTACACAGATTTTGCCGCCAATTTCGTCAAATTACGACGACAATGAGGACTGGGACTGCTACATTGAGCGGTTCGAATTGTTCTTGACAGCCAACGGCATACAGGTACCGAGTACCACTGTCATTGATAGCGCTCGTGCCGATAGCGCTAGGGCGGCGAATGATGCACGGGTCCTGGCACTGCTTTTGAACGCATTAGGTTCACACTACTATGGAGTGGTGAGAGACTTGGTTTCCCCTGCAAAACCAGCAGAAAAGACCTACGGTAAGTTAAAATACACTCTCAGAAAGCATTTGAAGCGCACACCAGTTGTGATGGCAGAGAGGCGAAAGTTTATCCGCCGTGATCAAAGGGAGGCTGAATCTTCCAGTGACTATGTGCTACAGTTGAAGCATTTGAGCTTAAATTGTGAATTTGGGGCCAAGCTGGACGAACAACTTCGGGACAGATTTATCAGTGGCCTGCGCAACGAGTCTACGTCCTTGCGGTTGATGGAGAAGGCGAGCGAAAAACCAGATATGTCATTCCAAGATGCTGTCGACTTCGCGCTGGCTCGAGAGGTTACAGCGGAGGAGGTTCGAGCGATGAGGACTGATTCGACCTCGCATACGCAATCTTCAAGGTCTGGAATGAGCACGCCAGTCAACAAAGTCAGCCAACGGAGAGGAAATTCTCACAAGAAAAGCAATGGAAAACCTAACAGAAAGCCATGTTTCAGATGTGGAAATCAACACGATCCAAAGGAATGCTGGTTTAAATCAACGAAATGCAGAAATTGTTCTAAAGTGGGACACATTGAAAGAGTGTGTCCCTCAAAGAAGAACACGGAGACTCAGGTTCAGGACAAAGGACAAAAAACAGAGAAGTAACAAAGAAAAGATGATGTTCCTAAGGTTGACACGAATGCTAGAGAAGCTTGAGCTAGCAGTGAAAGTGATGATGTTGGTGAGGTGGATGATGAGTTTCATTTCACTATGATGATGAAAGATGGTGATGTGAATAATCCTGGTTATGTAGCTCAGATGAAGATAGAAGGCAAGATAATTGACATGGAAGTAGACACAGGATCTAGTGTTAGTATGATTCCATTGAGTGTCTATAGGTCACAATTCTCTCATGTTCACCTAATAGAGTCCAACAAGGTCTTTGGTAGTTTTATCAAAGGACATAGTGTCAAACCTAGTGGCCAGGTCAAGTGGAAGTACAATATGGTAACTTCAGAGGTAGACTTACCTTATATGTTGTAGATGGTACAGTGTACACACTCATGTGAAGAGCTTGGTTAAATGTAGTACCCCTGAATTGGAAGTCTCTGAACAGGTCAGGTTCTAAAACTGGATCTAGCGATGACCATTTACATAAGCTAAGCGAGATTGTACAGAAGCACCCAAAACTGTTCGATGATGAACTAGGTAAGATTACACATGTAAAAGCGAAAATCGAGTTGAAAGAGGGTGCAGAACCCATCAGAACAAAAACCCCACAGAGTCATTTACGTAATGAAAGTACGTGTGGAAAAAGAATTGGAACGATTGTAAAAGTGCGGAGTCCTTACACCTGTAGAATATAGTGAGTGGGGTTCAGGGGTAGTTGCCGTAACAAAAAGGGATGGGTCAGTTCGACTTTGCGGGAATTACAAATATTCAGTAAACCCGGTTTTAAAGCATGTAGCTCCGCCTAACATAAATGTAGATGACATCCTAGCAAACCTCAGCGGAGGAAGCACATTTTCAAAGCTGGATTTGGCGCATGCCTACAATCAGTTAGAATTAGAAGAAGAATCAAAGAAGTACTTGGTACTCTCAACTCATAAGGGGCTATTTCAGCAGAACTGATTGGTATTCGGAATTACCACGGCTCCTGCGATTTGGCAAATGCAATAGAAGGGGTATTGCAAGGTCTACCCGGTGTTCAGATATACCTTGATGGCATTCTAATCACTCGAAGAACACCGAAGGAGCACATGAAGAATCTCGACGCGGTACTTACGCGCTTAGAAGAACGGGGATTGCGACTCAAGAAATAGAAGTGTGAGTTTGAACGCGACTCGGTAGAGTTCCTAGGTCATAAGATAGACGAGCAAGGCACTCATAAGCTAGAGAAAAAAGTGGATCAGATAGAGAAGATTTCGCGGCTGTCGGATGTTTCCCAGTTAAGATCGTACCTGGGTATGCTAAACTATTACAGGGAATACATACCGAATCTGGCACACGAGATTGCGCCATTGACCGCGCTATTGGAAAAGTCTAGGAAATTTGAGTGGTCAAAGGATGCAGAGAATGCTTTCCTGCGTTCAAAGCAATTGTTGAAAGATTCAGGCTGCCTAACACATTTCAATCCAGACTTGCCAATATCGGTAGCAACAGATGCTAGTCCTATCGGAATAGGCGCAGTACTTTCACACATCCTCCCGAATGGGGATGAACGGCCCGTACAGTTTGCCTCGCGGGCGTTGTCAAAGACCGAGCAAAAGTACCCCCAGATTGAGAGTGTAGCACTTGCATAGTGTTTGCGCTGAAGAAGTTCTACATGTACCTATATGGACACAGGTTCACATTGATCACGGACAACAAGCCGTTAACTGCTCTTTTGGGACCGCACAAAGGATTGCCAATCCTTGCCGCAGAAAGAATGCAGCGATGGGCCATGTACTTGGCAGGATTCGATTATGACATTCGGTATCGCACTTCGAAAGAAAATGCAAATGCGGATTGTTTGTCAAGACTTCCTGATGCTAAAGCCGAACAGGTGACACGTGAACCGATCATATCAGTACTACATACGGATGTATTGTCATGCACTCGAGACGAAATCCGGAATCAAAAGGACAAGGTTCTGTCAAAGGTCATGCGCTACATCAAGGATGGATGGCCAAAAGTACTAGCAGAAGACAAAGGCCATTTGAGACGGTTCTATACTCGTACACATGAGATAACGATAGAACATGGTGTTCTATTGTGGGGAATGCGGGTGATCATTCCACCAAAATTGCGCAGCGCAGTTCTCTTGGAACTACATGAAGGACATCTCGGTGTCGTAAAAATGAAATCCTTAGCTCGAAGCTATGTATGGTGGCCTCAGATAGATAGCCAGGTCGAACAATGCGCTAAAGAATGTGGCTCATGTCAGGTCATACAGAAAAATCCAGGGCCAGAACCGTTACACCCTTGGATACCAGCGTCCAAACCGTGGGAGCGGATACACATAGACTTTACGGGTCCTTTCGAAGGGGTCACATATTTGATAGTGGTCGATGCTTATTAAAAATGGCCGAAAGTTTTTGTTAAATGCCGAACATGACATCGGATACCACCACTGCTAGACTTAGGGCACTGTTTAGTAGGTATGGCATACCGCAGATTTTGGTTTCAGGTAATGGGACCCAATTCACATCGGACGAGTTCCAGCAGTTTGTCAAATCAAATGGTATCAAACACAAGTTCAGTGCTCCTTATCATCCAAGTTCCAATGGACAAGCAGAAAAATTTGTTCAGACACTCAAACAAGCACTACGCGCAGCTAGGAAAGATGGAGGTTCCATACAAGCTAGGCTAGAAAGGTTTTTATTTGCGTACAGAAGTGCAACCCACTCAGTTACGGGTGAGACTCTATCTACCTTGTTCATGGGTAGACAGTTGCGAATGGGATTAGACAGCTTAAGGCCAGGTGTTGACTTGCGAGACAAAGATCAGCTGTACAAACAGGCATGTAGTAGGAACAAGCATGTGAAATCTATAATTACAAGAGAGTTTGCAGATGGGGACCCAGTGCTTGTCAGAAACTACCTAAGCAGGGAGAAATGGGTACCAGGTACTGTAGTTGGTAGAGATGGTTCAGTCAATTACAAGATTCAAGTTAGAGGGGGAGTGTGGAAAAGACACATAGAGCAAATCATTCCAAGATTAGAAATGGAAGAAACTAGAGAAACAGAACGTCAAAAGTTCAATCCAACTGATGGGAGTAGTCAGTTGAGTGGAAGTTTTCGTTTCAGTAGGCAGAAGGTAGAATCTGATATTGTAACATACCAAGGTATGAGTCAAACTGATGATTCAGAGACAGATTCGACAGATAGGTCGAAAGTAGTGGATGAAGTTGTGAAGGGTGATTTAACAAGCAATAAGTCACCACAGAGGGAGTTGAGGAGATCTAAGAGGAAGATTAAACCTCCTGCTAGATATATGTTGTAGAGTTAGAAGATAAAAGAAAGTAAACTGCATAGTAACCTATTCATGATAAGTCTCAGGATAAGTATATCTTTTAAGTTTATGTTCATATTTGGACATTGCTAAATGCAATGTTTTGTCAGATGCTGGTTATTTGCTTGAAGAAACAAAAATACATGTAGTCATCTTTGAAATAAAACACAATTAGTATACAGATGACAAAATAACTCATGAGGTGTTGTTCAAGATTATACTATGTTATTGTAACAGAAAACAAGTATTGTAAAATATTTGGTTGAATATATACATGTACTCAAACATAAATGGAATTACATCAAAAGAATAAAGCTTCAGGTTTTTGGATACATATCTCATTAACTTATGAAAAGTAATATGACAGGATTCACAATATTACAAAACACATTTATAAGTAAAATCTATGTTTAAAGAAATTATCAGACATATTTCTTGAAATTGTGTATGTATGTTAAAATGTATTGATATTGTGAATATATGTTAAAATGTTAGACATTAAAAAAATGTAATTGTATATCACAAAGGTTGTAGGAGTGTTATAGCAGGGCTGTCAGTAGTAAAAGAGGCTAACTCCATTTGCCAAATTTGCTTAAAGGTACTTAAAGATTTGGTGGGGGAGAGTTGTTGTGTATTGACAAATGGCGTTCCATAGTATGCCGATATTGCTGTTGCATTGTACACGTGAGATTAGATGAGTCTGCTAATAAACCATGAACGTGCAACACACACACGATTGTGTAAATCTTATTTATTTAAAACTTATTTATAAAGAGGTATCGAACAGATGGATAAAACACAAGCCTGTTTTTGTCGTCCGCAGAATGAATGAAGACAGGGAAATCACAATTCATCAAGAGAAGTCAGATCCTAAAACTATTTCATTATAATCACATGGAAGGAAACAATTGAAGATTACCATTCGTGAATAAAACAAGGATCAGGTACAAGAAATAACATCCAATCATGTAATTGATCGACCACACGTCATCAAAGGAAAACACGACACTTGGAAAAAAAAGAGTACACGAATCCTTTTATTGATATATTTCTATTTAGATCTTTCGCCTAGCCTACATTAGCTTGCATAACAAATAACCGATATAACATATTTTATGTTGAAAGAAAGCCAACGTGGTACGAAAGTGAGGATAAAATTTTTTACACGATATAGTATATAACCAGCCACAGAGACAGACGCTTTTGGAAGTCACGGGTGTCCTCCGTTAACTTCAATTGTGCCGCATCGGTGCAAACGCCAGATTTTTTAAACAATGCTCCTCGATCGTTCTTTGCATAAAATATCTGTGCAGAGGCTTAACAGATTTTGTCATAAAAATGCTTATTAACCCTGAAAACCTATGACTGTAATATGTAGTATCTGTAAGTTTCGTACACGAGAATTGGACATACCCATGTCTTAGCTAGCTCAGCACATGCACCGCATGTGTACCAGAGTAGTGAAATCGGGAGCAGCTAAAATTAGCTCTACCCATGAGCCCTTTCGCTCCTTAGACCCTCAAAAATGAGCTTCCTCAATTAACCATTTAGCTCCTTAGCCCCCTGTTTTGAGATTGGCAGAGGCACACCCACATCCTAAAACAGGTTGAGTGCCTTTTAAATGCATGGCTGCCTACTGAAAGGCTGATGTCTACTCTTCAGTTTGATACCAAATTGTTACAGTGCCACAAATCAAGAAATCTGATGATTGTGGGTGAGAAATCAGTTCATATTACAGGTGTACCCAAACTTTTGGAGGGTAAGTCAAATCGGACAAGTCATTGCTTCGCAGCGAGGCTTACAGGCATGTTCGCCAATGTAGAACTTGTCTCGTTAAAAGATGACAGCCACTGTCCTCCAAAAACGACTGTCTTCCTGACTGCTAATGCGCGTGACTAGCTGTCAAATATATATAACAACAATATCCATGTTTGCTGCCCTCGTTAAAGACAAAGTTGAGTTCTGGTCATGCGATAACAATGTGAAAGAAACAAACTGGAAGCAAATGGGAAAGGTTGATTTTGAAGTACATGAGAATCGGTGTATACTGAGAGGTTTTTGGAATCATTAAAAATGATAAGAAATTGACCTAATCTTCACTGATAATCACACGCACTGCATTCAGAAATGGGTATTTGGGACTACACACATGTTGCATGACAGTTTGGTCCAAATATTTCAGCTTTTTCTCTCATCATTTTTCGAATATGAGGGCATTTTAATAAAGAGCAGTCCTTTCAGGGGCCATTTTATTATTAAATTTTCCAGCCTGGCATCTAAAAATATGAGAAATCTCACAAGTTATTTTGTCAAAATTACCAGAATTCAACATTCTCTTTTAAGATATATATACTTGTCTAATGCAAGCACCAATACCATATCCAGTTCGGCATGTAATAAGTCATGAAGAAGTAAATATGTAAATAGAATGCTTATTCACAGTTACTGCTAACAGTTCGGTGAGTTACGTAATAGACAAAACAATGATAAAAAGAATATACAAACTTAGCGACTATACCCAAAACAATATTACATTTACATCTGCATTCACTGAAGTTAAACATGTCAGAAGCATTCAGATATCACAAATCAACAATGGATCTGAATAATTTAAATGTGTTAACTCAAGGTGGTATTTAGTTGTACTAAACAGATTTTTAAGAAGGTGAGAAGATTTACAGTGATAGGGAGACAACAGGTGTGCAAAATAAATTTGATAACGATTACAGAAAGTATATGTAATATTTGTTCATTTTTGGGGACAAAAAAAATGATATTGATAATCCATTTGAATTATTTAAACTCATAATTCATATTAAATATTTAGCTCAAACGATTTGCTCCTCACCCCTCCTATTTTTTGTGGAATAGCTGCAAACGTTGCAAAATACTGTCTCCATTGGGAATCGAACCCCGGTCTCTGGTGATTTGCCTATACCTGTGTTCGATTCAATTGCATAGGACTCAGGTTTAACAACCCCCTATCCATTTAATTTAAAGATATTATATTTCACTCCAGGTCTATTTTTTTTTTTTTTTTTTTGGGGGGGGGGGGGGGAGAGTATATAGGATAATACGATACAATAACTATGAATAAATATGAATATAAATCATCAGCTATTCAACCTGCGTGTATAAGAATGAAAGAGATTTTAGTTATTTATTACACACATTTAATAATAATAATAATAAACAAGCATTTGTCAAGCGCCATTAATCTAGTAAACTATTCCGAGGCGTTGTATATTATTACCCCGGTCATTGGATTCTGGCACGCCCGCACACAGTGTATGCACATTCTCCACTCCCTGGGGAGCATTCCAGCCAGTCGCCTGTTAAGCGCACACATGCTAAGCAAAGGACATTACCTTTCGCCATCCTACCGGGTACCCATTTAACACCTGGGTGGAGAGTGGCAAATGTAGATTAACGTCTTGCCAAAGGACGCTAGTGCTGCGGTGGGATTCGAACCCCGGACCTCGTGTTTCACAATCCGGGGACTTATCCACTGATCCACAACACCTCTACATTTAGTACATTCTGCAACAAGTTGGGTAAAATTTTACCCAACATTTGGTAGGAAGAGGACAAGCAGGTTTGCAGGATAAAATTCTACCCAGTAGTGCGTAAATTTTACACGGTTTGGGGCACATTGTACCAAATATTGAGTAAAATCTTTAAAAAAAAAAAAAAAAAAAAAACAAGATTCCCCTTTTACCCAATAATGGGTACAAATTTCGAGTGTAGACGTATAGTATAACTGAATAAGACACATGAATTAGATTTCGGGACATATTCGGAGTGATATTTTGTATGCTTTACGGAAGTATTACTTTGTATTACCCTGTACATCGTATATAAAGTGAATCATCATCCTTATCCATGTTACATTTTCAAAAATTTCTAAAGAACTCACGATCTGTTCGGAAGGACGGAAGATTAAAGATATACTTATATTACATTATACATAAATCTTGTATACATATTCTAATTTGTACGCTTGATCCATCATGTCCATCTTCTACTTGTTCTAACAGTCTCAAACACAGCCCTTGTAGTAAAATAAAAAGAGAAAAATTTAAAACCAACAACCAATGTCATATATCTCTAAACTTTAGCACTTACAGCAGGGGCCCTCAAGAAGAACAGTAATAATACTTGTAGGCTCTCCTCGATATGACCATAACATTATAAGCCGAGTTCAGGCTTTGACGGCGGTGTCATCATCCAGGGCTTTCTGATACTTGAAGTGACCTGATGTCGTCGTCCCTGGCGTTTCATTCATGCTGTACTCATCATCTCCAGGGTGATCAGTAGAAACAGTTCTAACAAAATAAATCCGATACAAAAAATGACATCATCTTTTGGTTAAATTCATTACATAATGATATAAATAGGAGTTTGTCATGTTGAGTGACAGAATTAAATAATTCATAAGTATTTACCTGATATTCTTATTTAGGTGATACCCCTTATATGATATTGACATGTCCATAATTATAATAAATACAATTATGACTTTATTTTTATTCATTACACGGTGCTACATGTGGGTCGATTTTGTTAATGTTGATCTTCTTATGGGACATAGAATAATGTGATCGTGATTAGTATTCAACAACGTATGTTGTGGAAAATAAATATACACCAACGTGCTTCCAGATATGTCATCATCATATCATCATGATGATCATCATATCTTCATATCTACACAAATTGTCAGCATTAACATCAACACCACCACCATCATCATCGTCATCATCTACCTGCCCCTTTCCTCCTCATTGTAATGTCCTCATCCTACCCTTCATCATTTGTGGATATCAATAGTCCTAGGGGATGCGTGTTCCTCCATCCCTCCCCCATGAAAAGGCCTGACACAAAAGAGTCAATAATGCAGTCAGGCATTACAGACGAGGCTGACCTACCTGCCAAAGTTCTCTCCTTCCTCAAGGGTGTCTGGCACCCTCCTCCCTTTGGTCTCGGGGAGGAAGAGAGCCAAGACACCAGCTGCGATGGAAGAGACACCGAAGATGAGGAATGGGAGGGGTTTCCAGTAATCACCAAGGAGGATGATCAGCGGAGAGATCATACCGGCCACCCTCGACGCCATGGCACACATCCCTAGGCCAGCCGCCCTTTACGGATCATGATTAAAAAGGAATTAGAGAAATTACAATAATGTGGAGGTTTCGTGGTCTAGGGGGTAAGTCACCGGACTATGAAGCACATGGTAAGGTGATTCGAATCCCTGCCACGGCACTGACGTCCTTTGGCAAGTTATCAATCTACAATTGGCGCTTTACTGCAGGCTGAAGTAAAGGGGTACCCGGTAGGAAGAAATTGAAAGCGTAAACAAGATAGCCGGGCTAAAGAGTGGATATTATGACTGTAGACCACTTAGGAAGAAAAGGATGAATACTGGTGAGGCTACCGTGGGGGAAAACACCATATCATTAACAGTATTCGTATCTATTATGACATTTCTTTGGCAATACTGATTAAATATAAAAGTTTACGCTAGCTAAGTGATACATCAACTATTAAAATTATTACGGTGTAAAACCAGTCCAAAAGAGTTGTCAAAGGCAACCAAAGGGGAACAAACATACTTGTAGAATTGATTTTATATTTCATAATTATGATAACGGCCATGTTGTCATATTTGCCTTCGTGAGTTTAGAACAGTACTAAAAACGCACTGACAATCATAACCTAAGTAGAACATTTATATTAATTTTGTCAAATATAGCAGAGAGATATATGTTTGATTCAAACCCTTTTATTATGCATTTTAATGTTCCAAAAGTTTATGGGTGGGCTGAATGGCTTTCTGTGCCAAGTTTATATTCAAATTTTGACTCACTTATTCCGACATCAGTTCGAAAAATATTGCAATAACATGGATGAATTGGATTGTATTGATGAACTATTCTTTTCACTTCTTCAAATAGCGGTTAATGTTTGTTTTTTCACCTGATTGGCGTCGGGAAAATCTCGGCAGGATACAAGTAAGCTATTGCAAACGATCCAGCGATACCAAACTTTCCAATCATCGCAACAGTTACCCTCCCAGGACCGGCGGCTAGGGGTTTCAGTGAGAAATCGACATAATGGTAAAATCGGAGGTTACATTCATTCAATTATCAGTAAAATGATTTATAATTTCCTAATTTTCCGTAAATAAATCGAGGCCTCAGTCATCAGCGTGACACTTATCTTTATTATATTTTTTTTTGCGATTTTATATCTTCGGATTGAACAATTATAACATAATAATTGAGTGACATCGAAAATCAGCCTAAATCCGACAACATACAGTTTAGTTTAAGATATTCAGAACATTATCTTTAGACAGTAAGAATAAAGTGTCCCTTTATTCCATGCTAACTACAATTTTTTTTTCCAAATGTGCGTCTCCACGAAAATAAGGGGGGGGGGGGGGTAATCATCCTTCCATATTGATCAAGTGTCCTCATCTAGACTTGCCATCATTTCAATCAAATTTAATTTTCTGTAAGGAATGTTTGTTACATTGATAAATAATTCAAATCCAATCTATTGAATCAGTTCAATGAATATCTGACACCATCTGGGCAGCGAAATAAATCTCAATTTACTATTCATGTACAGTGTAACATGTTAATACGAAACAATTTTCAGCACCCCAGACTAAATTTCACAGCATCAGGCAGCGGCGTAAAGTCAAGCCTAAGTCAAATTACGATCATGAACTTGAGAAACACACAGTTAAAGACTTACGTGTGAAGATGGTGGCGAGACATGCAATGCCACCTGCTATCATGTACGAGACGATCATGGGCCTTCGACCGAAGTACTCGATGCCGAAGAGCACGGATGTGTATGCGGGGATCTCGACAGCACCAGAAACAAAGAAAGCGAGGTAGATATTTACGCCGAGCGAATCTGTACTGAGGGACAACCCGTAGTAGACAAGCGTGTTCACGATCCTGTGAAGAAAAACATGGAAAGAAAAGGAAGAAAAATAGAAATAAAAGACGATTTATCTTGTTTGAAATTAGTCATACAATTTCTTTCTTGTGTTGGCCTATATTCTCGCATTAATCATAAAAAATTATTTTCTGATTACGTCTTACACTAGATTGTTTTTAATTGATCATTAGATTCATTAGAACAATTTAAAAGAGCCAAGGCTTCCAAGAAATCAAGTCAAAGACAATTTTGAAATACCGCATAGTATTGTCTATAGAAATCTTGTTCGGAAGACGTTCATAATATGTCTTTGTAATTTTCGAACATTTCCAAAGGTGATGGACAAGGCTATATTGAAATTGCCCGAGGTTGATTTTTCGAAAGTCTTTGCGATCGTATTTAAAGAAGAAGAGGTCAAAAGTATGGCTCATCAAAAATGTAAAATATGCATTGCCAATTATCAATATGCCAGACGGGGTTACGATTTTGATTTTGATAATTTGCAGTCTGGATGTATCGCTCTCGTAGCACTTTCCCTCCATCTGTCTATTCCGCTCTATCTATCTCCATCTCTCTCCTTTCTCCCTCTCTCTGTCTCCGCCTATGTCTCTCCCTCTCTCTGTTTCTCTCTGTATATTTGTCTCTATATCTCTACCTCAGTCACAGGCTCACAGAATCACACACACACGCACACACCCCACACACACACCCTTACACACACACCCTCACACAACTTCTCCACCTTCTATGTCCCGAAAGAATGGCCCTAAAGTACATACACTGTCTTAGCTTTTATGTTTATGTTTCTATTAATTTGGATAATCCGTTTTCCTGTATCACAACCGGTACCAAAATATATAATGGGCGTTTAAAAGAAAGAAAATATTCCTGTAAATGAACTATGTATTTACAGAAAATGAAATTCGTATCATATAAAAGAGTAATTCATATTCTTTCCAATGGTAACTTAGGTTTCCAGGGTCATGCATCATTGAACCCACTGCCTTCCGAATTTTGTGCCAAAATCCAGTTGGTTCAATTTCATGTAAAACACAATAGGCATGATGTCAAGGCCGTACGCAGAAATTTTTTCCTGGGGGGGCAAGATGATCGCTTTCAAAGGAACCCATAACTTGAAGTCTAAAACCCAATTTAAAAAAAGTATGATTTTGAAATTTCTGGGGGGGCAACTGCCCCCCCCCTGCCCCCCCCCCCCCCCCCCGCTGCGTACGGCCTTGCATGATGATAGAGAGATGCCTTTTGTGAAAGGCCTGAGAGCTCCAATTCTCATTGTGGATAATTTCCTTCTTCAAATCTGTGTCAATGAGATGTTATTCAGGATTTTGGCTTTGTAAAACCTTTTACAAGTAGGAAACGTTTGGGAAAGAAGACAATCTGAGTGAACAAGTTTGCATATGCTAAAGAGCCAGTGCGAATCAGGAGGATTGCAAGATCACAAATCAAAGACGAAGACCATAAAGAAGGAAAACCAAAGACTCCTGTATGTCCTTGAATTTGCTGATTAAAAAAATATCGACTTTTTGCTGAAAGTGGGCGGAAGATGCCTGCAGCACTGAAGACAAAAGAACATGTTCTCTACGCTAGCTGAAGATCCCACTTCTTCTTAGTCAAAGTTTATTACCAACAACTCGTTGCATGCTTTGTGAAGTTTATAAGTTCGTAAAATCAATCACTATGATAATTGCTTACTAATGAATGCAGAGGCGGCGGAACGTCGTGCTCGGACATTGGAAGTGGAGGGGCACCTTTTGTCCGCCTAACAAAAGGTGCGCCCCCACTTTCATTGTCCGAGCCCAACTTTCCGCCGCCTCTGAATGAATGGACATGAAGAGCGACCAAGCTAGTTAAAGCCATTTAACCAATACCATGGCTATTGTGTTGTACAAGATAGTGAATAAACTAGAATTTCGCAAACAGTTGCAAACAGTTACCACTGGAAAGTAAATGAATTACTCTTTCATATGAACCTCTGTAAACATATAGTCCTTTTTTTAAACGCCCAGTGTAATACACTTTCGAAAAATACCGTAATTTGACTTTTACTGGCACTAAACTCACCAAATGAAAATTAAGTTGAGCGTGTTTCGACGGAGCCGTGGAGTACGAAGGAGATCGAGAATATTAGAGTGTCGCTGAGTCTCCCCACTGCTCTGAAAGATGGGGGAAGTAGGAATCTAGCTTGAAAAAAAGACTTTTTAAACTGTTATTTTCTTCATTTTGGATAATGATTGGCCTTCGATAGTTTATTACCATACACCTGTAAGTGCCAACGCAGCAAGGCAGCAATCCAAGAGAAACTTTAAAAACTTTAAGAACTTTGAAATAAGCTTTAACATGCAACTCCGAGGGGCGTAGAATTAAAGATCACATTGCAAGAAAATTCCATCAAAATAAATATTGGCTTAATACTTATTATTGCATAGATGGCATAAATTATACAAGGTTATCCAAATTCAACGCTTGGAAACATTTGAATTAATGATTATTATCAATTATAAAACGGTAAAATACAGCCCCCGATATAGCAGCTGAAGAGCTCCTTGAACGCTGCTGAGATGTGTGACGACACACGAAGGACCAGTCCTGTCTAAGCAGACGATGTCCCATAACATCTTACACATTTTTCAGTGCCTGTTTTGTCATCTCCTCTTCACTTATTTCTCTTACTTGACTAACGTCAGTCTTAATGTTAGTTTGTTGCCTCACTCTTAACTTCGTGTATGGTATTATTTTGATGAAAAATGCAGCGTTAAAAAATAAAGGAATCAGTCACTTGTAAACAAATTAAGACGCCATTGTATTTTCAGCTGCTTGCACCGGGGCATGTTCGGCGTTTCAAGAGGGAACGAATACAATCTGTGATATTATTCGGAGGGCTTTTCAATTTGAAAATGGGGTTTATTTCATTGATCATTGACCCTTCTCCTGTGTGTTTACAATCAAACGGTTTTAGTTATCAGAATCATTTTCACTTTCCCTTTTAGAATGGTGTGAAATAAGGTCATGTTATATACCAAACTCTTTATAATTTGATAAATAATTGCATTGCAATTACGTTCATTCATTATAGGACGTCGTCTGCTTAAGCAGGATCGATCCCTAGTGTGACGACATCAAAACATCGCTATATTTCTGGCGAATCCTCGGATATTCCAGATGCTTAGAAGAGCTTTTATTTATGTTGTTTTTATAATCATCAGATACTCAGTTGACATAAAACTTATATGATTGCCATCTGTAAGCTTCCCAGTTTCTAGTGATACATTAATTGCCATATTTGTGATTTTCTTGCAATGTGATCTTTAAATACAAAATATGCCATCTGTGTGAACTAAACGGGACCAATAATTTCCTTTACGGAACCGCGAGTAGAAGAAAGTTTAATGGGCCTATATACATTATTAATTCATTATTATCATTAAATGATAATAAACTTATTCATATCTCAATACATCAAGGGTTAAAGTAAACTATTTACACCTCTTTGATGAACTCATGTTCTTCAAACAGGACATCGGGTAGTTTAACTCGGTTGACCTTAGCGGCTTTTCGAATAATCTTTTCGGCAGGTTTGAGTTTGTTCTTCGCCATCAGCCATCGTGCAGACTCCGGTAAGAAGCTACTTTACAAAATGAGAAGAAGAAGAAGAGGATGCCGAAAACAAGAAAATAATATAAAAAAGAAGAAGAACAAAAAAAAAAAAGGAGGAGGGGAAATATTATGACAATCACCTGGTTAACCTACGACTAAATCAAATTTTCAAAGGAATTAGCTATTGAATTAAATGCAAATAAGTCCTTCAATTTCCGCAAACACGAATGGTTATAATCTTTGACCCTGTTTATAATATAATGTAGTATTTTTTGTATAACCATGGACCCTGGTATAACACAAATGCAAGAAAAGATTTGCTCCTCTTTTCTTCTTTGGAATATTAGAAAAAAATAGCTGACAATGAATAATTAGAAGATTAAATTGTAACTCAAACAATGTGTTGGCTATTGGAGGAAAATATACACTTTACAAAATAAGCAAAGTTGGATAGTATGACTTACCTACAAATGTATAGTGACAGTAATTATAAGAAGAAAAAAATTAAAGAGAAAGAAAGTTTCATATAATCATTTTTTGGGGTGACTTACGGATAAAGCATGAAGTAAGCAAGAGGGATCAGGGAGATACAGAGCTGAAGATGGCGCCAATTTCTGATGAGATATGCAAGGGCAGCAAGTAGCAAATATCCAACGGAAAAATAGAGTTCTACTATCATACCGGCTAGGTAACGTTTCGACGGACCCACCATTTCAGTACCTTTTTGAACACAAAACAAATAAAACAACAAACCCCCGAAAGAAACAAAAACCGAATAATGAAACATCGAAGATTTTCACACATTTAAGTGACTTCTTTGTCTAAAATTCTTTGACAAGCATAAGGTAGAATAGTCATATTTTGGAGGTGCCCTTTCCGCCCCCAAATAAAAACTAGAAAAAAAAAATCTCCCAAACCCACCATTCTAAAAGTACCGTTTTGGTCGAAATTTAAGCAGGGGGGAGGGCACACGAAGCACATTTTGTACATCTACTTATCAGTCTGTCTAATTTTGGTTTGCTTAAGGTACGGGGGTGGGGGCGCGCCCCTCCCCCTCGATCAGTCACTGCCATATAAAAATACATGGATTACCCTTAGCTCCAATGTTTTGCTCCCCCTCCCCCAAAGCCAAGGTTCAGGTATGCAACTACCGTAGAGGCAGGAACAGCAGCTGTGCCGTATGTATAGATACTAGTAACGGCCTAGCAATTGCTTTTTCCATCATTTTGCTTACACTTCTTAAAATTAAAAATTGAATTTAAATTTCAACGTTTACCTAAAACTTGCATTTACTAGGCTATAAGTAAAAGGTTATACAATATCCAGGGCTCTTACTATGTCAAACGTGCGGGGTGGCAGCTAGTATATTTTTGAGATTTAACAATAGGAATTATATACATCAACTGAAACTCCCTTAAGAGATAATAGAGTTCAACCAAAGTGAATGATTACCATTGTTAGGGTGGAGTAGCAATTACCTGGAAGAAAACAAGACTTTCCATTTTCTTGCTAGCAATTACTCGGTTGGAATATGTGAAGATGCAAGCCAAACGAAACATTCTTACCCAGAACGAATGAGGAGATGAGGGTGCCGTACATGGCAGCTCCCACCAGGAGGTAGAGGAAGGCGTACACCCAGACATTCGGGGAGAATGCGACAGCGGTTCCCGCAACGAGGATAGAACCACAGGAGAAAAAGAGACTTTTCTGCCGACCGAACCTACAAAAGAGGTGTATATTGATTGTATTATTATTAACATCATGCTCAGCAATTATCGTTAAGTTGGTACATGTATTCATAATGGCCATTAAAAAGGGACACGCCTAATATAATGAAATAAAAATAACAATGATACTAATTGAAACATAAATGACAAAAGTATAATAAGTAATGATCTTCCTCCTCCTCCTCCTCATTATCATCATCATCATCATCATCACCAATATCATCATCTTGGTCATGATAATGATCATCATATGCAAGTTGATAGTCATGGTGATGATCATCAAGTTCAAGCTAATAGTCATGATGATGATCATCAAGTTCAAGCTGATAATAATGATGATGATCATCAGCTTGATCATCATCGGTTTCAACAAATCACTTTTAAGGCCATCATCATCATTATTTGATTTGATTTGATTTGATTTGATTTGATTTGATTTTGATTTGATTTGATTTGATTTGACTTGTTTCCACAATCGGTTTACATATATATACATGAGAAAGCAAAATATAAGGATATACAAATTACATAGTACAAAGGATAATACATATATCATAACAGCTCAGTATAATAAATATATTCCAGTAGAGGTAATACACGCATACAGTATATACACTTGTGGGGGAACCTATCAATAGCGAGGCTTGTCGAGTTAGTGTTATGTTATCTTACTTCTTCTAATCATACCCTGACTGATAACTATATTACTGCTTCACCACAACCAACATAGGAGGCTTTACAATCTTTAGTTACTTTGGGTTCAGCCATTTACTGGATTCCATCTTGTGCACACGTCTGCCTCGCCACAGATGGCGCTATTCCATAACATCTCCCTTTGTTTAGAAACAGGAAAATTTTACATATACTGACAACATTAAACATCTTCATTTCAACTGAGTCCATGCTTTTCGACTGAATCCATTCTGTACTAAATGAGTCCACTTTCTAATTTCACAAATGAATCCATCATGTCCATGGTGATATAAACATCGCTGTTGAGAATATTGAACAAATCCTTGGTTATACGAATCGTTACAGCTGGTCTCTGTTGAATATGAGTTCTATGGAAGCTTCTTGTTCTATCCGCTTTCCTTGCATATCTGCAAAAGTTCAGAACTTGCATGGAGTATGCCCTCTCTATGCCTTATATCTCTAAAATTCCTTATTTCACTCTACCAAATAGAGTATCGAGGGGGTGACAACTTATATAAATATGTGATTCATTATTTCCTTCAACCTTTCTTTTCTGCTTTCTTTTTAAACCAAAAATGCAATTTTGTTCCCTCAATTTCACATCAACTTGGCTACCCGAACACCACTATACTCCATTTTCAAAAAACAGTGTAACATTTAAACCTGAACATAACACACTAGTCCTTGCTCTTAATATGGTAAGCAACAACCTATATCTGTTTTGTTAAAACTACAAACAAAATTAAATGTTGAAACACTTCTGCTCCTATCAATATGCAACTATATGTACATCAAACTTTTGTGAACTGTCGACCTGTCCACTGCTTTACCTGTAGTAGTAAATAGCTTTTCCAACATTTAGCAACTATTACAAAACCGCTGATTATAGCATGCAAATAATTCAAGATCTTCCAAAATACTACATACAGTCACATGCAGTTGCTGGTAGTGTTGCAAACTGCATTGTGCATATCTGTATAGTATCAACATCAAAACACTTTTATCCAGCTATCTTGTTATAAAACCTAAAAATTCTGTTGATGAACAAAATAAAAAAAATTCAATACGTCAGTATTGTACTATAAACAATTCAAATAAGCTCAAATTGTTCAAGTGAAATTAAGAAGCTCATCTATCTCACTAAATGATTATTACATCCATAATAATGGTGTACGTTCACTAAAAAACTATTTCCATGCACATTAAACTGAATTTGGATGAAACCACTATTATACAGCCAATCCAAATGTTGCCCTTCCTTGACTAATTCAGTTACGAATTTGTAGAGTTGAAATAAAACAGTCAGAATAAGATGCACTGAAACTAACTGAAAACAGTTAATGCATTATTTTCAAATTTCTACCATGTAAAAATTTCTTTGCCTTATACCTGGTGTAACATTAACTGTCAAAATAAATGTATCATTTTAAGCAGTATATACACTGTGACAAGTAATAATATACTGATTTTCCAGAAATATAAAATACATGAACATATTTTTTCCAGAATTTGTGGTCATCTATAAACAATTATTCAACGAATACATTTTGGTCTCTATACATACCAAAAGACTCTTTAAATTTTCTCCTTACTTAAATTTATAGCTTTTTGCTCTTGGTTGTCTCCCCTCTCTATTAGAATATGACCTATTTAGTAATACCTAAATACCTATTTGGGCACATAATCCTGTAAATAGCGTGGTTTTCGAACGCGTCTGCCCGATCTAGTCGTCCGGGTCCGATGTTCCAAGGGGGTCCTGGGGGGGGGGGGGGGGGGGGGGGGCACAGGTCGACTATCTTGCTCGGGTTCAGGAGTTGTCATCAGGTCATCCAGATCACCATCAGCGTGATGAAACAGCTCGTTAGTCTTCCTCAGATGACGCCTATTTCGACGATAGATGACGCCGTCCTCTGTGCGAATAGTATAGGATCTGGGGTTGTGCAGCACAGTCTACCACTACAGCCTTCCTCCAGCGTTGATGTTGATCACCAGTCCGCTTCATCCGGACGTGATCACCGGCTTTCAGGGGGTTCAGGTCTTGGGTACCTCGGTTGTAGTAGCGTGCTTGTCTGTCTCTACCTGCTCTCAACTCGTCTCCTACCTCTTTCTGTATTTCAGGTTTGAGCAGCCGCTATGAATTTGGCATGTTCACTTAACGCGACCCGGTCGTGATTCCCGATCTTTCGACAGAAATTTGGCGAAAAAACGTCCTTTTCGGCACATTTTAAATCATATCTCGGGAACCGCGCAAGATTTTTCATGGGGGCAAACGGTTTATAAAACTTTGATTAATTCTACATCTCATAATATCAGTTATTTTTTAATTGAATGAAAAAAAAAACGCCGTCTTTTTTCGACTGAAAATGCTTGGTGTCATGCTTTTTGTGTGAGGAGAAGCACTTTTTTGCACTCATTGCTCTCGTATTCCTCCTATAGCTTCTGACTTACGTGTAAAAATGTATGGGGGCAAAGACTAGCAAATAGCCAAGATGTTACTCTTTCTTGTGATATCAGGTTCGTCCTGATTGGTCGAAAAAAACCGCCGTCTATTTTGCATAATTAAAAAGAAACATAAAAGAAACGTATACAGTCCAAATCGAGCCTACATACAGGGTTGGAAAAAAGTTTGGAATATTTTTTTGGCGATGAGTATGTCTGATTTTAAAGGAGAATTAAGCCCTGATTACAAATTTACTTATATTGGAAGGTGTAATATATTCCTACTTATTGGCCTAAATCATTTTCTAATAAGATATCAGAAAAGGGTATAAATAAAGATATTCCAACACCCGGTATCGTCTCCTACTCATTTACATGGGGGCTGCCATTTTCTTGCTGATTTGGAGTTGTACATGAACCATTGAGAAATGTTCCAGTCAGGAAGATATTTTGAATCCAAAATCCTAAATTGATTTTCTTCATTACCTAAAATCCCATATGTGACGGAAAATATAAAGTGGGTGTTTACATGTATTAAAAAAATTAAATCTTTATAATGATACTTTTAAATTGTCTGGTTTTGCTTAACAAAAATCTATTTTTTGGGGTTTGCCAAACAGAGCAGAACATAATATATGCAGCATGCATTCTGACTTTTCAAGTCCATTATCCGAAAGCAGGTGAATGCATAGTTTGCCGCTATAGATGCTCAGGGAAGAAGCATCCATAAAATTTGAATTAATTTGCTCCGTCCCATACGTCCAGTATCGAGAAAATAGATTTCTATTAAGCGAATATCGATTTTCAACAGAAATATATAAGGAAATCTTCAGCTTAAAAATAAATTGACATATCTATTCTATATTTTTAATCTCAAATGGGTTTTTAATTTTGAAAAAGGCAATTTAGCATTTGGATTAAGAAAATCTTCTTGTACACATAAACAAAATGGCAGCCCCCACGTGCTGCTAGCAGACGATACATATTGCTAGCAGATGGTAAATTTTGCTCAGAAAAAATTGATTCGTATCGATCTCGTATATTTTGACGCGAAGCCATATAGTCTAACAAGTAGGAATAAATAACACCTTTGAACACTATCGTCTTTATTTTTGAGCGTAATTCTCCTTTAAATGCTAGTTTCTACTATATTGTGATGAATAATTCATCCAAATCGGATTAACTGTGTTGAATGAAGTCTACTGTTCCATCTTGTACCAAAGATTACGTAATATTGTTAACCATGTTACAATGGCTGACCAATGAACCACATGTTGTCAGATTTGCTCTATTTGTGTTTGAACATCTTGTTATACATTTCTGTACTTCACCTGGAATTTTGAAAAAGCTACGTGCAGTTTGCAGTCATTTTGAGGACTTCGGTATAGCAATTAAACTGTATCTGATTATTTAACTTTTTCGTTAGACATTTGCAAAAACAGCAAATATACGCTTCCGAATTCCAAGTGGACCTCTGCACTGTGTGATAAGCCTGATTTTTAATGTTGTGCTTTTAAAGTTAAAAAGGGACACATATCTTTTATTTGAACCTCAAAGAAGAACTTAAAATGACGAGGGATATGTTTAAGACAAGAAATAATTCTTGGAATAAAAATATTCCAAACTTTTTTCCAACCCTGTATTATGTAGGCTCGATTGGGACTGTGCCCTTCTAAAACGGGGTGCATCAATCAAATGCATAGGCGGATTCAGCATCCCCGAGGACAAAAGTATCTAAGGGCCGGCCTTTGTCCACGCACAATCCCGGCCCGTTGATTCTTTTGTATGGGAAACGGCTGAATCCGCGCATGCAAATGTGCGTGTTGAACGACCGTGAATGCGAATTAACCACTCGTTACAGCTGTGGAGTAATATGTTGCATACCGTGGATGAAATGGATGAATCATGGCGAATGAGAAAGTGTCATATTCTTCCTTCCCGCGTACGCACTGTTGTGTACTCGGAGTGAGATTTGTAAATAGCAGCTCTCTTCTGTCCCTCCCTTCTCCGTTGCCCCCCATTGCTATAATAGAACAGCCGCGAACAAAACACCGATTTATACACAGCAATGACCTCGACCACCCAGCTGATCGAGCGTGGTACTCGAGTTGCGTCTGTATGTGCGCACAGCTGAATTAAACCTTCAAATTATGTGAACAAATCAGGGGGTGAGAAATTCATATGTCTGAGTAGTCGGTAGACTTGTCCTGGTACGTCTGTTCATGAGTCTCTGTACAGGACTGCTACTCATACCAGGTGTTGGTGTGTTGCGATAGGCTAGTATGCTCAGGTAAGGGTCTGTTCCTGCAGCCTTTGCCTTTTTCAGTACTGTTTTCGCCACCTTCACGCTGCTTTCCGCCTTACCATTACTCTGTGGATGGTAGCTAGGGTAACGATGTCAAATGTTCAAATTGCCATTTCTTGGCAAATCTTTTGAACTCCTCAGCTACGAACTGTGGTCCATTATCCGTTATCAGCTGCTCTGGTATGCCATGTCTTGCAAATTGGCCTTTCATTTTCTGGATCACATTGAATGCCACAGTCTTCTCCAAAATTACAGTGAGCAGCCAACAGCTTCAGTTCAGTGAGGAATACATCAAAAGATTCCCCACTATCTTGCCTTCTTGTGAAGAACCGGTACCTGTCGATGGTCTCATTCCTTACTGGTTGACAATGCTTTTCAAAAACACTAAGTGCATGGGCAAGGGTTACTTCTTGTAAGGTACCATCAGCTGACCTTGTCCCTTCAGGTTTTATCGTCTCGTACAGTTCTCTACCTTGCGGGCCAACGAGGTATTGGAGCATCTTTATCTTCACCTTGTCATCTTTTCCGTCCATGCTCAAATCAACATAGAGCATAAACTCATCCCTCCATTGCTTCCACTCTAATGGTAGGTCACCTGCCTCAAAGTTCATCTCTCTTGGAGGTCTCACCTGCTCCATTTTCCGATAGTGTGTTCCTCTAACCCTGGAAACAATGATACTACCACCGCTGATAAATCCAGTCACGCACTGCAATATAACACGTGCACTGTCTATGGGTAGAAAACTGTCTGGTATTTCCGGTCACCCATACTTCAGCATCCAGTTCTGCCCCGGTTCTGTCAGAAACTCCTACTTTGTGTCTCCTAATTAGCTCATAGCATCAGTCTCACACCTCAGCACCATTCAGGACGTCAATATCGGAGCCAATATAAGTGCAACTTACAACCCAATCTGTCGGTGAACTTTCGCCGGATCGGAGGTCATGACAATGGAACGTGCACTCGACTCTTCCGTCTCTCTAACCTGTGGTCGTGAAAACGGTCCAAAATCTCCCGACGAATCCAGTAGCAGCGCTATCCTAGCTGACACCATGTTATGTTATCTTACTTCTTCTAATCATACCCTGACTGATAACTATATTACTGCTTCACCACAACCAACATAGGAGGCTTTACAATCTTTAGTTACTTTGGGTTCAGCCATTTACTGGATTCCATCTTGTGCACACGTCTGCCTCGCCACAGATGGCGCTATTCCATAACAGTTAAGTCCCCATTTTAGCGAAGAAAAGGAGCTGGAATGTAGAATGGTGAGATTAAGAAACAAAGAAAGGACGGAAATCAGCAGATGGAAACAAAAGAGAACATAAAAAAAAAATTATAGAGTGAAAGGGAAATAGAGAGAGAGAGGGAGAGAGAGAGATTGAGAGAGAGAAGAGAAGAGAGAAGAGAGAAGAGAAGAGAGAAGAGAGAAGAGAGAAGCGAAGTATAGATCGAGATTAGCAACCATGCAGCAGTCTAGTATATGGTTTCAGCAAAAGAGATTTCAGTTCTTTTTTAAAATGGTGCAGTCTCTCTATTTTGGATGGAGACTGTTCCAAAATTTGGGACCTGTAAAGACGAATTTTTGTGTGCTAAGAGCGTTCTCGTGCGGGGAAGATGGATAAAGTTTGATTGTCTCGTTGGGTAGTTGTGGAGTGTATTGTTAGTTGTGAAAAGGTCTGAGAGAGCATTCGGAAGTTAATTATTGATTAGTTGGAACATAAATTGACCCAGATTAGACACTTTGAGAACTTTACTATGAAAGAGCTGGTCAGTATGTGAGAGATAACCTGTAAGAGATACAATCCTCATGGCCTTTTTTGAAGTAATAGTAATCTGTTTAGTTCTTGCGCGGTAGAGTTGCCCCATGCTAAAATTCCATAATTAAGATGTGGAAAACATAAATGTGGAAAAGGTAAAGAGACAACAAAATAAAGGATGGGAATTGATATTTCAGCTTATTAATTACTCTTGTGTTTCTCGAAATCAATTTTGACAAGTTATCAGTATGTGGTTTCCAGGAGAGCTTATCGTCAATTATTATACCTAAGAATTTAGTAGTTTTCACTTTTTCGATAGGCATGTTATCAAAAAGAATATTACCAGGCAGGGATTGAAGAGTATTGCTGAAGAGCATGTAATTTGTTTTCTTTAGGTTTAGAGACAACTTATTCGCCTTTATCCATTCCGTAACACGTTTCAGCTCGGAATTGACCGTTGAAAGTTAAATTTTTGGGTCTCGATGGGAAAAAAGAGATTGGAATCGTCAGCAAACAACATGAAATCATCATCATTTTTATGACCTATATCTAATAGTCACAAAAACATGTTGCAACCATAATTCTTGGTAATGCGTTCTGTGATTGAAAAAGTAGTTAAAATACTTTTAACTGAAAACACGAAACATTTTTGTTATTTTTTATTTAATTTATTTATTTTTAAATTTAATTTAATTAATTAATTTATTTAATTATTTATTTATTATTATTATAATTTTTTGTTTTCTAAATGCTGTTTAGAAACCCTACTGCTTTTTAGAAATCTTAAAGGCGTCGAAAATGGGGAGAAACGTAGTGCCTCCAAACGATCTTATTCGAACACAATTTAAAATGCATCATACCTGACTTCTCCTTAGATGTGAAATGAAATAAAATCATAGGTCGGATTGGCTACGATAACACGGTTAACTTAAAGTGGGTCAAATCCACAGCCTCGAACCACAGAATCGAAGCCCCCGCCAGAGGCCATGATTATCATTCATAAATTAATAAGAAATCATAATTATCCTTTCACATGGATGAAATTGTAATTGCTTTGTGATTGAGTGCCTCTTTTATTCAATTCCTTGATGCATGAGATATTCATCTGTTCTCATTTTGACCTATATATCCCTCCCTTGCATCTAAGGCTGGGTCAAAATAGGTTTCGCGCTATTGGGGATAGAACCGGGGCTTTTAGGATTGAACTCACTTACACTTTATAAATTATTAACCTGTAACATTGGAACTTGAACTTCCAGGTACAAAGAAGACTATAAGACAATGACACGGCCTCTGTGAGCCAGCTGTATGCATATGCAGTCAATACGCTTCGTTTTCAGTAGTACACTGTGTTATATTTCTAGGCCAGCTTAGGGATTACATAATCTGTACAGTATTAACAGTGGTTTAAAAACGTATATAGCAGACTTGTCTACTGTGTTCTGATTGTGAATCAAGTGGTTTGGAACAGGGTTTACATACAAGATTATTTGCATTTTCACTGAATAACCCAACCACCGCAGGATGAAGGAAATCAAGATAACATTTCTATGCATGTAAATTGTACTATTTGAACAGAGGTTGAATGTTGGCAAAATCAATGGAAGAAAATAAATATTATTTTGAATTCAACTTTTTAATCTTTAAATATCGCACATCAGAACTCAAAACAATGGGCGTAATTATACGGGGGAGGGGGAGTAAACGGGGAGTCAACAAAAAAGAAGAAAGATGACTGATAGCAAAAAAAAAAAAAGAAAAAAAAAAAAAGGGGGCTCGAGGGCGAAAGCGAACGTGAAAAGAAGATAATTCAACCTCTAACACATCCTTCACCGGGCAATGGCCTTGTTAATTCGCATTTGAACTGAACTAAACCAGTGCCCCCAGTGATATCGGTGCCCCTCAAGTCTGGGCCCATGCTACACCACACCTCGAGATTAACTTGAATCAATCTTACTTACGTATCGGAGATGTGTCCAAAAAGCAGAGATCCGATAAGCACACCAAGAAAATACAGAGACTGTGAGACTTTCGTCAGGTAACTGGACCCGCAAACAAGGTCGAACTGATTAAATTAAAGCAAAATAGAACAACAAAAATATCAGTTATTAGTAATGAGGGAGGGCACGAGTCTCTATGGTTATATACACTGGCGTAAAAAAAAGGAAAAAAATAGAAGAGGAAAGAAAAATATTTGAATCTACCAATATGACAAAATTTCATTTTCATTAAAAAGGTAGATTTTTCTCGTTCTCTTTGCTCGCTCGCTCGCTTCTATTCACAAATTGTCCCCGTATGGCTATGCTCAGCCCCATCAACATTTTTGGCTTATTACGCCACTGGCTATATACGCATTAATGCAATAAATTGCCAGGTAATTAAAGTAACATTAAAACAATAAATATCTGTGTTCGCTTTCCGCTGTGAGAACTTGTGTACACAAGTGCATATTGTTACTCAAAGTCGGCTTATTGTCAGACCTCTCTATTTTTCAGATTGTAGGTAACCCGCGGATGATAGTACAGTATTAAAAAATATATTAACAAGTTTAGGCATGTAATAGCTACAAGTTTTGTGATACACTGTTAATCGCTCAGTTATGGGGAGTGTCAACTGTTCTCATGGGATAAACACTGGATTGACATCGCTGCAGCAAATATTCCATGGTGCTATATTCCAATTAATGTGAATTTCATTTGAGCTGCTGCTTCATTTTGAAAAATGTTGTGGCACATATTAGGGCCTAAATTTGAAAATCTGAAATTGTGAACGTGACCACATTCCTCTAAGAATTCACCACTTACATCTATGACAATGGAAGACTGAAAGACACTCCTATCATATACCCATCCTGCATCACACGGTATAAAGTCATGTCCTCTCAGGTCAAGGTCAGGATGGAATTCGTCGATACCAGACAGGTTGTACCGCAAACATTTCTTATATGTCACGGAACCAGTCTTGGATATGTTTGAAGGTATGCCGATGCTGCGCTTTAGATCCTGGCACTCTTCCGTCGTATTGTAGCCCCACTCGGTGCAATTCACGTCATCCCATTCCGGAATCTAGGTGGAAAAATGAATGAAAGTTTGATGCAAAATGTACAACACAATCTGCTTCTTTAAAGGTAGCAATATCAATCCATAATAATAAAAAAGAAGACCAACATTTATTTTCTTAGAGCGGAGGAGGTCGATTTATACGAATAGATTTGGCACAATTAAAAAATATTGATCAATAAATAGATACATAAATACAAGTGCCCTTTTTTACTGGTGCCCCCACACTTTGAAAGACGCTCCGCAGCCCCTGCCTCTAAACTGCTTAATCTACGAAGTATTAGGTCTACATTTCGCTATTTTTACATGGCGATAAATCACGAATAGTCACAGTTTTGTAACTACGTGACGTGAGTCTTTAGAAATATTACCGAACAGTTTATCACGATTTTTTTAAATTGCAAGTGCTTTCACTGACACTAGTCAGACGTCATATCGTAGTGCAACAAGTTTTTCGGAAGTATGCGATGGCGAATAATTTTTAAGTTTTAACACGTACAACAATAATCCAAACGTGAGCGTACTAAAGATTCATAAAGATTTGTTAAAACAGATTTGGACAGTCAACAAAGTTCCTCCGTATAATACCAACAAGCCTGTTGCACTTCACATGTAATTCAGAACAGTTATCATTCCAATTTAAAGTATTGTTTATCAGAAGACCTAAATATTTCTCTGACATTGTATTTTGTAACTCCTAACCACCAAGAGTATATGCGTAAGCTATATCGTGAAGCTTCCGAGACATCGTCATGATCTTGCATTTAGATAAATTAAATTCGAGCATCCATGTCTTAGACCACTGGTTTAAAACTTCCAGATCATTTTTTTTAAATTTACAATTATCTAAAGTAGAAATACGACGATATAAAATACAATCATCAGCATATAATCTAATGGTAGAGGCGATGGTATTAGATATATCATTAATAAAACATAGAAATAACGCTGGACCCAAAATCGTACCTCGAGCGACACGAGATTTAACATCAATCCATGAAGAAAATTCACCATTAATAACAACTCTTTGCGATCTTTTTTTGTAAAAAATTAATTATCCAATTTAAATTAGTTGATTTCACACCGTATACTTGTAGTTTTGTTCTTAAAAGTTCATGGGACACACTGTCGAATGCCGTAGCAAAATAAAGAAAAGCAATATGAACACTTGAAACCGTTTGCAAAATATATGACCAATCATCGATAACATCTACTAATTGAGTTTCGCATGATATTTTTTCACGAAAACCATGTTGGTTATCAAAAATAAAATGTTATTATTGTTAAAATGTTGAAATAGGCGTTTACAGACTATTCTTTCTAAAATCTTACATGTCACAGACGTTAAAGATATTGGCCGGTAATTACTAGCGTCTTCTTTGTTGCCTTTTTATATATAGGATAAACATTTGCTCTTAGCCAGTCTTCTGGTAAAATGCCGGATGACAAAGACATGTTAAGAATGTTTAGAACAGTACGTGTCATAACGAAATCATTTCGTTACCTAAGTTGATTGATTGTGTAAAATCTGTAACTTTATAGGTTTCATTAAAGTTAAATAATCGTAGTTCATACGTTTTTCGATCATTAGGCTATATCGTGGTTGAGGAAACCACTCGTTCGTTTACACGCCAAGGTAAAGTGCAGAGTCTATGGACGAGAATGAGGAAACCAAAGCGTGTAACGCAATGAAGCGCGTCTGTGCGGAGTGAATGGTGGTTTCCTCAACCAATGCCAAAAAAAAAAAGGCGAGCGAAAAAGCGGGGGATGTGAGAGTAAATGGCCTTAAAAGGCGCTACAAGCCGTTATTTTCTCTCAAAATTTGCTAAAAACGTCAAAGTTTTCGCGGGAAGGGGGAAATATAACTCTCCTCTCCCTGCACCCACCCCTGTTACATACAGTAAAATGTTGCGTCCAAATAATTGATAAGCAGTCCGGATGTCGAACTATAACTTTCCGCATAAAAAATTGTTTGCTACGAGCCGTTATCTTTCTCTCTCAAATTTGTGAAAACGTGAGAGCTTTCGCGTTACATACAGTGCAGTATTACATCCAAATAACTGAAAGGCAGCCATGGCGTCGAACTAACATTGCGCCTAAAAAAGGTGCCTTAAACGTCAGAGCTTTCGCACTTCGCGCGGGAAGGGGGAAACTCCCCTTCCCTGCACCCACACCTGTTACATACAGTGCAGTATTGCGTCCAAAATGACTGAAAAGCAGCCAGGGCGTCGAGTACTAACATTCCGCCTAAAAAAACATAGAAATAACGCCGGACCAAAAATCGTACCTTGAGCAACACGAGATTTAACATCAATCCATGAAGAAAATTCACCATTAATAACAACTCTTTGCGATCTTTTTTGCCATGGTTGCGTCCGTCATCTCGTGTGAGCGCTTGACGGCATTGCTGCACTCGTGACGCCAGAGCTCCGGCGGCGAATCTAAGGCCGAGTTGCTGGAAGTGTGTTGAATCGCAGCAAAACTAACTTATCCAAACTTTGTGAAGAGTAATTTCATAATTAGCTTGCTTTTATAATTAAAAAAGCTAACATTAATAGCCACCAACTGCAGTATTATTCTTATGGTTAAGAGCTGCACTGCCACTTCTTACATATTCGGCAGTCAAGCACCCCCCTCCCCGTGGTGAATTTAAGCGTTGTTTTCTGCATCAATTAGTGATTCGTATGAATGTTATTTTATCCCCATTGTTATTTAGTCTTCATCATTAAGATGGTACATTTACTATCCTGCAGACACACTACCATGACTAACTAAAAGGCAATGAAAGGGCGGCCTGTTTGTGTCATCTGTCCAGTATTCAAAGATGTTTGCTGATCCATGTACAGTTGTTTTGGAAAGGTGCTGTTGGAAGGGTAAGCACTTTCCTCTGTCAGGTTTTCTTTCTTTGTGCACTACTACATGTATTAATGGGTCAATTCAAATTTCGCTTACTGTTTGAACACAAATGATGAGCAGTAAATAAATAATTGATTAAGTATTGCCTTTCATTACATCAAACTATTTACCACTGATGTGTTTCTCTTGAAATGTAATTACTATCTGTTAGTAATGCGTTATTTAGCTAACGACTTGATTTGATGCCTCTCCTGAAGCATGATTGCCCCTCAGAGCACTTTAAACCCCAAAATAGTAGGGATATACCTGCCCCCTTCCTTCATTTTGGTCAAAAATGATTTTCTCTTCCCAGATCGAACCATGACTAGACACAAAGAATGGTCCTTCATTACTCAGAAAAGAGGTCCTTTGCACACTCCTAAGCTTATTACATCCCTGAATTCAGTGCATTATATGAGTTTCAAAGATTTGAACAGTCAGAGAGATTACCGAGTTTTAGGGATCGATCAAATTCCCCACCAAACGGGAAGATTGCCTTAATGAATTATTCATGACCTTTCACCGCTTTCTGACCGCAGAACGACGCGTACAAAGTCAATGACAATCCTACACCGCTTTGACATACATATACTCACAAAAGACCCTCAAGGAATGTTGATATTGAGATTTCACTCAATGAAAGATGGATAAATAAAGTTTATCCCCTCCAAAAATCAGGATTCACAAGTCCTGTGGAAAATTCGTAATTGAAGGATGAAAACGTGATTCAAAAATGTATTTTTTGAATCTGCGTGTCACAGATTCGTTCAAGGCGTTCATGGTTTGCTGCAGCTATTCAACGAAATACAATCTATATAATACGCTAAGGATTTTGGGCCTTTTTGTGTTCGAATAGGCGCCTCCCCTGGCTCTTTCGGTCCCCACCTTTTGGTACCCACGGGCGGGGAATGGTTCTTAGAGGGTTGGGAGGCACTTTTTAAGGGCTGACGTGCCGTCCATATCTCATAAATTCATTTCTAAACATTTAATTCTGGAGGGAATAATAATTCTGCCGTACGCACGAAAAAGTACCTTCTGTGATGCCCCAACCCATACCCTTTACCTGTGAAGGGGAGAAAACTCAATTGGTGTATTGCCAAAGAACAACGTGACGTGTATACTCCAAGGCCATATCCGCATGTAAGATGTATGGCTTCAATGTATAAGACGCAACACACGTGTTATTCGTTCGCACAGGGCACTTGTACATGTACTATGTTTCACGCATAGAACTTTTTTTTTCCCACGAACTTTTGTCACTATCGTCCTTGACGCATGCGCAACTTTGAAATAGCCCTACAATGCTTGGAGTTGGATGGGGTTTCAAAGTTTCATCCTACTTTTAGTAAAAATAAAAATACAAGACGTTATTTTTGTAATGTCCAAACTGAGAGTCGAACCCACATACCTCAGGTTAAATGTCCGAGGGCTAACGCATCTCGCCACAGCAAGACGCTGGGAGCAACCGTCATTATATCGCTTACGGAATAAACCCTATGAAGTATGATTGCGAAATTGATTTAGATCGGAAAGGATCAGGTGCGCATGCGTCAGGGAGGACAGGGACAAAAAGTTCGTGGGAAAAAAAATTTAGCGGCGGGGGGGGGGGGGGGGGGGTAAAAAGTGTACCTTTTCAGCAATCCGGGTTACGCATTTAGCGTATCCAAAAAAGCAAAAATCAAGAAAAAGGGTATCAAATTCAGAGACTGATAAGAAGAAGATCCGCTGAAGGAAGGGGGGGGGGGGGGGGGGTAGTAAGGGCATAGGTTCCAAATTAGGTGAAATTTATTTTACGGTTCCTTTTTGGCTAAAAATAAGTTTATGATGATGTAGGCCTATAGGACGTAAAATACCAAGCAAGATATAAAAGCGCCATTAATGGTATACAATAGGGGATAGACGGGTTTCCCTCTTTAGAGTATCAAAATCTGCCCCTACTTCAATTTGCTTTTTATTCAGCAAGTGATTTACGCGGATAATGTACAGGTCTCAATGAGACATCCCCTGGGGCGGTCGGTCCTCCCAAGACCCATATAAGGGGGCCATAATCCCCCTGAAAAGAAAATGACAACTTTAAATTCTTTTTCCCCCTCATATTTGCATACTTTACAAGGGACGTACCGTTAATTATGCACGTTATGTTTTCATGGCCTTAATTTTTCTGAGTATTAAACCACAGAAACATGGTAAGATCAAATCGCTCCCTCTAGCTCTATGCATGGATAAACTCACTGGCGTAGACAGAGGGCACAGGGGGGGGGGGGGCATGGCCCCTCCTATCCAGCCACTAAAAATAATAATAAAATAAGCGAGAGCGAAAAAGCGAAAGAAGGGGGAAACTCCGCCCTCCCTCCACCCATCCCTGTTACAGTGCAGTATTACGTCCAAATAACTAAAAAGCAGTGTTTTTTTTGGAAAGAGAGTCAGAGAGAAAGAGAGAGAGAGAGAGAGGGGGGGGGGGAAGGGGGGGGGGAAGGGGGGGGGGGCGTAAGGAGATAATCAGGAATAATAAGGGAACACATCGGCTGGCACCCAATACATCGAACATGTTCTATGGGGGCAACCTCGCTAGTCATAAGGGCCGCTCGTCATAACGTGTATGTTACTATTCCTGAAGGTCCGCTTTTCATAAAACGGAAACGGGGTTATTTATAAAGTCATAAGGACAATTATTCATAAGACCCGCTATTCATAAAACGGAACGGGGTTATTATTTATAAAGTCATAAGGACAATTATTCATAAGGCCCGATATTCATAATGTGAAATGAGGGTTGATATTCCTTATTCGCATTGATTGTCATTACTCATAAGGACCACTATTCTTAATAGGAGAAGAGGGTCGCTATTCATAATACGAAATGAGGGTCTGAGGGTATAGCGTATTATGAATAGCGACCCTCTTCTCCTGTTATGAATAGCGACTCTCATCTCCTAATATGAATAGCGACCCTCAATTCCTGTTATGAATAGCGACCCTCATCTCGTATTATGAATAGTGACCCTCTTCTCCTATTATGAATAGCGACCCTCTTTCCATGCATATTATGAATAGCGACTCTCTTCTCGTATTATGAATAGCAGTCCTTTTGAACAATGACCCTTACGAATAGTGAGCCTTTTCTCCATTATGAATAGCGGTCCTTATGACTAGCGAGCGGACCCAATTCTATATGAGGAGCTCCTTCACTTCAGAATAATATAACCTTCCTCCACAGGACTGATAATTGCCTCTATCCAGAGATTCCGGACAAAAAAATATAAAAAATCCTAAAGGCATTTTGCAAGTTATATGTTTTCTCCGGGCATAGAAATGAAAGTATAAGGGCAATGGCAATATGATGAATACAGGTCGGTAATTTTCGTATCGCTATGACCAGATGACAACATCAGTTCCAGTCGAGATATCCCCTGATCGAAAGAAGCAAGTAAAATAATTATATACCATAATAAACAAGACATATTATTACTAATATTGTTATTATTATTGTCTATTGTAAATGTATTTCTGCTAAGAGCAAGAAGGATGTTAACAGTGGCGTAATAAGCCAAAAATTTTGAGGGGGCTGAACATCGGCATACGAGGCACAATTTCTGAATACATGTGAGCAAGCGAAGAGAGCGAGCAAAAAAAAAATCGGCCTTTTTTAATGAAAATGTCATAATTATATCTATACCTATATCCGGCAGGTAATTTCAATTTTAACATCCAGAGCTCATCCGCAAGGCCGTACGCAGAAATTTTTTCCTGGGGGGCAAGATGATCGCTTTCAATATTGGATCATTTAAAAGTCTAAAACCCGATTTAAAAAAAGTATGTTTTGTTAAAATCTGGTCAATGGGCTTCAACTGGAAATTTTTACCCCAATATTTAGGGGGCGTCTGATAAGGCGTCGCGACGGAAATTTTTGTCAGTTTTTCCGTTTTGTAATGTCCAGTCATACTGCCAAGTTTGGTGCATAGGGCAGATGGGGTTAAATCGACCCGACTTAATTAGACTGAAAGGCTGAAAGGCATGCATTGCCATACCTGGGAAAGCTATTTCGGCTGATTGTGATGCATATGATCTTAGGTCGCGGCTACAGGTAGGGCAGGGGGCGGGGATAGAGGCGAGGCTGGGGCCGGTGGCTCAAGGGATCTTGGCCATATTCGGTTTCAGGCTCAGGCTCAGCTTCAGCAGGTTTGCCATTAGAGTCTTTACTTTGATTTGTCTTTTTCGCAAAGTAGTGATCGATGGGCCTGACTTGCTGCTTTGCACTGGTCCCGGATAGGGCAGACAGCTTCCGTTTTTGACCTTGAACCAGGTTCGTGTCCATTTTATCCTATGTTGTATAGGACTAGCTCTGTAGCAGACTTTATTGGGCGGAGGACTTATGCGTACGTATATCACGTCACATGTGGTGCGCGAATTCGAATTCTACATCTACGTACGACGTAGGCTAGGCCTACGTGATGAGCACTGATGCGAGTATTATACGGGTGCACGTGCAGTGTTCCATGATATAGGAACGTTCGTCCTCATTTATGCATGCACACCCGCGAGTGGTGCATAATTATGGGTAAACTAATTTTATGTTAACTCCCGGCACCGTTTGTCGCAGTATACTGTAGAATTATCTACTTACTCGTGTTGTGTTATTAGTCAAGTTGCCAGTGGTCACTAATTATGCCCAATAGTGATTATAAAACATATTCTCTACATGGCTATTTGGGAATGTGTTAGTTTGTAACAGAAAGGGAGAAATATACATTTCATTGAAAATCATGTGATATCACGAATATTATACATATATCACTTATATGGAATTGAAAATAAACCATGGTTGAATTTCATTCCCCCCCCCCCCCCCCACCAGTACGCCAGTGGATGTTAACTATTATCACTCTACATAGGGTTAACGCCCTTTGGCTCTCATCAGACGGTATGGTATCGTATTTTTAATGTCGAATAACTCGAAGGTTCATATAAACTTACATGGAAACTTAGTATTATTTATGGACGATAAAGGAGACAACCGTTCTTAGTGCACCTCTAATTTTTATTTTCTTCAAATGGATTTGCCTAATGTGTGCCTCAGTTTGAAAAGGAACGTGTCTGGAAAAGATTTATGGAGCAAAAAACGTGATACTGGCGCGATTTTATTTCTTTGTTGCCTAATTGAAAGGGTAATAATATTGCACTTCCAATAAAATATTTTATTATCACTTTAATATGATAGCAGTAAGTGTTGTTGATGATGAAACTGAAAGTAGAAAACTAAACGTGAAATTCACCATGATATAAATCATGATATCTTGTTGGTGCATGCAAAAAGCTAGAGCTACTACAGTTCCAGCAGTTCCAATGTGCCACAACCCATTCTTGTCAAATCACTTTTCCACAGTACTTTGCTAGAAGAGCTCTGGGTGCACATGCATGCATGCCGGAGGAGGATTTTGGTAACGGTCGAACTGTGTTCTGTAAAGCCTCGAACCAGTGCCTGTATTTCAACATTATGAAGTTAAAAATCACTATTTCCAAGAAATAGATGTTCAAATTTACACCCCAAACGGTTCGATAGCGACACCCAGTGGCGGATTTTTTTTTTGCCGCGCATTTTGAACCGCTACAATTCACGCCATGTAACTTTCTGATATTTTTCTTTCACGTCTTGCGCATCTATTGACACCAAGCGGTCATACCGTTACCTAGTCACGTGACCTTTCTATGACCTCATATCAGCCCGAAAACAGAGAATTTCTGAGTTTTGTGTACAATATGAATGGGAAACTGCATTTCATCATGTTCCTCCTTTATCAACTATAATTTCTTCTTTAAGCTGTAATTATCATCTATCCTAACTAGTTCATATAGTAGAGGTGTTGTGGATCAGTGGATAAGTCTCCGGACTGTGAACCACGAGGTCCGGGGTTCGAATCCCACCGCAGCACTAGCGTCCTTTGGCAAAACGTTAATCTACATTTGCCACTCTCCACCCAGGTGTTAAATGGGTACCCGAAAGTTAATGTCGTTTGCATGGCAACCTGAGCGTCACTGTACATATGAATTTGTCATGTTCACTTAACGCGAACCGGTCGTGATCCCCGATCTTTCGACAGAAATTTGGCGAAAACACGTCCTTTTCGGCACATTTTAAATCATATCTCGGGAACCGCGCAAGATTTTTCATGGGGGCAAACGGTTTATAAAACTTTGATTAATTCTACATCTCATGATATCAGTTATTTTTTAATTGAATGAAAAAAACCGCCGTCTTTTTTTCGACTGAAAATGCATGGTTTCATGCTTTTTGTGTGAGGAGAAGCACTTTTTTGTACTCATTGCTCTCGTATTCCTCCTATAGCTTCTGACTTACGTGTCAAAATGTATGGGGCAAAGACAGATAGCCAAGATGTTACTCTTTCTTGTGATATCAGGTTCGTCCTGATTGGTCGAAAAAAAATCGCCGTCTATTTTGCATAATTAAAAAGAAACATAGCAAAAGAGGCCCCCCACCCCCAGTCAGAGCGGAGCTTGAAATAGTCCAGTACAGTAAGTGTTAAAGCGATAGCTATCTGGTTTGTATTTTTTAATGTACTAGTAGTTTTAGAAATATATATATATTTTTTATTTATTTCATTTATTTATTTATTTATTTATTTATTTATTATTATTATTATTATTATTTTTTTTTTATTTATTTTTTTTTTTTGGGGGGGGGGGGAAGCGAAACGTTATTGGTCGGCCCAGGCCCCAAAGTCCCTGGATACGCCACTGCGTGACATGTCCATGCCCCCCCCCCCCCCCCGGCGTTAAAACCGAGAGACTTTGGGGTACAGCAATAAATGGGAAAGCCTTAACAACTCATTTCAAATATAATTCCTTACCCTTCTTGCCATCCCTTCCCCTTTAATGCTTAACCAAATCAATATCTACAAGAAATCAGTTTAGACCATACGTGAAATAACGTGAGAGTTGGATTCAAATGATAAACAGGATTTACACTCCAAACCCTGTAGATACTTTGTGTTAGGGTTCTGAACTTGGGCCCGAATCCCTGTACCCCCCCCCCCCCATGACGTGTCCATGCCCATAACCGTAGACCCACCCCAGTTCAAAAGAAGTTCATGACAAGGGCATTATTGTGAAATACAATGTAATTGAGGGATGAAACTTGACCATTTAAAATATTTGTTAAATCATTTTAGATTAAGCTCAATCCAATTCTACTTAAGACAATTTATTTGGGTTAATTTAAAGGGGAATAAAAGGCAACAAACATTAGCCTATAATCATGTAGATAATTGTCAGCCTATTACAAATATCTTGAAATTACTCCTATTTGATTATTGAAGAAGGAGAACAATGTCTCCAAAAGTTGCAGTTTCCTTGCTTGACATTATCCCATGGGGGCTGCCATTTTCTTTACAAAGTAATGTCAGAGCAGTTCTATTTGTGAGATACCCACTGACCTATACACTAGCTACAATGACACTCATGATCAGCTGTGGAATGCATGACGCTGGATTTTATCATAATAAACCATTTTTGTAGTCATGTACATTCAAATGAAGATACTTTTATCATGTCATATAAACTATTTGTATCAAGATATTTGGTTCAGCTTTTTCTTTTGTTAAGCAGGATTTGGCATGCACTTGTAAGTTGCTTGATCTGACAAAGGTTTGTCAATTCTTCAAAGAAGTGACAAAGACCTACAATTGCTCTTAGATATCACCTGTGCGAGACAATGGGAGTACCAAGATGGCTGCCATTTTGTTTGTTTGTTTGTTTTATTTTTTCACCATGCAACATAGTCATTTACAAATTACAAAATTCAGTGAGTTACATTGAAATATACATAGTAGGAACAGTGCATAAACAAAGAATGTTTGAAGCGCAACGTCCCTATGGTATAAAATAACTGATAATTATTTTGTTTATAGTGAACATGGCGTAAAATAAGACATTCTGTAGTTATAAATGTAAAGAGAAAATACAGGGGTTAAAAAAAACAAATTAAATCATAGCACATATTTCTACTTGAAAGGGTAAACATCAGTGTACCTCAAAAGTCAACATATTTGGAGAGCAGTAATTCCTTTACTTTCTTTTTAAATAACAAAAGATTATTGCAGCTTCTTATGTCAGTTGGCAATACATTTCAAATGTCAGGTCCTACATATCTAATCGATCTGTGGGCTAAGGCACTTCTAGGCGTAAACAAATGAAAATCGGAAGAATGTCTAGTTGGGTGATTATGAATGTCTCTATTCAGAGTAAAATCATTACAAAATGATAAAGGTAGTTCCTTCTTATTTAGTCGGTACATGAACACTGCAATTTGCATGAAATGAATATCAATTATTTTCAAAGTCCTCAATTTAAAAATTAATGGGTCAGTGTGTTCAAAATACCCGGAGCCGCAACAAAGTCTCATGGCTCTCTTTTGCAATCTCAAAATAACATCAGTGTTTACTTTATTATTGGCCCATACAATGTTACAGTACGAGATACGAGAATGAATAAAGGAGTTGTAAATAATGAACAAAATACAAGGAGGGACAAAGGGTTGCAGCTTGTACATAACACCA
The DNA here is from genome assembly GCA_025617745.1 of Heliocidaris erythrogramma. NCBI lineage: Eukaryota > Metazoa > Echinodermata > Echinoidea > Camarodonta > Echinometridae > Heliocidaris > Heliocidaris erythrogramma. Next base: position 37,779,824 of record CM046858.1, on the reverse strand, counting down.
ATATAACAAGACAAAGACTTTAGAAAGTTCACCTACGTGTTCATGCCAGGACAGACACTCATCAATATAAATGCCTAGGAATTTCGTATTTTTCTTTTGTTGAATAGTAATACCATCTATCTTTAATGAAGCATTAATTTGTTCAGTTTTAGCACGAGTTCTAAAGTGAATGAAGTTTTACCCAAATTCAACGATAATTTATTGCATTTAAACCAATTAGATAATTTCGGTAATTCAGCATTCAGTATTTCAATGAAATTATCTAAGTTTGAATGAGAGCAAAAAATATTAGTGTCATCGGCAAATAGTATATATTGTAATGAGGACGAGACATTGGAGATATCGTTAACATAAATTAAAAAAAGAAGCGTGCCTAAAATGGAGCCCTGGGGCACACCACACGTAACAGGGGACATAGTGGAATTGGCATTGTTAAATATTGTATATTGACTTCTACAAGAAAGATAACTTCGAAACCAGTTTAATGATACACCGCGAATCCCATAATGGTAAAGCTTGTTTAAAAGTATGTCATGATCAAGGGTATCAAATGCTTTACGTAAATCCATAAAAACTCCTATGACATGTTCGTGTTTGGCTAAAGCAGATGATACCCCATCATGTAATTTTACAATAGCAAATTCCGTGGAATTAAATTTTCTGAATCCGTATTGATCATTGTTAAGTAAATTATTGTCAGCCAAGAAGGTATACAGTATATCATAAACAAGTCGTTCTAGTACTTTTGAAAAGCATGAGAGTATTGAGATAATTACTAAATAAACTTGCATCGCCTTTCTTATAGATAGGTATTACTTTCGAAATTTTCATTATTGAGGGAAAACTACCAGAGAACAGAGACAAGTTAAATATGAAAACGAGGGGTTTAATTATACTACCAATTATATTTTTAAACAAATACGTATTCATCTCATCATGTCCAGTTGAACGAGTAGAATTGAGTGATGCAACAATCCTCGTTACTTCAACTGCATTTGTGGGGTTAAAGAAAATACTATTTACTGAGGAATCAAGGAGAAAATCACGAAAATTTACGTTACACCCTTTAATTTTCAGGGCCTGTTCAGCACCTATGTTTGAAAAATAAGTATTGAAACAATTTGCAATATCATGTTGATCATTTACAGTAACATCATCGTGCCTAACCACAGTTGAATGAGAAACATTTCCACTTTTCAGAATATCATTTACTATCTTCCATTTGGAGGAAGAATCGTTTGCCTGTTCAAACTGTTTAGTATAATACATTCTTTTTGATGTGCGTATAATATGTGTTAGCTTATTTCTATATTGCCTTTATTCTTGCTTCGTTTCATCTGTAGGATTACAAAGGCTTTTTTTGTAAAGCCTATTTCTTTGTTTAATAGATTTCAGAATTGCTCTCGTAATCCAAGGGTGTTTGGGTAAGTTTTTACGAGATTTAATATGAACTTTTGGTATATCTACATCCAAATAATTCAATAATGTATCTAAAAATTTTTGATATGCAATATCAATTTCATTGCAAATCAAGAAAATTATTGACTAATTTTGTTATTTACTAGATAAATCTATGTATCTACCTATTTGCTACCCTGATAGCAGAAAGTGTTAAAAATGACGTGATATTTGCGTCGTGGTTTTCGTCTTTTTTACGTCCTGTAATTACGTCAATAAGACGACAACTTGCACCAACGCAAGACGTCAAGAGGACGTCTCATTTTGACGTCATCTGTACACTGTAAAACCTGAAGTGCTGTATATAGCACTTTTTGAGGGCATGCATAGGGACTGCACTCAGAGTGCTATTGAATGCACACAGCGTGCTATTTCAGCACTTTCACGGGAGCTGGACCGGCTCCTTAAACTGCTAAACATTCATTTAAAAAAATGATTTTGGCGAGCCTCGAACCAGGGTCCGCTGATCGAGAATTGCTGGCATTACCGCTAGACTAACTCACATCGTACGATTTAGAGCAGATCATATTGACTCCCATGACTAAACTGGATTGCAAGAAGCATTCGTTAGTCCATCGGTAACGTCAGCGCCTCTCAATCAGCGGAACCTGGTTCGAGGCTCGCCACAGTCACATTTTTTTGCTGGTAAATTTGCACACAACAAGTGCTATAAACAGCATTTCAGGTGCAGTCACTATACATGCCCCTAAAAGTAGCACTTTAGTTTTCACAGTGTACAAGACGTAGAGATGACGTCAAAATAAGACGTCCTCTTGACGTCTTGCGTTGGTGCAAGTTGTCGTCTTATTGACGTAATTACAGGACGTAAAAAAGACGTAAACGACGACGTAAATATCACGTCATTTTTTCCTCTTTCTGCTATCAGGGTAGTTTCCCAAACTATGCCGTCATTCGAGAAAAGCTAAGTCAAAACGCGCACGCCCTGCCCGCGTGTGTTCCCCCGTCCACCAATCATGATCGCGCAGCCGCCATGCTCTTCCTCTTCCGAGCAGTCAGAGACAGAGTCTAGGACATGTTGTCAGACAAGGAGAGGGGCTGGAGGGAGGGACATAGGTAGATACATAGATTTATCTAGTAAATAACAAAATTAGCTATAATTTTCTTGATTTACAGCAATAAATCAATGTATCTACCTATTTGCTAGAATAGCACGGATAAAAACCCGGGTGGCATGTCCCGGACGGGAAGAACTAACGAGGGGCAGAAAGGGAAGACGAAGCAGCTAAGGCAGAGACTACTCGAGTAAAAACTCGAGGTGCCGGTTTCAGGCCGAATGGTAAGGCTTTGAACCGGAAATTTTCGCCTTGAAAGGTGAAACCTAGCAGGTCCCTTGAAGAAGAGTGTATCGGTACGTGAAAGTAAGCATCTTTCAAGTCCACCGAAATGGCCACGTCTGACTGTCTGATAGCCGGAAGAATCGAGGCTAAGGTTTCCATGCGGAAACGCTCCCTTGGTATGAAGGTATTTATGACCTTCATATTCAAGATCATTCTGAGCTTCCCCGAGCGTTTGGGAATTACTAAGATAGGGGAGAGACACAGATGAGGGTGGTCCCGTACCCTTTCTATCGCGCCCTTTTCCAGCAGCTCTTGAATCTCTGAGGAGATGTGCTCTTGGAAAAGGGGCGAGAGTGTAGGAGGGTTGCGGCGGATGGCCCCGTGTGGGAGGGGCTCTGCAAGCTTTATGCAGAAGCCTCCTCGCACGATGGAGAGCACGAACTTGTCGGTAATTTCTTCCCAGGCGGGAAGAAAGTACTGAAGACGGCCTCCAACCCTCTCCTCCAACGCTCGGGGCGCACCATCAAACTCGCCGCGAATCGTGGGCCGAACCACGGCCCAGACCGCGACCTCGGGCCTTCTTCCTACCTCGAGGAGCAGGCTCCGCCTTGGCTCCAAACGAGAGTGGAGCACTGGGCTGAACTTGCGGTGCACGAGTGGGCTGATAGCCGGAAGTAACACCGCGTCGAGGGGGTGGAACGTTAGCCTGCGACTTCGGAGCCGAGGACTTAAGGCGTTTGGAAAGTTCCGCCGCCTGCTTACGTGATTCAACTTGTTGGATCACTTCAGTCACCCCAGTCACCTTACCTCCAAAGAGGTGTTGACCGGAGTGGGGAACACTGGCCAAACGGGGAGGTATGTCCCCGTCCGCAATGCCAAGAGAGGAAAGAGCAAGCTTCCTCCTAGCATTGGTGGCTAGCGCTGCCGTAACAGACAGCTCCGACCACACCGAGCCCGTCAAAGACAAGAGGGTTTCGTCTAACAGAATGTCCGAATCAGACATCTGGAGTTCCTGGCCACTAGCCCGAAAGGAAAGGAGCGTACCCAAGTAGGCAGTCAGTCTCAGGCCAGACCTGGAATGGGCTTCCATCAGGTTCGGGAACTTCTCCGCTTTGGTGTAACCTGTACTCTTAAAGTTGACACCAAGTCTGCCACCTACATGAATGAGGTCACTGGAACAAGACTTTCTCGTAAAGAAATCGAGAGTGTCTTGCTGGGAGAAGGTGAAATCCATGGCCAGGGGACGAGCCTTACCAAGAAGGGAAGGAGGCTGTGAAGAGAAGTCATTGTAGACTCGCTTAAAGTCCTCTGTAAGAGGGATGCCCTTGGAGGGACGCTCACCTTTGAAAAGGAGAGACGGATGTCCCGAATCGACCCGACACTCGGTAAATACGTGTCGGGAAGATATTTCTCCAGCAGGGCTTGAGTATCTACCGCCAGGGCCCGAAAGGTCTGGGGCGTAACCTCAGCCTGTGAAGAGGCATCATCCGCCGAGAATCCCGACTGCGAAGCCTGATCCCAAGAAGGGCGGTTTAGGCAGTCCCAGGATTCCTCCCCAGGCGGAGCACCAAGTGCCGCTGGAAGGGGAGCAGCCCCGACCGGACAATCAAAAGCTGAACGTGGTCGGGAGACGCCCGAAGAGGGGCGGAAAGACTCATGTGTGTTGGACCCAACAGCACTGAGCCGGATACCTGAGCAGAGGAACCTGAGCAGAGGAATCCAATGGAAACAGTGGTGGAAACCAAGGGAAAACCAGCGTTCCTTGCCGGATAATCGGTAAAACCGGATTCGGGAACCGGATCCGGTATCCGAACCGGAACCGGTAACCGAACCGGATCCGAAACCGGGTACAGGTATCCCCCTCCCCTAGGGGGGGGGGGGGGGGGGGTTGGAGTCACACAGGTGTGGTGTTGGTACGGACATAGAGTCCGACCAACCACTCTTTCCACAATGATCTTCAGATAATTCAGAAGTGCATGGGAGACGCCCGACTCAGAAGAAATAGTCGCCCTCGGAGGGCTAACCCGCTTCTTCTTGGCCTCCCCTGACACAGTTGGTGAAGACGCGGTCGATGTCGTGGGGAGAGAGTCCGCCCCGCCGGCCGGCAGGGCAGGACTCTGGCGCTTACGTTTCTTGGGCAGGCGAGCATGATTACCGCTCCCTTTACCCTTTGAAACTGGCGCCGTAGTAAACCCTGCACTGGGTACATTAGGAAGATCACGACTCCTTTTACTCTTACCCGCTTTGCTTGGATTAGAAGCGTGCGGAGATAAAAGGAGCCGACCCCTGAGCGAACACATCTGTGGCTAGAGAGCGGGAAGTGTCACTCGAGCGAGACGAACTGCGGGTTGGGGTACTGCCCACAGTTTTATCGGCGAGAGGTATTGGCCTAGTGAGGCACTCACTCTCCCCGTTATACATTGTCTTTATCCCGGAGAGAGATATTGGCCTAGTGCGGCACTCACTCTTCCGGTTCATCCCGCATGAGTTGGTTGTCAATACAGACGACGAACTCATCACGGGGCGAGCCTCACACGAGGTAGGCCCTTACTTACCTACAGTCGAAGCTCCGGGGAAGATAACATTGGTGCGAGATGAACCTCTTGCAGCCAACCCTCCCAAGGCTAGGCGAGTCCCACTGGGGAAACACTAGCCGTACGAGACGGAGACTTCGACATGCCTGAAAACAACAACAACCAACTCACAATACAGAGTGGGAATAAACTCCTATTACGGAGAACACAACGTTCTGATAAAACCGCTTGTCTAAGCGCGTTGAATCAACCACCTACAGACACGGGGGAAGAGCCCGACGTGGCGTACTAGACACCGTCTGTGTGTAATGCCCAGAAGGGGAAGAAAAACGGCAAAATAATTTGATTAAAATACCGTGAAGGAGGTTGACTTAGGAAAAGTCCGATACACCAAAAAGTGTGTAAAAGCTCGGTGAACGGAATTTTTATTGCGAATAGCAACCAAAAACGCTTTTGGAAGTAAAAATCTCGCAATTTAGGCTAAGACTTAGCTCATAGATGTCACTTCTCTGACGGGCGAGAAAGGAAGAGGAAGAGCATGGCGGCTGCGCGATCATGATTGGTGGACGGGGAACACACGCGGGCAGGGCGTGCGCGTTTTGACTTAGCTTTTCTCGAATGACGGCACAGTTTGGGAAACTAGCAAATAGGTAGATACATTGATTTATTGCTGTAAATTAAGACGTCACTCCACGTTTCCGACACTAAATCAGATTTCAACTTGGCAATATTATCTTCTGTAAATTTACGAACTTCAACCGTTTTCTTTTTAATTTTAATTTCAATACAATTGGAAAAGAGCAAGAAAACGGGCAAATGATCTGAAATTTCAGAATAAACGAGCCCTGCTTCAATATTATAATCAGAAACATTGGTAAATATGTTATCGATTAGAGTACTGGTATTCACATCTATTCTCGTTGGTTTTGAAATTGTAGAAAACATAGAATGAACATTAATAGCGTATTAAAATAATCAGTAATGTCGTTGTCACAGAGCAAGTCAATGTTAAAATGAATATTTTTATTTTCACGATTTAGTTTGTGTAGCAGATTATCAAATTCCTCTAAAAAGAGTTTCTTATCAGTATTTGGGGGTCTATATAAAATACAAATTACATCATTTTTCCCGGAAAGACAAGAATCAATTTCGATGAAAAGCAACTCCGCACTCTTATGACTGAAAGAAAGGTCAGAGCGGAGGTTAAAAGACAAAGCATTATTGACATAAAAAGCAACTCCTCCCCCCCTCCCTTCCAATATGTCACAGCGTAGCAGTGAATAATTTGGAATGTCATACAAAGGAGGTGAATAAGAATGGAGCCAGGTTTCGCTAATACCTACAACAGAAAATAAAGGAGCAACTGTACATCATCAAAATTCTTAGCCAGACTGCGAGCATTCATATGCAAAAAACTATGTGATTGACCTTTATTCTGAAATCTAGTCTTGAACTCAGCAGGTAAATAATATTCACATCTAACATTTGGACGTGTAATGGAATTAATATCATCAGCCATAGATAAATCCATACATCTCCGAGTAACACTTATTAAGGTACAACAGTTGTTTAATAAAGATGGTCAGTTGAGGTACATGAAACCATCAAAAGGTATAGAGCAACTTAATAAAATAAAGAAACTTAGAATGCTTTCTATCTGGAAATCTTGAACAAATAGAGGCATTCAAACAGAATATGAGGTATCTGCCATAACCCAAAATGTCAGGGTTGAGATTATAAATAATATGAGTAATGATAACATAATTGGATCAAGAGATTGGAGCATCTGAATTTCTAGCTTCTAATTGTTAAATATTATCAATAGTATAGTACTTACATGAAATAGTCAATTCCTTACTTTGAGAGTTGAGAGAATAAAATAATTACTAAAGCATGCAAATAACCACGAGTTGCATGTTACAATGTAGTATCTCCATTTTTTTATATCAAAGAAGAAGAGATCACACCGGATCACAACTTCAAACTTTTGCAGCAGTTATAATAGCATAATATAATATAACAAAGTAATAAAAGACAACAGTCAGTACCGTATTCACGGGTGAAAAGCAGAGTGCTGAAAGTCTACTGGTCCTTGTAATCAGTCCACTTCGATATGCCTTTTTCCCTCGACTGTAAGCAAACTTCCGTACCTCTAACCAGATTCGTGTAGAAAGCCCTTGTTCTTTACGCATTTTATATGCTTCTTTGGCGAGGGAAGCGCGACGACTCTTCATGGAAGGTGGAAGATCCGTTCTAACGGTCAGCCGCGAGTGGGGGTGTGGTTCGGGTTGGGCGTTGCCTGGTGTAGCGGCTGCCTTTGCACGGTTCTTCTGCTGGCTCTCGAATGCAACTAATACGGCGTTCCTGTCTTTCATATAGCAGAATCGCGCAATGATGGGGATGGGTCCGCGCTGGATGGTCTGGTCACTGAGCGTGGTAGTCGATGAGCGTTGGCGATAGCAATATTCGGGGCGTCGTCAAGACCAAGGGTAACAAAAGCCCCTTCAAGACCTCATACACATTCGCATTTTCATCCTGATTGAGACCGTAGAAAAGGAGGTTGGATTTCCGATTGTAGATTTCAAGAGAAATTATTTTATTTTCAAAAGATTTCAGCATTTTCTGAGTAGAATCTTTCACTTCAGGTAGCTTCTGATCTTCAATTTCCTTGATTTTTTCCGCGTTAAAAGTTACACTTACTTCGAGGTCGGTGAACCTTTTATTAATGGTTGCCACATCCGCGGAGATTCTATCAAGCTTGGAAGAAATGAAGGACTTGAACTCGGAGATGCTGTTGTTGAGGTCTGCTTAGCGTACATGTAGGTTGCGACTGTGGAGGGTTAGGGCGGGGCTCTTCCAGTGAATCATCGGCGTCCGCTGCTGCTTCGGCCGCGGCTGCATGTTGTTGGGAAGGCTTCGGTGCGTTTGTTCGCGTACGTCGTGTCATCATCATGGCCGTCTTTCCTTGTAGGTGAAAGTTGAAACTTGAAGTCAAATAGTTGCGAAATGTGGCTGTGAAATACCGCAAAATATGTTGTTTGAATCAAGTTGTTAGGACAGTAGATATGCTGAACCGCTTCAATCCATAAAAGTAGATTGTAGGTGTAGGAAAATACTCAAATTCGAAAATAGAATGGGTGTTGGCAGAGAGCTACTAAGCTACACGTCAGTTCCCGTCGGCGCCATGTTGAAGTTTGCATGGGTGGCTTTAGTTGTACAATAGCTATTCATTATGCAACATCGTATCCATTGTGTACAAGTAAATGGACATGTACCGCAATGACATCACAATTTTTTCAAAATGGCAGCACCCATGGGATAATATCTAGCAAGAAATCTGCAAACTTTAGAAAGACTGTTCTCCTTACTGAGTAATCAAATCAGAGTATATTCAAGATATTTTGAACAGGCTGACAATTTTCCACATGATTATCAGCTAATGTATGTTGAGTTTCATTCTTCTTTAAGCAGGGGTAGGGGCAGGAACGTAGGAAATTTGTGAAAAGTTTCCTCTTTAAATACTCTTCAGTTTGCATCAATTACACTTTGATGCATATTTGATGCTATTTGAAAAAAAAAATGGTCTTGGATGCCCCTGCCCAAAACCGTCCAGTATCTACACGTCTGGGAGTTTAAATCTGTTGTATCTTTTGATTCCCCCATTATTTTACTAATACCAAAATTTGTTGATTGGGGTTGTTGTATTCTTCTTTTTCTTCTTCTTTTTATTTGTTACTTGTTTTTTTATTTTTTTAAGTTTATTATTTTTTTGGGTATTTTTTATTTATTTTAGATTTGTTATTTATTTATTTTATTTTATTTTTTTTTTTTTATTATTATAATTTTTTTTTTTTTTTTTTTTTTTTGGGGGGGGGTATAAAACATTTTTTCTTGTGGATATCGATTTGGGTACAACTTTACAGGGGAGGGGAGCTAGTGGGCAAGAAGGGTAGGATATAGGCAGACATGTTCCCTAATAACCAAAATGATATAAAGACTCATATCGTACTTCGGTTTTTTTTTTAATGGGAATGGGGGAAGGGATGGGGGGGGGGGGGGGAGCAAGGAAATGTCATTGAGGGGAAGGGGCAGGGTGCGGGGATACTTACTACCACGTATCTACATGTTGTGGAGATTAAATAATGTCTAACACTTGAATCCAGGTCTCATCTATTTTACTGATGACCTAAATTGGTTTGTTCTATAAAACAATTCTTGTAGATATTGATATAAATCAAATTTAAGACAAGGGGGAGGGCAAGAAAGGTAAGGCATTGACCGATTTTTCCCCTTTACCATACGATTTTAAATGAGTTGTCAAGACTCTTCGACCTATTGATCTATTTTCCATAACTATGTACTTAATGAAGATTGTTTTATACTAAAAAATAACGCCGGGGTGTAGGGGGAGGGGGTGCATGAACATGTCATGGCAAGGGGGAGGAGCGTGTGGTTCAAGTTCTAAACCCCACTATCATCAGTTATCATGACTGTCCTTGAAATCATTTTACGTATCAATGTACATGTAGTCTTAAAATGGTTTCTGAAGGGAGGGGTGTGGGGTGCATGTTTTGAACCCCATCATTCAGTATGTACATTTCATGACTATTAGTATTACTTGAAAGTTTAAACCAGATCTCATATCATGTATTATTGGACCAACAGTATTGGTTTTGTACACACATATCATCCGTTGAAAGGCACTTTTACATCATCATCTGATCATGCTGGTCATAGCAATAAGGAGTTATTTATCAATGAAATATGATCAAAATGCGTTATCCGACATCACACTTGGTATTAAAATATTCGTCTGCACGCCGATAGCAATTGATGGTGAAATATTTGATTCTACACCTCACAATGTTATCGTTGCTATCTGGAGAAGGCAGCCCTAAGCAACCAATTTTTCAATCTTCAGCCAAAATCAAAGTGATAAATTTAGAGCGCTGTAACTGTTTTGCCAGAAAAGCAGCGAACTTGTAACTTTTACAGCATATTTACCATATATTGTGGCAGTTTTTCCAAAAGTTTCAAGTCATTAGTCATAAGGGCTTTTGAAATATGGACAAAAATGTAATTTAAAGCAATTCATATTTTGGGGAAAAATGATAAAAATTCACACAAAATCAGCAACAAGACAATGGAATGTGGTAGCAAGAAATTTAAGTTTCTTTAATTTGATATGTCACCATGTTTAATTATTATGTTCTCAATTAATTCTAACATTCACAGCCACTATACTAGATCGTTTAATCAATTTCACAGGTGGTCCTTCTCAAATGATAGATCAAGACATTCAATTCGACACACCGGCCCTACTTTATGGAATGATTTGGACTAAAGCATATATAATACACAATTTAATAATACATTTAAAAGACAATATAAACAGTTTCTATTAATCAATTATTGATTACTTAGAAACGACCAGCTTTTCTTGTTTGTTTTGTCCTGTTTCTCTTAAGTGTTTAAGTGTTTTAAGTTTTATCTAATTTTCATTACTCGGTACTTGCCACATTCTTACAGTAATTATTTAAATAATCCAGATGTTCTGCATGGGTGTGTGCGATTTAACAAGCCCACCTCTTGGCTTTTCCACTACATGCCCAATCTCCATTCATTTTTTTCTTCAACTAATCATATTGTCATTACAAACGTTGTACCAATACTATTTTTATCATTATTTTGTTTTAACTTGTTTTATTTGTTTCCACTCAGTATTATTTAGGGTACGCGTATGCTTGTTCCCTCCCTTTGAAAGCACCCCCTATCTCAGGGCTGCCAAAATTTCTGAACCCCCCTATTGCGGGCTTTGCGCGGGCTTTTCCTGCCTTGGAGACCCCCCTAAATTCAGAACACTGTTCAATGAACCCCCCTATCTCAGGTGAGCTCTCATTCCAACCCCATATCTCAGGACAGACACCAACCCCCCTCCCAAGTAAGCTGTCATTACAATACCTTGGAAGAGATATTTTTTATGTTCAAAATAGTATCTCAGAACTCAGTGCAGTCATAAGAAACCAAACAAAAATGAAAATCTCATGACCCCCCCCCCCCCTTTTTTAATTTCTCAGGTGTCGAAGAGAGAGAGAGAGAAAAAGAAAAACACCCCCTTTTTTAATGAAATCTCCGGGTGAAAGATAAAAAACACCCCCTTTTTTACAATTCACGGGCCGGATTGTGTCGCCCCAAAAGTACCCCTTTACCGGAGATTTTGGGAACACGCATGCGGTCCCTTCGACCTCCGAGGGGGGGGGGGGGGGGGGGGGGCGGGGTAGTCGCTCACTGAAAGCTCATTCGCTGATAGACACTCGTAAGGACGGCACACTTACATTTTCCATCGACATTACTCACCATTTATACTCTTTATTTCATAAAAGCAATTGTTGTGAAAGAAGGAAAAGATATTTGCTTTCTGAGGCTGTTTATCATGCCAGATAATTGCGATTTGGCTAAGGGTACAGAAGTCGTTTGGTCAAAACAGGCATTCCTATATTCGGCCCATCTCTTTGAAATTAGATTCGTCTAATGTATGAAAATGTATCAAGAGTGTAGGTAATGGTATAATGGCAGGGAAGCTTTCCATTCCCAATGGCTCATGTTCCTTTGTCGATGGTGTGGCGAGAATATTCCACCTAAAGCCTTAGTCACAACTGCCCGTACGGGTTTGCACGGGTGGTTTACGGGTGGTTTACGGGCAGAAATTTGGGAAAACGCAAGGGGGACGCAGGTTGTTCGTACGGAATTTCGAGTTCGCAGACAGCACACTAAAGCCGTAGGCCGAAAATGTGTATGCACATTATTTTCTGCGTTCTCGCTACGACAGGCAGCCCGTGGACAGGACGTAATGAACACTCAGTCTCCGCAAGAGGGTAGTGCGAATAGCGTGAGTGGTTCGCACGTTTGCTGGGGGTAAAATACCGCAGGCAGCACTCACGAGGCACGCATGTGATGGTCACGCAAGTGCGCATGCGCTCCTTGCGAGCCACGTGCGTGTTACGCTGGTATCCAATCATAGCTGAAAACGTGCGTGTGACTTGCGTGCTTCGTGTGTCCCACCCACGGCGCATGCAAACACGTGCGTGCAACGTACGGCCAATTTGGGGTCGGTATAAAAACCGTGCGGGCAACAGAGTTCCCACACTTTCACTCTGAATTTTCAGGGTCTTCAGGGGGTCCGACGTTTCTTCAAGACATTTTCTAAATCAGGACTGACTCTTGAATCACAATGCCTGGAGCAAAAGGCAGGGGTCAGAAGAGAACACGCGGGGCTAAGAGGGTGGAAATCCACCGCCGACCGTACTGTCGCCGTACGGTTTTAGTACGTTCATCTTGCTTTCACCCTACGACCGGCGTGAATGTGGCGCAACAGGCCCGTACGTTCTTGCAACACGTACGGTGTACGTGCGATTAACGGACGTGAACCTTGCGTCATCTGCACGGAGCACATAAAAATCGCACGGCATTTGCGCGTTAAACTCACGATTAAATTTCCCACTGAGGCGTACTGACGCCTTGCGTGCCGCACGTTAACTGCAAGACATACGTGCTCCTTGTGTATGAAGCCCGCACAAGCACGGTACTACTTATACTCCCTGTGCGAACTGCCACGGACCTCTACGTTTTTTCCAACCCCGAAAAAACGCAGAAACCGTGCGTCCTGAAAAAACGTACGGGCAGTTGTGACTAAGGCTTTATGTGTCATGACAACATACAATTTGAAATGTAATTACATGTATGGGCGTCCTTATAAGCTGTTCAAAATCAAGGATATACAAAGTTACTTGTTCTGTCAAGTCGGTTTAAGTTGGACGCAAAACGTGAATACGGTACATGTTTTCGGATTCCTTAGGACTTTTTATATGCCATAGAGGTCATATTCATGGCACTAGAACAGTTTAAATATTTGCTGTTGCAATTCGTGTGCGGTCATTTTCCTAAAATTACTCCACTACAAGTCATGGGATTCTATTACGATTATGCTATAGCCAGTCGCCATTTTTACATTAGATTATCCTAGGCATTATATTTGAATAAAAATCAATGGCCAACAAAAGTTTTCCGCTATCCTTTTTGGCGGGATTTCTTCTTCGTATAAAAACAATATTATAACACCGGCTTGAAGCTTAAACGGGAGACTTAGTTCTTGACGCTCATCAATGTGGCAAATTAATGAAGTAAAAAAGGAAGAAATAAAGGAGTGTTTTAAATTTCCTAAATTTACATAAAGTACATACCGAGCTAAAAACAAAGAAACCATAAACTGAAAATTGAAAGCTAATAAAACGTGAAATTCAGAGTGATATGAAAAATGCTTAAAGGAGAATTACGCTCAAAAATAAAGACGATAGTGTTCAAAGGTGTTATTTATTCCTACTTGTTAGACTATATGGCTTCGCGTCAAAATATACGAGATCGATACGAATCAAGATTTTCTGAGCAAAATTTACCATCTGCTAGCAATATGTATCGTCTGCTAGCAGCACATGGGGGCTGCCATTTTGTTTATGTGTACAAGAAGATTTTCTTAATCCAAATGCTCAATTGCCTTTTTCAAAATAAAAACCCATTTGAGATTAAAAATATAGAATTGATATGTCAATTTATTTTTAAACTGAAGATTTCCTTATATATTTCTGTTGAAAATCGATATTCGCTTAATAGAAATCTATTTTCTCGATACTGGACGTATGGGACGGAGCAAATTAATTCAAATTTTATGGATGCTTCTTCCCTGAGCATCTATAGCGGCAAACTATGCATTCACCTGCTTTCGGATAATGGACTTGAAAAGTCAGAATGCATGCTGCATATATTATATTCTGCTCTGTTTGGCAAACCCAAGAAAAATAGATTTTTGTTAAGCAAAACCAGACAATTTAAAAGTATCATTATAAAGATTTACTTTTTATAATACATGTAAAAACCCACTTTATATTTTTCGTCACATATGGGATTTTAGGTAATGAAGAAAATCAATTTAGGATTTGGATTCAAAATATCTTCCTGACTGGAACATTTCTCAATGGTTCATGTACAACTCCAAATCAGCAAGAAAATGGCAGCCCCCATGTAAATGAGTAGGAGACGATACCGAGTGTTGGAATATCTTTATTTATACCCTTTTCTGATATCTTATTAGAAAATGATTTAGGCCAATAAGTAGGAATATATTACACCTTCCAATATAAGTAAATTTGTAATCAGGGGTTAATTCTCCTTTAATAGCACTGAACGTCTTTCGATGCATGCAAGCTGTGTTGAACGAAAAGCCAGAGCTAGAGCTTCCAGAGCCAGAGTTCCAGCAGGCAAGCACTATCTGCTTTTATTTTTCAACATCTTTGCACAGGCAAATTATGTTGTATTGTACATTAGGCATGGCAAACGCAGTTTTTATCTGGCATGCTTTGAACGCCGTATTTAACACGCATGAGTTGTACAGAGAAAGGATAAGAGCTAGCTAAGCGTGATCAGTTAGGGGTTATCCTTTGGCCGTCCATGAGACAAAAGTCATAAAATCAATTGAAAAACTAACACTACAATGAAATACATCAAACGTTACAAGAAGTAAAAAAGGAAGAAATAAAGGAGTGTTTTAAATTTCCTTAATTTAAATAAAATAGAGACCGAGCTAAAAACAAACCATAAACTGAAAATTGAAAGCTAATAAAAATGGAACTTCACATGTACAATACCTATTTGGTGTGGCATATAAAAAGTCCTTAAACGGGAGACTTAGTTCTTGACGCTCATCATACAAGAGTACCCCAATAACAATAAAATGTGCGTTTTAAATTTCCTTAATTTAAATAAAATACAGACCGAGTTAAAAACAAACAAACCATAAACTGAAAATTGAAAGCTAATAAAACGTGAAATTCAGAGTGATATGAAAAATGCTTAATAGCACTGAACGTCTTTTCGATGCATGCAAACAGTGTTTAATGAAAAGCCAGAGCTAGAGCTTCCAGAGCCAGAGTTCCAGCAGGCAAGCACTAGCTGCTTTTATTTTTCAACATCTTTGCAAAGGCAAATTATGTTGTATTGTACAATAGGCATGGCAAACGCAGTTTTTATCTGGCATTCTCTCCTCGTTTCCCACATATAATGTTCTTCTACAATTTTGAATTCTTTGAACGCCGTATTTTAACACGCATAAGTTGTACAGAGAAAGGATAAGAGCTAGCTAAGCGTGATCAGTTAAGGGTTATTCTTTGGCCGTCCATGAGACAAAAGTCATAAAATCAATTGAAAAACTAACACTACAATGAAATACATCAAACGTTACAAGAAACTATTTTTAAGTGGAGGTGTTGTCAGAAAATGAAACCTTTAGCAAAATATCCATCTTTGCTATGATATTTTCACATCTCTTATGAAATCTAAAGCTTGTTTTTGAAATTTCAAATTTCTGACAGGGTAGCCACTTCATCTGCCAAACATTTGCAAGAGAAGGTATTAGACAAGATTATGTTGTTCTAATATGAATAGCAAAAGAGTAATGAGAAGTCAACACTCTAATGACGTTGAGCATTTCGCTGATTCTCATTTATAGCATTAACTCCATAATGTCTGAATAATGTTACAAATATATACTGTCCCCCCAAAAATAAAATCGGAATTTCCTCATCAACAGCTTTCGGAATTGCGAATTAATCAGAATATGTTTCGGGATTGTGATAATATAACTAATTATCTGCACTTCAGCGAAAATCCATCCAATTTGGTTTAGTAGTCACGAAGAATTAGGGATCTTTGTAACGTATGTCATAAGTCCCTTCTATCCAAGATTTCACAAAAGAGAGACGCACAAAGCACAGTTAACAATTCCACACTCCTTTAAAATGGTGTTTTACAAAGGAACTAGCTTTTTTTTAAATCTCTGCTATAATTATTGGCAATGCTTCATTTATCATCATAATTATTATCGTTCTTCTATTTGGTATTTCTTTAGGACATTGGACATTTTTTGCAAAACTAAAAATCATAAATGTAAAACGAGTTGTCAGTTGCATACCTGCCAACTTTCCACAAGATAAATCGGAAACCTGCGAAGCAAAATTAGAAATATCCAGTGTATATTGTATGCCTTGTCACAGAAGTTTTCAGGAAAGGAGAGATATCTAAGGTGAAAGATAGGAATGGTCGGCATTTATAATGTTGGTCATTTGTAATTGAAAGTGAATGATTCAACATAATTATGAACCTGTCTTATAAAATGACTTGTCTTGATCGTTTTAGGAAGATATTTTTACATGATTATTTTAACTTTGTGATTAAAATGGTATGCACAGAATTTGAATATGTTAGTAAGCATGTCTGTTTTGAAGAAAATACTTCCATTCATGTGCATGCTAAGAACATCCAAGTGACAAAAGATGGAAGGAAGGGACCCATGACATGCTTTACATTAATTCTTATTTCCCCTTGAATATTGGACCAAATCGGACAGGGTCTTCACTGACCGGTAGAGAAATAGTTATAGATTCATAATCCAATATTAATTTGTAAAAATTATTTCTTTCGTAAGCGATACCAAAATGCCGATTGTAACTTTTCTGGGACATACTGTATATAAAAGAAGATGGTGGCATTGGAAGAAAATTGACATACAATTGTTGTTTTTTGTCGTAATGTCAATTTCGGATATGAAGTTTGCTCCTTAGCAAAAATTGCTGTTTAACGTTGGCTCTGAACGTGGGCTCTGCCGCCACAGTGCCGCCACCCAATGTAGCTATAACTCTGATCGTAAAAGTCATTACAAGTGTGTGTATTGTGATGTTGTCTCTTTATTCTTATAAGCTCCCTGCACAAATAGGTACTTTCACTTTCGATAGAACGGTTTTCTAACGTTACAGCTTCATTATTTTCTGCCAGTTGTCGAAGCGCCTCCGAAAAAATGTCTACGCAACAAGATATTACGGAAATGTAAACTTCCGTGTACAGCGCATTTAAGATTGGTATCGTTCCAGCCCTCACATTCTTGGATGGGAGTGATGCATTGGATTGCGATTCTATTCCGTCATCGCTAGTGTCATGTTCGCCTCGGTAATACATTCTTTTCTTCTGATCACTACGGGCCTTTTTATATAATAATATTAAAAAATAAATAATGATATTGTGCCTTTCCAAGTAAGTAATTCATTAAAACGCTTTACAGTGTATTACCACCCTGGTCGTTGGATTCATTTACGATTATAGATCAACACAACAAAGTACATAGATTAACATCAACACAACACAGTACCACAGGACAGCGGATTAGTCATCAACGACATTGAAGGTCCAAATTTTCGATTATTGTGACACACCGGACAAAAGCACCATTTTGATGTGAAGCTTCCTTAGGGTAAATAAAATGATTTCAGTCGAGGAGCCCTATCGAAATATTTTCATTTTAACCCGTTGACTATACTGATATCTCTCATCGCCATAGGCTTAAGGCATGGACCACCCGGTTCCCGTAGGAAATGGGTTAAGTATATATATTTACCCTTCCACAGGGCTCCTTTATTATGTATAAACATTCATTTCCCCAAAAATCGATGCATGCACTATTCCATGACATTGTCAAATAAATATTCAAACATAAGAACTTAACAAAATAATCTCGGTCACACTGTGAAATCATTTTATATACCCTGAGGAAGCTTCACACCAAAAATTCTGATTTTGAGCGTCGTGAAATAAGATTTTGTTTTACGTGGCCGTATTTGAACACCCTTTTTTCATTTTCAATATAAGAAGTAATGCTTCAGGTATAATACATGTAGCTTCCATCAACTTTGGTATAACACTTTTTTTTAAAACCAGACCGAATAGCATTGCACAGCCCATATAGTTTTGAAGTGAATTTATTTGTATATTAAATTTATGTTGAAGTTCAAATACGATAGAAATGTACCATCTGTTTTTAAAATATCATTGATGAAAGGTATTCCTTTCATCAATGATATTTTGAAAACAGGTGATTTTGAAAAAAGAGAGATTGACATGCAATAGTATCTACAGTGAGTTCAACCAAATCTGAAAAAGCGAAAAGCACGTCTTTCCATAATGGATTAAGCATGACAGTAGCTAATTGTTTGTAATGTTCGGACCCCCTATATAATTAGAGAGAATATGATGGAGGAAAAAACGAGAGAAACATATGATAAGTAAAGTTGCTATCAAATGAGTCACTAATAAATCTTCTGACCCATGATATCTTAAGAGATATTATAGAAATATCAGTAATTTTAATTCCACCCTCCTTATATAACTGTTATATAACTGCTTTCTTCTTATTTTATCACAGGTTTATTACCCCATATAAACGAGTAAAAACATCGATTTACCTCTTTAATAATTTGTGGATTTGGTTCTGGAAGTGATAGAAACAAGTAGTTTAATTTGGGTATAAATAACGATTTAATTATGGTTACTCGTCCTAAGGGGATTAATGATCTTTTCAACCATGGGTGGGTTCATTTGATTTTCAATTTCTTTTATCTTTTCACAATAATTATGTTCAACCATCTGTGATAACTATACTGAAAAGTCTACACCTAGGTACCAAAAATAACCTTCAGATATCCAGTTCAATTTGTATTCATGTAAAATTTCTGTTTTAAGAGACCTGTTCTTCCCGATCCATATAACTTGCGTTTTTGTTATGTTGATTTTAAGATTGGACATAGTTTTAAAGTCATTAAGTATTTCGAGAGTACACTGTAAATCTTTTCTCAGTGAACCCGAACGAATTGCCAGCTGGTAAGGAAAAAGTCAATGAAGTCTAGTTGCAGTGTAGCACATATAAAACTATAAATTGTAGGTGTTAAGGTAAGAGTTTGCCCTGGTGACAACAAAATTCAAGTATCCAAGCCTCCAATCCGCCACAATTTCAACATGAATGAAGTCAATAAAATATTGTTGATGTGCAGCCCCTGTCGATCAAAACTGTAATCAGCTTATGGAGCGTCGGAACGGAGGAGGAGCGAGCGAAGAAAACTTGCTTGTGCTATCGCTATGAATACCATGGAATGAATGAGATGTTATTCTCGTTACAAAATCTATTTGAGAGGTCAGCCAACTACTTTCGGCTTGAGAATTGTTTACTTTTCGGCGACATAACTCCTCCTTGCGTATAAGGCGCCGTTTGTAAATTTAATATTTAGCTCAATTATTTACATATTATAATTCATTATTTAGCTCCTTTCTACAATTATTTATATATAATGACATAAAGGATACAATTATTTATAAATAATGAATTTTGCAATTTCCATTATTTATATATAATGAATTTGTGAAATCATTATTTATAAATAATGAAAATTGCAAAATTCATTATTTATAAATAGTTGTATCCGTTATGTCATTATATATAAATAATTGTAGAAAAGAGCTAAATAATGAATTATATGTAAATAATTGAGCTAAATAATAAATTTACAAAAGGCGCCTCATACTTGCGACCACCAACTGATCCGGTCGAGGATGTTATTCCGTCCCACAGATTATAAACAGTCGTCTCGGTGACTGTCAATAAACTATTTTAACTCTTTATTCGATAGTTAAAATTAATTATTTAAAAAATCATTTGATGCGCCTATAAACAGGCCCTGTATTTCTCAAATGATAAGTGATGTGATATGACCTCCATAATTTCATCTGACAACAAATTTATGCTTCCCATGAAATTATTTAACCCGAAAAGATTGTTTATATCATATATTTTTTCACGGGGGGAAGGTGAACGATCCACCCGCATAGCCAGGATTTCATTTTAGGGGGAGGGGCGGTTGTGAACACGCGAAGAGTGCGAAATTGGTGATGAGCACGCAGGGGTGGGTGCAGGGAGGGGTAAGTTTCCCCCCTCCCGCGCGAAGCTCTGACGTTTTATAGCAATTTTTTTTTTGGGTGGTTGAATAGGGGAGGGCGGGGGGGGGGGGGGGCATGGCCCCCCTGTGTCCCCCTGTCTATGCCTGTCACGAAAATGTCCTTAACTGACCCCACTATAAATAGACGTATACATCACAACATTAAACTACATTATCGCCCCCCCCCCCCCCCCCCGCAACACAACGCACCACTTCCCGCAAATCGATAATCTCTAAACAGGTTCACGGACCCGACAGGAAACGACAAACAATAATTAGGTGGTCTGTCGGTATTGACAGATCACCTTTTAATTTTGTCAGAATTTTCTTCTTTATTTCTTCTTTTTCCTACAAATTTTTGTACCCTCCAAATCTCAAAATCGGCCAAGCTTTTGGAGGTCATCAGGTCATCGTGACGTCATCAAGACGCCATTTTGTAAATTTACAAGATCGATTATATCTTCATAATCGATCATCAAAAATCAACTATATTCACATCACATAAACTTCAGATGACGTATCATCAAGGCATGTCCTCACAGGTCATCTAGACCTAGACGTCAGGACGTGCGCGTACGCGCGCGTCAAAATTTAAAAATGCTCAAAATCACGTAGGATCAAGTCTGCACACGTTTCAGGTCATTTTGAGCATTTCAAAAATTTCCGTGCGTAAGCGTCCGCGCGCGCGTTCTACGTGCGCGCAAGTCGTAAATAACGTTAAAACGTTGTTTTTTCGATTGATTTGCAATCCTGACACTTTTCTTCATCATTTCCATCAATTTGGAATCAATTTCAATCAATAATAAGGTCGTGCGGGCGCGTCAAAGTTCAAAATCCGTGCGCGCATCTATGGCGAAAATAACGTAAAAACGTGCAAAAACATGCCTCTACAAAATTAACTCTAGCTCTTTAAATAGTCCATGAACCCCAATTTTTTTTTCATCATCAGGTAGGGTATGAATCATAGATGTTATTTCATGTATCATCTGACCCTTATAAACATTATGACGTCATTAAAATGGCGCCAGAATTCAAAATTTCCATTTTTCATGTTTTCACGTCATCACATTTAAGCAAATTTGGCTCTAGATTCGTAATTATTAGTCGTTTTTCGTCCAGATTTTAATATGTTGTAGCTGAGGCAATTTCCTACAAAATCAATGCCCACTATTTTTCATTTTGATGACGTCATCACATTGAAATTTTCAATTAAAGATGCCATGTCAGAATTTTCCCTATTTGCGTGTTATGTCTATGGAAGATGATTTTTTTTCGAATCATGAATCTACATGACATTGTTCTCTGAGCTGTATCTCAGTTGTTTTTAGTCCATTTTCTTCCAGATTTTTGTATGTTATAGCTGAGACTATAAGCTTTTACAAATGTGGTCTCCAATTTTTGATGAGATGTCGGGATCATGCCCAATTTTTCACTACAAAATGTGATTTGAGAATCCCGTTTTTCGTTTACGTGTTATCTCTAGGGGAAATGTTTTGGTATATTGGTCAAAGCACTTGCCTCTCACTCCGGTGGGTCCATTAAATTTTTTTTTTGTTGCTTCTTTTTGCCTTTCATTTTACCATCTTGTTTGACTATTATAACATAAGCAATCACAAACCACGTAATAAACTGCCTTATTTTGTGTGTTATGTCTATTGGAAAGTAGTGTGCAGTGGTTTATGTATAACCTTCTTCGACTATTATGACATAAACAATCACAAACCAAGTAATAAAATGCCTTATTTTGCGTGTTATGTCTATTGGAAAGTAGTGTGCAGTAGTTTATGTATAACCCTATGGATATCGTGATTCCCTGTCGTGTATAAGAGCTATGGGCTTTATCTCCCAAGTATCCTACTATGTCAAATAGTGCCATTTGAGATCACAATTTCTCAAAGTTGGCATAGTCAATTATCTTCAAATTTTCGTCAGTCATCAATCCTAATAAGGTCAAGTCCCCGCATCTTTTTCAAGGTCATAAGATTATTGTGACGTCATCCAGGTGGCATTTTGTAAAATCAACTCTTGGTCGTATCTTCTTCACTAAATTTCATTTTTCTTTCATATTTGGCATGGCTAAGATCAATGTCATTTCAGTCATGGTCATTACCATTATCATCATCATCATTATCATCACCATAATCAACATTATATCATCATCATGATTATCATCAATCATTATCATCATCACTGTCATCATATTCATGATGTTAATGATGATGATAATGATGATTAACATCAACATAATTATCATTACTGTCATGATGATATAATGATCATCATCATGATTATCATCATCATTATCATCATCATCAATGTCTTGATATTCATAATGATGCTGATGATTATCATCAACTTCATTATCATCATCACTGTTATGATGACATAATGGTGATGATATAATATCACTGTCATGATAATCATCACCATTATCATGATTATCTTGCACAAATATTATCACATCTTCCAATTACCGTTTCAGACATTTTTCTAAATTCCTGTCCTCAAGAAGCATCTCCATGCGTGGCATTCTTGACTTCCCATCTTCAGTTTAGTATTTCCCCATTATTATGATCATCCTGATTACAATCATGATCATACAAATTGAAAGACAGACCACCTAATTCGTCCTCATGACGAATTAAATTCTAGTTATACTTGGACTTTTGCGCGGAAAACTTCGGACACAGACACACATTTAGGCCACGCAACCGCAAGCCACACCACTTTCGCTAACGGAGCAATCAGAGGCCCGAAATCGCGAACACGGGCTCGCACAGTAACGGTAGCCCGGTCCGCACAACTGCATAAATACTCGCTGCACTGCGGCTACAAATCATCGATCTTTCCTTCTCATGTAATGACGAAAAGGGGCGTAAAACTAACCTTTAAACATAACAGACTGAACCCATCATTCTAATATTCGTCTCATTCATCATTTCCTATATTATTCTTTATAATAACATGCTCAATAACAAATAACTGCACTCAACCTAATATTAATCCTTAGAGTACCTATATAAAGAGAGTAGCGACAACTCATGATTTGAACGCCATTTTGTTTCCACTGCTATGCAACATTTCTTTTCAATTCCGATGAGCACCTGGGTGTTCTCAATAGAAAGAATTCAAACGCCATTTTTTGTCCAGAAAAGTCAGACGTCCATGTCGCTACTCTCTATATAAAGGTACTCTATTAATCCTCAGTGCACAACGCCACCTAAGGTCATTGTCGATCTCACAGAGCAAAATACGGTGGTCTCAACGATACCATGCACGATCTGTGACATCGAGGAGAGGAAAACAACGCCCTCTCACACTGCCTGGCTAAAATCATCCAATCACCGATGGAAATCGCCATTAAACCAACAACAACAACAACAACAACGTTTTCCTCGAGTTAATCTCCTGACGATGAACAGAGCACACTGTTCGAAACGCGTCGAGACAGATTACCGTAGTTCGGAAACTGTCTTTCAGAACTACTCTACAGAGGAATACAAACAGTTCTTTTCGGAACTACACTCTCCAAACTTCTGTGACCTGCTCAGAAATTTCCTGATCTCGATCACTCTTTCTTCCTTATTTCTTCTTTCCTCTTTCCATTTCACTTCATTTTCACTTCAAACAAACACCAAAAATAGTCTTGTGTAAGTGTTTAATTTAATTTCATTCCATTTTCATCTCTTTCCTTTCGTCTCCTTTCACTTTTCCAAATTCCTCTAAAGGCCCCATAAGTGGGTTATTTTTCTCGAAAAAATATATCAACAGCCTTTTCACAGAGGCTTTCACATGGTGTTACCGAAAGCCTTTCAATTATGAATTATTATGTACTATAATGCACATTCTCCACTCCTCCTTGGAGCATTCTAGCCTGGCAAACATCTTACAGGCGCACATATACTATTCCAGCCACAATGACGTTCGTATCCTACCGGGTACCTATTTTACCGGGTACCTATTTTTTGGCAACTTTGTAGAGGCTTGATAAAATCTGAGCTGCCTGGCCTTACATGCTATTCATGTATGTAATATGGTGTAAAAATGAAGCCCGGGGGGGGGGGGGGGGGGGAGGGAGCACTTCAATCATCATATCCTTCACAAAAGTAAACATATATGAACGTGTCCGGAAATGCCAGACTCAATTTCCTCCATAGACACAGTGTTAGACTAAACCGTATTGCCATGCGCTTTCGTAAATGGGAGTATTCAGTCATAGATTAATAATAACATTATTTATTTGAAAACCTTTCAATGCCTGCCTATTGTGGATCCCTCCATTTCTTCAGAAAATTTTCAACAGGGTACAATCTTTTGATTTCTTGTACAATAATTCTACATAATGAATTTCGTGATGTCAACAAAAGTCATTCTCGTATCTTATTCTGTTATATACTTTATAAAGTATTGTATGATTCTGATGAAATGAAAAAATAAAAATTGAATTGAATTCTTGAATTCTATTTATTTATCCTTCTGAACATCATTATACCAGACAGATATCAAAATTCAACAATTTATTAAATCAAGCCTCCACAAAGTTACCGAATCCCTTAAACACCTGGGTGGAGAGGAACAAAATGCGTGTTGCTCAAGAACATAAATGCGGTCCCGGGGTTCGAATCCACGACTTTCGTATCCCCAGTTAAATGATTAAACGACTTGACTACGACACCTTTATACTTGACTCTTTTGTTGTGAAGTAACCTAAGCAGTTACACCATACTTAGAAAGAAATGTGTGAAAAATTTACCCGCTTGAGTACTTTTTAAAAGAATGATATGGTTTGGGTAAACACAGAAAAGACAAATTGAGGGCATATGGTATAAATTTGGTTTACATTCATTTTGATATCAAGGATTGTAGCTTTCATACCAAAGATACAAAGAATATACCATATGAAGATTGATATACAGTAACAGTCAATGTGGGATGTGTATGGTACTCAAAGGTTACATACTGTTATTCATGGTGACCTGACGTTAGAGTCATGCAATGACTTTAATATCACCAACATGGCCTTCCTGAGCACTCTGATTAAGAATGGGGCCAATGAATAAAGGTGAACCCTCCCACAGGCAGTGCAAAAGGGAAGGGCTCTTCAGGAATGGTGCTTTGCTTCATAAGTAGATACAGAATTTTCATTAAAATGCATGGAATAAATGACCGAAAATTTCAATATCATAGTCCTGGCATCATGAAGTCGATAACTGCATCACCTGTAGGACACGAAATCTAATGAACTCCCTGAAGGTCAGGTGAAGGCATGTGTGGACACATCCTCAAGGAGATTGAGCCATTGGAGAACAGGTACTGGCCTGATATCCCAGCAGAGACCCCTCCGGAAGCCTTGTGACGGTGTATTAAAATAAAGTGAATTTCAAGCATTAATCACAAGGATCGGATTCATACTGATTGACAAAGTCAATAAATCACCAAGGGTATGAATAATTTTGAACATTGCCCAGTTTGGATAACTCACCTTTTCTGTTGTTATGCAAATGAGGTGAAACCGGAAACGGCATTCATTTGCAGATGATAACTAAATATATTCAAGTGATGTGCAAGTAACTTCATTTAACCATTCATTTTTAGGAAAAATGCAAAAAACTAGAATTTTCCAAGGGGTATGAATAATTTTGTTGTTAACTATATATATTTTCTCAAAGGACAACGGTTGTTTTGGACGCAAGTTCAGCAAAACGAAATCTTCTGGTTCGACGTTAAGAATATGAGAGGACCATTCACACTTGTGAAATTGGAAAGCTCTAAAATGTCCCTGGCCAATGTAATCTTCGTATCTGGATGGCTAGTCTGGTTTGACTACTATAATGATCAAGTCTGTGCTTCACGGGCTGAAGTCGCTGCTAAAATCGAGATATGCTCCTCGACCAGCGAAAATGATTTAGGAAACTACGTAATATCGTCATACACTAAATCACTGGCTCTGCGACGCATATGGTCAAGTCCAGTGTATATGTCGCCCAGGAAGCGGTGTTTCCAGTGTCTCGAAGATGGAGCTTGAGGATAATGGCGGGATATAGACACTGACTCATTTTTGTCTTTTTTTAGTTTATAAGGGTGCAGGCGTGTGTGTCTGTGTGCATGGGCGTTAATCGTGACGTAACTCTATTCATCATGGGGGGGGGGGGGGGACGACACAATAGCCGTCCCCCCCCCCCATGATGAATAAAGTTACGTAACGATTAACGCCCATGTCTGTGTGTATTTAAGGTGTCATGAACTTTCTTGTATTTTATTTTTTAATTTCGTGTTTATGTTCTTGCGGGGTTGCGTCTAGTTTTGAATATGTTACGCTAAAATCATTTAAACGCTTAAAATACTCTCACTCCCGAATTTTGTATTTTCAGAACTCTGTGGCCACCTTTCAAACTACGTTATTTCAGACAAATAATCAAATATTTTATCGTCTTTTCCTATCTGGTGACGTAGAAACTAATCCCGGTCCAAACTACAAATTTCCTTGCGGTAAATGTCATAAACCCGTAAAAAACAACCAACATGGCCTATTGTGTTCCACCTGCCAAAAGTGGTACCATACTAAATGTCTTGAAATCTCTCTCTCTGAGTATACCAGGTTATATCATAACCCCAATGAAAATTGGGTCTGTTTGACGTGCTCATTACCACCTTTTTGTGACTCCCTTTTTACTCAATCCTGTGAAGATATTCAACCCTCTCAACCAATTTTACCTCCTACTCTATCCCTGAAGTTAGAATACAGAATACTGTTGATGAAAGCGCTTTATATGAATCATTTAATGATACTTTTAATGGTAAAGGGTTGCATCTTGTTCATTTGAATGTTAGATCAATTCTGTTTAAAATACCTGAACTACGACTCCTTTTCTCCCAAAATAGAATCTCTGTAATTGCAATCACTGAAACGTGGTTAAACTCTTCCGTGAACGATGAAGAAGTTTGTATCGATGGATATTGCATTTTAAGACGAGACCGTGTAGGAGAACATGGTGGTGGAGTATGTCTTTATATTAGAAATGATATTGCATTTAACGTACGAGAAGATCTTACACAAAATGATATTGAATCGTTATGGATTGACATTCTATTACCCCATACAAAACCCATTACTCTAGGTGTTGTGTACAGACCCCCTACAGATCATTATTTTATTGAATATCTCACTGACACCTTGGATAAATTAACAAAAGATGATGAGGTTATAATTTTAGGGGACATGAATATTTGTCTTTTGCAGCAGTCTTCATTATCAAAAAAATACAAGAATATTTTGAATTTAAATGGTTTGAGTCAACTTATAACTAAACCCACTCGAACAACATCGGCCACCTCATCATTAATAGACCATGTAATCAGCAGTAAAGAAGAAAATATTTGTCAAAGTGGTGTTATTGAAATTGGCCTAAGTGATCATTTTTTAACCTACTGCTCTAGGAAGCTAATAAGACCTGTATTCAGACAGCATAGAAATATAAATATTCGGTGTATGAGAAACTATTGTATAGATGATTTTAATAATGTTTTATCTCGAGTCAATTGGTCTGACATATTAGAATGTAAAGAAGTAAATACTGCGTGGTCAATTTTCAAGAATATTTTTCATGTCTATAGTTGATAAATGTGCTCCATTAAAACAAGTAAGAATTAAGCAAAGACCGAGTGGATGAATGCTGACATTATTTCGTTATTAAGACAAAGAAATATAGCTTTTAAAAGAATGAAAAAGGATTGTGGTAATTTAGAATTAGAAAAGAAATATAAACTTTTACGTAATTTGGTGCAAAGAAAAGTGAGACAGGCTAAAGATGAATACTTCCAAAATCAAATTGATGAGCATAAAAATGATTCTAAAAAGTTGTGGAAGAATCTGAAAGATTTAGGTTGTAAAAACAAACAAAAGAATATTAAAGAGAATGTTATTAATATCCAAGGGGAGTTATGTCATGATAATATGAGGATAGCGAACGAATTTAACAATTATTTCACAACTGTGGCAGAAAAATTAGCTGCCAGATAGCAACGCAAATGAATTTGGAACGGACAGTGTTAAATTACAAAAAATATACGACACTAAGGGTGTGTCGAAAGGTTGTTTTCTTTTTTCTCCTGTCAAAGAAAAGTTTGTTTTAGATGAATTAAATAAGTTGAAAATATCAAAAAGTATCGGGCTTGACTTGGTACCTGCCAGATTTTTGAAGGATGGAGCTAAATATTTGTATAAACCTTTAACTTACATTATTAACTTATCTATCTCAACTTCCACCTTCCCTGATGAAATGAAAATTGCAAAAGTAACACCCCTTTATAAAAAGAAAGATAAAACTAATGTTAGCAATTATAGACCGATTAGCGTTTTAAGTATAGTCTCGAAGGTCCTAGAGAAATGTGTGTATGCCCAATTAGAGAACTACTTTCAAGAAAACAAAATAATATACGAATTTCAATCTGGTTTTAGAAATGGTTATTCCACTGAAACTTGTCTTATTCACCTGTTAGATTTTGTCAGGAACGAAATTTCCCATGGACGTTTTGTCGGGATGGTTCTTCTTGACTTGCAAAAAGCCTTCGATACCGTTAACCATAATATACTGTTAAGTAAATTAGAAGTAATGGGTTTAAATTCTGCATGTGTGCAATGGTTTAGGTCTTACTTGACCAATCGTCATCAAGTTGTCTCGTTGCAAAATGTACTCTCCGATTCTATGCCCATAAGATGCGGAGTTCCCCAGGGGAGCATATTAGGTCCTATTCTTTTCATGTGCTACATTAATGATATGTGTGTTTGTGTCAACGACAGTAAATTACTTTTATATGCGGATGATAGTGTGTTACTATATTCTGGTACTGATCCTAAGCTGATCGGGGAAAAACTTAGCTTAGAATTATCAAACTGTGTTAATTGGATGACAGCAAATAAGCAAATAAGAATTATCAAACTGTGTTAATTGGATGACAGCAAATAAGCTAAGCTTACATATTGGTAAAACCGAAAGTATTTTGTTTTGTTCGCGGGGTAGGCTGAAGTATACTGATGATTTCAATATAAGTTATAACAATCAACTCATTAAGATACAGGATTCTGTGAAGTATTTAGGACTAAATATAGCTAGTGATCTTTCTTGCTCAAGTTTGGTTGACAGTATTGTCAAAAAAGCTAATGCTCGTCTAAAATTCTTGTATCGTTATCAAAATTGCATGTTATCAAAATTGCATGAAGTTAAAACCAAGACGCATTTTAAGTTTTTCCTTAATACAATGTTTATTTGATTATGCTAATGCGGCATGGTACTGCAGTCTAGGCAAGGTGGATCAAAACAAGTTAAAAATAATTCAAAATAAGATTGTAAGATTTATCAATCACTTACCACCAAGAACACACATTGGGAAGAGTGAACTTGAAACAGCTGGTCTTCTTCATGTAAACCTTATATCACAACAACTTTTAATTCACCATGTACATAAGATTTTTTACTCCAATGCAGATCACTATATTTCAAATAATTTTAAATTTTTTCATGGGCATGACACTAGAAATAGTCAATTTAATTTCGTAGTGCCTAAGCGGAAAGGTAAAATTGGAAATTCCTTTTATTTTAACGATATTCTTTTCTGGAATTCCCTCCCAAATCATGTTAAGTCAGTTAAGAATTTTTTACATTTTAAAAGGGTATTGAAGCATCATCTGAAAAATGTGTCTACTCCATAACTATATTTCTCCTCTCCTTTTTGTAGCTCAGATGGTTTTTTCCTATATTATATGACTTATGTAACCAACGTTTATTATCGATAGTTTCATTATGATTTTCTGTATATAGTTTTTTCCGTTGAGTAAGTCTTGTTTTCACATTTATGTAATCTTCGCCTACTTTATAAAAATGTTATGTTTTATTTTGCTACTTTAATACATTCTTATTACTTGTCGTACGGTACGATAGTCTTGTAGCCGTACTAATGTGTTTTCTTAGTGTATTTTTTAATCAGTTATTTAGGTACGGACCCCATTGGAAATAAGCCATTTCGGCTTTCACGGGCTATCCTGTCATGGTACCTGGTTATGTTTGTATTGCAATATACCTGACGAATAAATCAAATCAAAAAATCTATATCAGTGTAACGGACATTACATTCAGACTTTTTCTTTGGTTATTTAAGAAAGAATTAAGCAAAATCAAGGGTCCTAAATCATATTTCAGTAAGTGAATCGCACACATATGACTATCAGGAACATACACTGCAAATTTTTTCACTATTTCGATGAATAGTTGATGAGAAAATGGACTCTTTGTAATTGAAACGTACTCGACACCAAATGGACAAGGATTTCTTACTCCTCAATTTGAAAACAATATGTGGGTTCAATGAATCTTATTTAGGTATTAACAAAAACTCCTCAATATTCCACTTTTATTCTAGCCCAGTCTTTCCAATTAAGACTGCATGCAAATATGAGGAACTCACCTTCTTTTATTTTTCTCTGACAATATATTTCATGTTTCTTTGTACCATGTATCTTGTTTGTACCATTTATATTGCTTGTACCATTTATACTGTAAAAGCACTGTAAATGTGAAATATGAAACAAACTGAAACTGAAATTGGATACTTTAATCGTAAATACATGTTTTATAAAATTAGACTACACATTTCCTTATCAGAGCTAAAAAGTAGCGTAACGGACATGATAGCTTTTGCGTAACGTAATGTAAGTGACACTTTTGTCCGCTTTAAAAAAAGAACCTATTAATTTACCTTAAAATAATCAATGGTTTATGCCAACCTCAAATCAGTAATCTCTGTCCCATTCATCACAATTTACAACCAAGAAAATCTGAAATGCTCGTGGTGTTAAATAATATAACATTGAAGATAAGATAATTAGACCGAAATTGTGGCCACATTTTCCTCTATAGGTTGAGTTTTAAAAGAAAAATCATGCCTACTTCAATCCTATATATTGATATACCAATCAAATTATAAAACTTGTTGTTAAGTTGTTTTTAATACTAAATTTGCCATGGTAGCTCATATATTTTTGGAGTTATCATAAATTTGATGATTTTGTTTTCAATGGAACCTTTTTCCGTGGAATTGAAGGGGCGCCAACAAAATAAAGAGAGCAAGAGTAATGGGATGAAGACAAGAAAAACTTATTGTTGTTTAAGATTATGTGCACCCCTAATCACGGGTAAAGTGCATACAAAATAGTGTTTTATAGAGTGTGAAATGCAAAAATTGTCTACAGCTCTAGACCTTTGCTCCCTGTAACGAGCGAATTAAAAATTAATTACTAACAAAAGCTTTCCGCTATCTTTTTTGGCGGCTCATCATAAAAAAATAGTACCACAATATCAATAACAATAACATGTGGCAAATTACGAAAAAAAATTCGAGTCTTTTAAATTTCCTTAATTAAAATGAAAATACAGAATGAGCTAAAAAAACAAACCATTAACTGAAAACTGAAAGCTAATTAAACGTGTAATTCATCGTGATATAACGATCACCCGTCACCCTTGAAAAATGCATTAGCACGAACGTTTTGTCGATGCATGCAAGATGTGTTGAACGAAAAGGTAGAGCTACTACAGTTCCAGCAGGCAAGCACAGCTTTTATTTTCGAACATCTTTGCAAAGGCAAATTATGTTGTATTGTGCAATAGGCATGCCAAACGCAATATTTTCTGGCATCCTCTCATCCTTTCCAAAATATAAATGTGAATGTCTGAGAAATAATGTTCTTTTACAAATCTGAATTCTTTAAACGTCGTATTCAAAACGCGTGAGTTGTGCAGAGATAAGCAGAAGAGCTAGATAAGCGCGATCAGTTAAGGATTATCATTTTGGCCGTCAATGATACAAAAGTCATAAAATCAAGTGAAAGACTATCAGTTCAATGAAATACATCATAAGTTACAAGAAACTTGGTTCATCAAAGGGTTCCAATGTGCCAGAGTTTTTGGACCATACTATTTTTAAGTGGAAATTTTAAATTCTGACAGGGAAGGCACTTCATCTGCCAAACATTTGCAAGCGAAGGCATTATACAAGACCATGTTGTTCCGATATGAATAGCAAAAGAGTAATGACAAGTCAAAACTCCGCCAATTTTTTTTTTTCTAAAGCTTATATGGCATTATCTAAAATAACAAACAAACTTATTATTCACTCCTTTTGAAAAAAATATCAATATTCAATTGGAATTTTGTATAGACCTATCGAAAGCCTTCGATACCATTAATCACTCACTTCTATTACAAAACTTTATATTTATGGAATCCGTGGCATAGAACACGATTGGTAGCTAGTTATCTTAGAAATCGCCTCCAGTGCACTGACCTTGACTCGGTGGTCTCATCCATGAGTAATATCACATGCGGCTTACCTCATGTGGTCGTCGCTTGGTCCATTACTTTTTATTCTTTATATAAACGACATCTTCAAATCAACGGCAACTTTAACTTTTGTTCTTTATGCCGACGACACGAATATGTTATGTAGCGGATCTAATCTTACCTCGATGTGCAGTAGAGTTAATCAACAGCTAACCCTTTTACATGCGGCATGAGAGTGGTTTAAGATTAATAAATTGTCTATATGATCTTTCGTAAGAATAAAAACTTCGATTTAGACAGCATTTCCATATATTTCGATAACATACTACTACCTAGAGTTGGAAACACAAAATTTCTAAGTGTAAAAAGTTATAGTTCTATGTCCGTAAAAAACATATTGTTGAAACAGAAAGCAAAGTCTCAAAAAAAACATTGGCATTATTTCTAGACTGCGACACATTTTACCAAGCAACATCCTCCGAATGCTTTACAATTCTTTTATCCTATACTATATATATCATGTTCCACCTTCAGGTACTGCTCCCCGTTGTCACGTCAACAATTTGTTCAAACAATTTAACATATTAACATTTTCCGATATAAATAAACATCCATAAAGCATATTTATTTCCTGACGAATTTTGTAACCTCTTTCAATTAGATTGTACGATTCATAAATATGAAGCCAGACACGCAATTCACATCCATCTACCCAAGCATAGAATATTATTATTCCAAAATAACATCCAGTACTCGGGACCTAAGCTTTGGAACTTAATCCCAAACACAATAAAATACTCCGCATCTCTTGCCAGCTTCTCAAGACGGATGAAAAAAACATTTCACTGCATCCTACAAAAAATATGGTTTAAGACACTTCCCCACCCTCCATTTGGGTCTAATCTCTCCCTTTCTTCTCTCTGTGTCTTGGTTAATATTTCTCTTTTTCGTACTCCTTTTTATTTTGCACCTGCATTCTCCCCCCCCCCCCCTTCCTCTTTCCCCCTCTTTTTTCCATCCTTTCTTTCTTCCCTCCACTCAAACTCAGCGGTCTGGAAATGTTATATATATATATTTTTTTTTTCGTTATTTCCTTTTATTATGTATCATGTTCCTTATTTTAAGAATCTTTCCTAATCCTGTCATCTTATTGGTTAAAAGTGAGGTCGTGTTTTTAACCATGCCCACAAAAATGAACTATGCCCATGGGCATAGTTAAATTTTGCTACGATCCCCATTGGTTTACGTGGAAAAAATTACTTTGTACACTTACATTGGAAAGTTGGAAATAAATTTAATTAAATTGAATTGAATTGAAAATTGTATTTATTGACATTGAGCATTTCACTGATTCTCAATAAATAACCCTGACAACCAGAATTGATCCATTTTTAGTTCACTTGTACAGTGCGTATAAAGGAAGAAAAAAATTACACTTTTGAAAAATCTGTCAGAATTATATTTCAAAATATTTGGAAGAATTGTTCATGTCAATAGATGCCAAATAGTCTCATCTATCAAATGCTACTAACAAAGCAAATTTTCGTTCACGCTTAGGCGAAAACTGACTGTTTTTGTTCAGAGTGTGAAAAATGGCTTCACACTTTGGACAAAAACAGTCAGTGTTCGCCTAAGCGTGAACGAAACTTTTTTTTTATTAGTAGCCCCTTGATAGATGAGACTATTGGGCATATATTGACATGAAAAAAATCTTCCAAATATTTTGAAATATGTAATTTTGACAGATTTTTCAAAAGTGTAACTTTTTTATACGCGCTATAGTGATCCCCTCCACAATTAAAATTAGAAAAATTCAGTGTAGGCCTATATTGTATGTTTTGGCAAATATGAAAAGAGAGAAATATATGGCTCTTTGCATTAGTTTGAAGGTGAAAGATTGGAATCATTACTCTAAAATAGGAATGGTTGGCATTTATAATGTTGGTCCTTTGTAATTGAAAGTGAATGATTCAACAAAATTATGAACCTGTTTTATAAAATGACTTGTCTTGATCTTTTAGGAAGGTATTCTCTACATGATTATTTATCTTTGCTAATTAAAATGGTATGCAGAGAATTTGAATATGTTAGAAAACATGCCTGTTTTGAACAAAATACTTCCATTCATGTGGATGCCAAGAGCATCCAAGTTACCCAAAAAAGGAAGAAAGAGACCCATGACATGCTTTACATGAATCCCTATTGCTTCGTGACTATTGGACCAAATCGTAGAGGGTCTTCACTGGCTGGTAGAGAGATAGTTTCATAATCCAATATGACTTTTTAAAAAATATATATTTTGTTACTGTGCGTAATCGATACCCGAATGCCGATTGTATTTTTTTCTGAGACATAATGTATACAAGGAGAGGGTGTTCAGGGTAATAGGCAGCGAATTTTTGTACCGTGAGGTATTGGAAGAAAAGTGACATACATTGTTGTTTTTTGGCGTAATGTCAATTTTGGATATTTTTTACATAAAAGATATAAATGCTCTTAAGCAATAATTTATGTTTAACGTTGGCGCTAAACCGAAGTAGTGGGCTCTGCCTCCACAGTTCTGCCACCCAGTGTAGCTATAACTATGATCGTAAAAGTCATTAAAAAAATGTGTGGTTTAAGTATTGAGATGTTGTCTCTTTATTACTTATAAGCTTCCTTGACAAATAGATAATTTCACTTTCGATAGAATGGTTTTCTAACGTTGCACCTCCATTATTCTCTGCCAATTCTGGAAGCACTTCTGAAAAATGTCTACGCAACAAGATATTACGGAAATGTAAACTTCTGTGTACAGCCCATTTGAGATTGTTGAGCTAAGTATCGTTACAGCCCTGTGTGATGCATTGGATT
This sequence comes from Heliocidaris erythrogramma, assembly GCA_025617745.1. NCBI lineage: Eukaryota > Metazoa > Echinodermata > Echinoidea > Camarodonta > Echinometridae > Heliocidaris > Heliocidaris erythrogramma. The sequence continues at coordinate 37,744,482 of CM046858.1, read as the reverse complement.
GCCATTCCATTCCGTCATCGCTAGTATCATGTTCGCCTCGGTAATACATTCTTTTGTTCTTGTCACTAGGCCTTTTTATATAATAATATTTAAAAGAAAATTATATTGCGCCTTTCCAAGTATTTGATTAAAGCGCTTTACAGTGTATTACTTCCCCGGTCGTTGAATTCATTTACGATTCTGTACTATATAATGCACATTCTCCACTCCACTTTGGAGCATTCTAGCCTGGCAACCATTTTACAGGCGCACATATACTATTCGAGCCACAATGACGTTCGTATCCTACCGGGTACCCATATAACACCTGAATGGAGAGGAGCAATTGAGATAAAATGCGCGTTGCTCAAGGACATAAGTGCCGTGCTGGGGTTCGAACCCACGACGTTCGAATCCCCAGTTAAATGATTAAACCATTTGACTACGACACCTCTATACTTAACTCTCTTGTTGTGACGTCAGCCCAGCACTTTGAAAATATCTGAACATTTTATTTTCCGACTGCTACAAAGCAAGGAGTTACCCAAGTAATGGTTACTGATTTACAGAAAAAAAAAATGTGCATATGAGAGGAGTAATAAAGAGACATACTAGCAAACATGAAAGAGACGGGTAAAATTTTCAAATATACAGAGAGGTACACCATACCTAGAAAGAAATAAGTGAAAAATTTACCCGCTTGAGTACTTTTTAAAAGCATGGTATGGTTTGGGTAAGCACACAAAAGACAAATTAATAATTTTTCCTAGTTGTCCTTTGGAGAAATTAATACTTATGTTAACCGGCTCCGAGTCCTTGTTATGGTCCGACATGAATTTTTAGAAATCTGTAATTTTCGACTTCGCTTTCAACTCTACCAGACTATGGTAAAAAAATTGAAATACGTTATATATCAGTTATAAGAAGGGAAGAATTGAGAGGATACTAAAACTGCGTTACAAACTAAAACTTTTATATATTTATTCTCCCCCGAGTAGCTATTTTGCAACCAAAATAAATAGAAGTACAATGTATAAACTTATAGATAGCTGACGATTTACCATTTTGCTCTTGTTTGTTTTAATAATAGATTCTAATTCGCCTGCTGGTGCCCTTAATGCTGTTAAGAGACGGTGAGTGTGTGTGTGTGTGTGTGTATATATATATATATATGTATGTATGTATATTTTACTAAAGGGTACATTAGGTCGACACCTAACAATGCGGTTTATTCCGTCATAATAGCGACCCCTACATTAGGTAGACAGTTGGTGTCATTAGGTCGACAGTTGTCTATAGAAATGAGACAAAAACTGTCCTCCTAATGTACCCATTAGGGGTATATATATATATATATATATATATATATATATATATATATGTCGTTAGAAGAGTAAAACAAGCCTTATTTGCATATTAATCCTCCAAAATGTTTGAAATAAGTGGTTAGCAGTTGAAGGTTTTGCCGAATCCATTTTGCGGGATTCATTCTTCAAACGTATACAGATATGCATTCGCATGAAGATTGTGATAATTCTTCCTCATTGGCACATATATCAATGTTGACCTAACTCAACGTATGTAAAATCTGAAGACTGCTAGCCCATTGATGTTCTTATACGGGGTATATTAAGCGGGTCCGCTCGCTATTTATAAGGATCGCTATTCATAGAAAACCGCTATTCATTTACCACGCGTTATGAATAGCGGTCCTTATGAACTGTTATGAATAGTGGTCCTTATGAACGGATGTCCTTATGAATAGCGAGGTAATTTGTCTATGGTTTGCTCGCTATTCATGAGAACCGCTATTCATACAGAACCGCTATTCATTTAGTCACGCGTTATGGATAGCGGTCCTTATGACTAGCGAGGTTACCCCATATTAACCCGTTGACTACTGAATTCTGTCATTCCCATAGGCTTAATACAGGGACGATCCGGTTCCCGTAGCCAATTGGTTAAGGCCACTTCGTGGACCACGAAATTCTAGCTTTGAGAAATGGAAAACTGAGATTGGTGATGCTGTCGACACGGCGTGACTGTGTCAAGTGTGTCAAGTATTTCTGTTAACATATTACATATCGGTGTTTGAAAAGTAAATTTACGAAACACCCTTTCCTCTGGTTATACTAGGTTTAAACGGTGAAACATGGATGTGCCCTGAAAAAAGCATGTGTCCTGCTTCATTGCTTCCCGATGGCACGGTCATCAGAGGAACTGTAAAGGGTGCGGTCTTCAACGAGTCATCAACAGCGTTAACACAGAGTACTGAGATAATCATATGCGAACCACCTCATACCGGTAAAGATAGTAGATAGAAAGCTTGATAAGAATATTCTAGCAGAATTTTATGGAAGTTTTGTCCACGGCAATATAAGTCTACACTATTTTGAATTCAACGTGGTGTTTGCATGGGATGTTGACATGGATACCACTGGCCGATACAGGGATACTATTCCTTGTGTTGAAAGAACATTTCCATGTTCTTGCACAATCATTCCTATATTTATAAAATGTCAACGAGATGTTCTGAAAGTGTTGGTAGTCAAAATATTCTATGGGTGTCTTTTGGGTACTTTTTTCGAGGCGGGTGGGGGGGGGGGGGGGGGGGGGGGTTGTAAGGTATACCTTAGCAATGGAACATTCATTTTTAATAGGAAACCAATAATATACATGGGATGGGTCGCCATTAATACGGTTACATAGCATTTTACAGTGCTTTAATGAAGATTTCCTCAAAAGACCATTTACCGTTCAATATGCAGTTTTGTTACCAAAGGAGAACTGAGAGGATATAACGAAACTGCGGATGTAGAGAGACCTACATTGTATTTGAACATTTCAACACTTCAGTATCACACTGCAAAAACCAGGGTGTTAATTCAACATCATCTCGGTATCAATATTGGGCTATACCAGATAAGTTTTAAAACAACACTAGTTCGATATTGGGCAACACCAGATAAGTGTTAAAACAATACCATTTAATGTTAAAACAATACCGGTTTGATTCCAAATTTGTATTGTTTTAACACTTATCTGGTATAGCCCAATATAGATACAGAGATGGTGTTGAAATAACACCCTGATTTTTGTAGTGTTGCAGAGCTGATTCACAAACGGAAGGTGTAATTCCTAAGCTGACTTAAGTTACGTTCACACGATGGGAGCTAAACTTTAAGTTTCGCTTGTAGTTTCAAAACTTTAAGTTAACTGTAAGTTTGAACGGACTCGTAGTTTCGAAAGTTTAAGTTAACTTGTAGTTCTAGAAGCACAAGCGAGCTGTGGTTAAGGCCGAAACCACGAGCAGTGGGTGGTCCTCCGTCGCAGTCTCGATTAGCGATTACCTCGCTGTTCATGTTAAACTTCCGGGTCATACCCTTCGCGCGAATTATTAACACGGGATCTGTATGTGTACTGTACACACAATCGGTAGTATCTACTTCTGGGGTTAATTATGACGATCGCTCGGCTTGTGGTTTCAGCTTGTTGTTTAGGGCTCGTGTAAACTCTCGTTGCGGTTAGGGAGTCGTGGTTTCGTTAACTTAAAGTTTCAAAACTACAAGTCCCGTATGAACGTAGCTACTGAAACAGAACACAGTATCTTACCGAAAATCTCGTAATCTACTTTTTAAATTACGCGTAGCGAGTGCGTATTGACTGCATATGCAATTACGCATACAGCTGGCTCGCAGAAGCCGCGAGAGCAGAGTTAGGGCAAAGAGGCCGAAATAGACGCTCTGGCCAACCCTACTGTGTTTATATCTTTGCATGTACCGTCATCCATGTTCAAAGCGATCGAAATATGCACGTGTAGATATTCGTATCGTCTGATTGCCTCTAATGTCAATGACAGCTCTCATACGTGTCTCATTTATTCGCAGGGTACAATATTTGTTCCGCTAACCCCTGTCATAACGGTGGTACATGCAGAGTTTCCCACAGTCATACGCCAGCGTACTGGTGCCAGTGTGGTCTTGGTTTCGAGGGCAGAAACTGTGGTAAGTTACATAATTAAATCTTATTATGCGGTAAAGGACTGTTTTTCGAATTAAAAGCAAAAACCATTTGTTAAATTTATCAAGTTCGTCTGAAAATACTTTGGATTGATACTGACTTCTATGCATGACAGAGTAATAATATTCATCACATTTAATAGATTTGTAAAAGTATTAAATGATATCTCTTTGCTTGCTCTTCACAGATGTTTCTGTGCAACTACTTATCGTCAATCCACCCAGGACTGGGATATGGGTCGCAAATATGAGCGACTTTGTCTTCTCGAAGTTTGTAGATTTCGGCAGCTTCGCCCGCATCGGAAGCATAATCTTCGATGATAAGACTGATACACTCTACTGGATGAATCTCGTTAAAGGAAGCTGGTCATTCACCTACAGAATTATGGAGTTTGACATTCGCATGTATGAGAAGGGAATGCTGAATTGGACGGTCGTCTCTGATAAAAGTGAAGGTATAATACGTGCATTATATCGAAAGGTCAAGTTTTGGAAATACTTAGTAAGCACCCCCAAATAATGGTAGAGTAGATATGTAGCCTACAAACTTCGGCTGTATGGAGCTTCAATCCTCACGAAACGAGTTCATTATTGTGATAAAGTTTTCTGTTAAGGACAAAAATAAATATTAAATACAAAGTACACCACAAAGCAAGATATATGGTGTCAAAGTTTTTGCTCCTTTTGATGTACAAAACTGATAGTCACTACGATAAATGTACCTGACCTAGTGTGTGTACAATGCATTGCACAATAATTGAATAAAGAAACAGAGTTTTTGCAATAAAGAATGTGGATGGATATGTAATGGGGCATGATGAGACAACCATATACATGTACATAGGCAGGATAATACATTAGGTTAAATGGTGAAGTGTAGTTTACTTTGCCGATAGACCTGATGGATTTTTACATCAGTATGTTAACATGGGCAAAAACAGTATGATGTTTAAACGTGACATTTGGTTTATTAAGGGTAGTATTTGAAAATTCAAATCCCTCACCACTAGTTGGTGTCTTTTTGTTAGATAAATTTAATATTTTTTTTTATAAATCAGATTTTCTAAGTATGTGCTCAACAATAAAGACAAACCTTGGATGACGTGTAAAATCAAGCAACTCTTAAAAGATAGGGACAAGGCTCATCAAAAGAATGACCATACTAAATGGGCTTCTTTGCGTAATCAGGTACAATCAGAAATCGGTAAAGCTAAAGCTAATTATTACAACCAAACTATACAGGATTAGAAGAGTTGCCAAGCAGCGAAGTCGCATAAACACATTAAGGAACTATGTTAACTAGGTAATAAGAGAGTTGCTATACCCGGTGCTGACAACGATCCAGTTCGTACAGCATCAGCCATCAATACCCACTTTGCGACAATATGCAATCAATTACCACCTCTAGATCTTAACTTACTCCCGGCATACCTACCTGCGAATTCCCCTCCACCTACCATCTATCGGGGGCAAATTGTGTCTCTTCTGAGAAAACTAAAAACCAATAAATCAGTTCATCGCAATGACTTACCTACTCGCCTAGTCAAGGAGTTTGCTGTGGAACTCGCAGAACCTTTGACATACCTTTTCAATAAATGCTTACAGGAAGGCATTTTCCCAAAGGACTGGAAAACATCGTCCATCACTCCCGTACCGAAGGACAAAGAAATAAGCTCTTTCGACCAGCTAAGGCCTATATCTCTCACCCCGTTGTTCTCGAGAGTACTTGAATCATTTATCGCAAAGTGGGTAGTGGAGGATATATCGAACCATATTGAGAAACAGTTTGGGAATGTCAAGGGTTGTTCAACTACACACTACCTTGTCTACTTGCTCAAGTTTGTGTTGGAAGGCCTTGATAAACCTGGTCATTATGCCTATCTTACTACCATTGACTTTACTAAGGCGTTTGATAGGGTAAATCATTCAGTTGTAGTCAAGAAACTCATCCTGTTAGGTGTACGCAGATCGATCATCCCAATTATTTGCAGCTTCCTAACTGCACGCACTCAGAGCACCAAAGTCTGTAATTACTACTCTCCCCTACTAGAGGTATCCTATGGGGTACCACAGGGTACCAAGTTGGGTCCGGTTTTGTTTCTGATTTTTGTTAATGATGCTGTGAATGATTGCGAGAATCGATGGAAATACGTTGATGATTTAACACTTGGAGAAATTGTGAAGCGTAATGCTGAACCTACATTGCAATCTGTATTAGATCGTCTTTCAATATGGTGTAATGATAATGACGTGCTCCCCAAACCATCCAAATGTAACCTCATGACCATATCATTTTTAAGGAACTTAAACCCCAGGACCGACTTCCAGCTTAACTCAACCCAACTCAATGTCGTTCAAAATCTCAAACTACTCGGAATCACAATTCAGAATGATCTAAAATGCAACTTACATATCTCAGATATTGTGTCAAAAGCATCCAGAAGATTGTATACACTATGTATCCTTAGGAAATCTAAGGCAAGCCTGGGGGATATGGTAACTGTCTACACTACGTACATAAGACCCATACTCGAATATTGTTCCCCTGTTTGGCACACCTCAATTACCCTAAATGAGAATAATAAATTGGAATTTGTTCAAAAGCGGGCCCTCAAAATAATTGTAGGCTATAACGTGACTTATGCCAATGCCCTTGCCATAACTAAACTCACTACTCTATCTGATAGAAGAGATTCCCTTTTGCTAAGCTTTGGACAAAAAATCAAAAACTCTGATCACCACAAACACCTTCTTCCCGTCCCTAGATGTAATTCAAATTTAAGACAGCTTCGTAACATGACTGGCTTCCCTACAATTAAATGCAATACAGAACGATATCGAAAATCCAACATCCCTCACCTTGCCAGAATCTTGAAATAAACTCCCCCCCCCCACGCTTTGCATCCCAAACATTTTCACTTCTCAGATTCCATGCCTAGATGTAATGACTCATTTTACATGGTTATGGCTTTCTAACTTGGTTATATTTATGTATTGCTCCCAAATCTTCTCCTTTCTATCTATCTCCTTCCTTCTTTCTCTTCCCTTTTCTTTCCTATTCTTTTTTTCTTTCTTTCTCTCACTTTTCACACTTGTTATCTTATTATTTGTGTAGCGTAAATCTTAGTATTTTCGTTTTGCTTCCAATTATGTATCTTTTTATATATTTGATGCGATTCTATTGTATATATGCACATATATATCTGATTGTAAATTGACCCCTTCAGCCCCTGTGCTGCTGGTCAATCATCATATACCATAATAAATAAATAAATAAATAAATAAATTTTGGTTCATCATGAAAAAGCCTTCAAACATCCATGGATGTCATTATCGTAGAAACATGACGATTTTCAGGATAAATAACAATTATCGTTCCATTATGCCACATAAATCAGGATGGGACAAGACTACTCCAAAAACTGTAATTAATTTGGCTGGTCAAAATATAGTTGAATCATACGTGCTTTGCTAAAATTCCTGAGTGTTAGGTGAGTCGACAGTGTTTTCTTTGCGGCCCGGTCTTCCTCCCTGTCATGTCTATCTTAATGTTTACAAGTTGAATTTAAAAGAATCGGCTCTTCGCTGTTTTGGTCTCCTTGATCCTGTTTCAGCTCTCACCGAGTGCTTGGCTTTGGACGTCAAAGAAAAGCAACTTTACTGGGCTACAGGAAAGCAATATTCCGGGGATACAAAAGACGTTGCATATAAACGACAAGCAGTAGGAAGAGAAGTACTCTTTGGAAACAAGTCCAATCCGGTTATTACATTCCGAGTACAAGTCGCGGTTCGCTGCGTCATTGATCAACGTCGAAGGTGATGAATATCTTGCCAATTCCTTATAACTTTGCCTCTTTTTATCCCTTCATGTAATTTCATAGTCTTCTTACACTTATTATTATATTTATTTATTTGTTTATTTATTTATCTATTTATTTCTGATATTTATACAGGGTAGCACATTCTCACCAATAGTTGTGGTATTCTATGCATGAGGCCCTGTTTGATAACAAAGATATTAAGTAAGAATATAAATTCATTACAGCAACAAAACAAAATACAGGAGATAGTTAATAATAATTATTTGGTATCCTTGTAATAAATGGACATTTAAAAAAAAGAATAGGTATATATGGGCTTTATTCTTCTTCTTTACAGGTTCTAATTTCATTTCCAATGATAGCTACGGCAATCTTCTTGTTTTGGATAGCTTTAGCTTGAATATTATAAATAAATGTATATATGCATACATAGTGAACATGCATGTATATATAAAAATACAAATGAAAATAATTATTGTCCTGCCTCGGTTAATAATAATTGCACAAAGGTTATCAATAAATTAAACAACGGTTGGAGAGATGAAATACTACGAACTGTCTCCCATAGGCCTTTATCAGAAAATGATGAACTTTATTAAAAAAGCATCCAGCATAGTAACGCATGTCTTTGTCTCCTCTTCTCACTTTTTTATGTTCCTTTCTATTTGTCACTCACCCCTGAGTCTCTCTCTATCTAGCTCTCTCTCCCTTATTCCCCTTCCTGTCACGTTTCTCATTGTTCTTCACCTTTTCTTTTTTCTCTTCTTCTCATTTTCTTTTTTCTTTTCTTCTTTTCTTCTTTTCTTTCATTCTTTGTTTTCTGTTTTTCCTTCTCTCTCACTCTCTCTCCTTTCACTGAACTTTTTGATTTGTCCGCTAGTATCCTTTAGCGCTTCGCACTTAGAGAACTGCGTTGCTATATGCTGGATCCTCTACCAAAAAAAGAAAAAGAAAAAAAATCATTTTTTGAAGAAACCTTATGGGCGGAAATTCGTAAAATTTCATCTCTCCCAAGGTTGTTTAATTTATTGATAACTTACATATATATATATATGTGATATCATAATTGATAGGATTGAAGTAAATTGAATATATCACAAATAAAGAAAATGTGAGAAAATTATAATGCTCCAACCGGGATTCGAACCCGGGACCCTGGATTACATAACCAGTGCTCTACCAACTGAGCTATCCGGGCTCCCGTCGAAGCAAAGTAACAATGTCACATATAGCCACTCTCCATCGAGCGTAGGGGGTGCATCCATACCAATTCCATGCATACGCTATATAATGGCCTACCAATGAGACAGGTCTTCCCTCTATAGTCGGGCAAATCCATGCCAACGAATTTCTATAGAGGACAATTGAATTCGTAATTATAATATCATAATTGATAGGATTGAAGTAAATTGAATATATCATAAAGAAAGTAAATGTGAGAAAATTACAATGCCCCGACCGGGATTCGAACCCGGGACCCTGGATTACATGACCAGTGCTCTACCAACTGAGCTATCCGGGCTCCCGTCGAAGCAAAGTAACAGTCTCACAATCTCAATCTTAATCTCAAACTCAAACTCAAACTCAAACTCAAACTCAAACTCAAACTCAAACTCAAACTCAAACTCAAACTCAAACTCAAACTCAATTTCAATCTCAATCTCAATCTCTGTACCCCCTACGCTCGATGGAAAGAGAGGGGGGCTATATGTGAGATTGTTACTTTGCTTCGACGGGAGCCCGGATAGCTCAGTCGGTAGAGCACTGGTCATGTAATCCAGGGTCCCGGGTTCGAATCCCGGTCGGGGCATTGTAATTTTCTCACATTTACTTTCTTTATGATATATATAAATGTATATATAAATGTATATATATATATATCATAAAGAAAGTTAATGTGAGAAAATTCTTGGTCTAATAATTTTTTCCTTGGCTGTATATATATATATATATATATATATAATTTATTTATTATTAGCACGGTGTTTTTTTTTCTTTCGCCTTAAGCAGGTGTGTTTATTGCAACAAAAGAGCTCACATTCAATGTTCGTTTAACAAAAAGTTACAAAGTAATATAACATTCTACAGATACATTTTCAAGATTTCAGTTAAATTATACATTTTTTTGTTTTCCTTCTTTTACAAGGGCAGTATTGTTGTCGATTCGTATCTTAAGTTCTTTCAAAAAAGTACACCACAATCTTTTCCTCCCTTCATCTTTTCCATTTTCGTTCTCAAAATCAACATTTTGTATAATTATGCTCCAAAAAGCAATAGTCAAAATATCATCAATACTTCTTTCTGGGTAATTATGCAACAAAGTACTAATGTTAAAATCAAGGTCTACGTTATAAACATGTTTTTACCATGTCGAATAAGTTATCCAAAAAAAAAAGGAATGTTCATCTTACATTTCAACAGAGCATAAATCTTCTGTACGGTTACATGTTTCACGTATATCGGAATTACTCAGTTGCCATAAAAACAGCATCCTTTTGGTAGGAATCAAGTAATAGAGCATTTTGAAATTAAACTGTTTCAATTTGTTTTCTTTTATATTCTTCAAATTTATTAGAAACATATTTTTCCAGTTTATATAACCAGGCACGCTAAAATAATCGAAGCGCTTGTACAAACTCCTTTTGTCGGCACAATAGCGGATCTCTCGACTGAATGAACAACGCTTCTAAGAAGCGAAGATGTTGAAAGCTGCGTGCTCGGGCAACAATAGTGAACTGAGCCGGGTTATACGCCTTTGCTATGTTTGATACAAGCGCTGCGTGCAAGGACTTTCTTACACAACTCATCTCGCTTCATCCGGCGCTTCGGTTTACATGTGAGATGGAGCAGTCTAACGCGCTTCCATTTTTGGATGTACTGGTTGAGAAGAGTGACGGCAAACTTCTCACGTCCGTATATCGTAAACCTACGTTTACGGGCCAGTACACGCGATGGAATTCGTACAGTGCTTCATCGTATAAAACTGGTTTGATTAATAACTTGGTGTGTCGCGCCCTGCAAATTTGTTCTCCGTGTAAGCTCAACCCTGAGCCCCTTCGCATCAAGCAAATCCTGCGAGACAATGGCTATCCGGAGCTTGTCATTGATCGCGTTGTGCAGCGTACCATTGATTCGCGGACTCGCCCTGTGTATGGGCCTAATAAATGCCCGGTCTACCTAAAATTACCTTGGCGAGGTAAAGTGTCTGATAAGTATGCGCGCGATATTAAGCATACAGTGTCGCGCTGTTACTTTGCCGTGGCTACGCGTGTCGTGTTCTCTACTAATAGAATGCTACCCGCAGTTTGCAAGGATGTACTGCCTTCCCCCAAAATGAGCAATGTCGTTTATCAGTATCATTGTCGGTGTGAAGCCGTCTACGTTGGCCGTACATCTCAGCGTCTAGCGGACCGCATTAAACAGCACGTACCCTCCGTGGTACGACAGACATCAGCTGGTAGCCGAGCACAGCCGAAGCGTAATTGCAAAACCGCTTCTAGCGTCGCTAATGTTCAGTGCCGCAGTCACAGCGACTCTGCTATTGGTCAGCACTTGCTGAATAGTCCGGCTTGTTCCAAGGCGTATAACCCGGCTCAGTTCACTATTGTTGCCCGAGCACGCAGCTTTCAACATCTTCGCTTCTTAGAAGCGTTGTTCATTCAGTCGAGAGATCCGCTATTGTGCCGACAAAAGGAGTTTGTACAAGCGCTTCGATTATTTTAGCGTGCCTGGATCATATCTGGGACGCTGTACACACACTTCCTTGACTTTTGTATTTTCTTGTATTCTCTCATTCCTGCGTTGTGACCCGATGAGTGCAGGTCGAAAAGCTTCGTCACTATGAATTTGTTAAATGTTATCTTTAAGTTTTGTAGTACCAATCGTCTGTTTTTATATAACCATTACTTAAGTTTGTCCAGTATGGTGGACCATCATTTGCTATTTCATATTTTGCTAAAATATGATAAAACATTTTACTGGAACAAAACTTCAATTCTTTTTTTTTTTTGGCAATTTGGTACTGTTGACGTATCTAACAATCTAGTTCCCTTTGAATTATTTGTCCAAGCTTTTGGTATATACTTTGAAGTTTGGAAAAATCAAACAGGGCTGTCGCTTTTGGGTTTTTTTAATTTGGAATATTTTCTATCAACTTTGTCATAGATATAAATTTACCTTCAATACAAATATCTTTCAAGAAAATTATATTGTTTAAGTTACTCTCTCGGTAGAAAAGTGGTTGGTTTTCGTAAACAATATATTTGTTATACCATAAAATCTGAGTATCTGACTGATCATCCTTTTTGATAATGTCTCTTAGATATGACCACGCTTTCATAATTTGTAAGTAAAACCTTGGCAATCTGTCAACAAACCATTTTTCTATCATATATCGATCAATAGTACAGTTTAGAAGGAGTTTGCGACCTCCAAATGACTGAAAGTATGTTAAAGCAAACTCCTTCCAATAACCTTCTGTGTCATCAACTATTCAGGCCAACCACTTCAATCTAAAACTCTGTATTAATCTCTCAATAATAATAATAATAATAATAATAATAATAATACAATACATTTATTAGGCGCTTAATACGGATGTTTGTAAGCGCACGGTTTACCGGAAAATTAAGATTAAATCCCAAATAATCCAAAAATACACAAATTATTAGAAACCTTAATATCAATCATTCTTATACCACTACCCGAGTAATCTTTGACAATCGTTTTTCTTTTCACATTGTCAACTTTTGAATTCCATACAAATTGATAAATTATCTTTTCTAATTTTTTTTCACAACATAATTTGGTATTGAGCAAAACATAATCAAATGAACTATTTGACTAATAAGTAATGTCTGAATTATGAGAACTCTTCCTATAATGGTAAGATTTCTCCTCCTCCAATTGTCTACAATCCTCTGTATCTTTTGAAGTTTCGTTTCCCAATTTAATTTCACAAATAAATCTAAATCAGTATGCTAACTCCTAAATATTTGATACAGCCATCTGTCCAGTGTAAACCAAAAGCTTCGAAGTTCCAATGATTTTCTGTTCAACCTAACCATTTCAATATTGTTTTATCTTTATTAAACACTGGACCGGCAACATTTCCAAATTTATCTAATTCTTCCAAAATATATTTCATAGAAGACTTTTCCCTGAAAAATACCGAAGTGTCATTTGCATATTGCAAAATGTTCAACTCCTTTCGATCATCGTTATTTCCAAACATAAGGCCTTTAATTTTGTCATTCTTTCTAATTCTATCTGCTAAAATTTCTACTGCAAAAATAAACAACATGGCCGATAGAGGGCAGCCCTGTCTGATACATCTACCGATCTCAAAATTTCTTGTTCACCATCCATAAATCAGTATTGAACTTTCTACTTTTTCATACGTCAATTTAATCCAGCAACGGAAATCTTCACCAAAATTAAAATTAAGCAAACATTATTCAATAAATTTAAATTGTACAGTATCGAATGCTTTGCGGAAATCAATCAGCATTAGTGCACCTTCTCAATTTTTGCTTTTCCATGTGTTCAAAAACATATTGAGTGAGTCTAATATTAAAACCACTCATTCTGTTCTTAGTGTAACCAACTTGATTCTCATGCATAATTTTGGGTATCACTTTATGTAAACCATTTGCTAGGGCCGAAGCCATTATTTTGTAATCATAATTTAACAAAGTTATTGGGTCTCCAGTTATTTAAATCTTCCATCTCTGCCTTTTTGTGGATCAACGTAATAACCCCTAATCGTTGAGTTTTTGACATAATCTTATTAGCAAAATTTTAATTTAATGCACTGACAAGCATGAACTCAATATCGTTCCAGAATTCTCGGTAGAGCCTAGATTTTTTTGTAGCGCTATATACAATTCTTCGTGTAAAGCGGCTTTCCGTCCATGGGTACATCCCTGTTATTTTAGATATACGGGGGAGCGTTTCATCAAGCGCTTTGTCAGTGATTTTTACCGACAACTGTTATAAGCTACTGAAATCCTTGCATCTGATTGGCTGAGAGTGAATTTGTCAGTAAAAATCACTGACAAGACGCTTGATGAAACGCTCCCCGGGTTTGACCACACTGCTTTCATTCATGCCCATGTTGCCCGTGTATCCGGAAAGTGATTTCGTGGCGCCTGCATACTTTGGCGCCAGGCGGCTCGAGAAGCGGAGTCGAGCTGCCACTTTGATACATGTTTCCGTTAAATCTGTTTATCAATATCCAATGAAAGTTATTCCTTTACGCAATACTCTTCTAATCTTAATGATGTCTCAAAATTATCACTCACCGCTTTCCACTTATGAAAAACAGCAAATCACCTTTCAATTCTGGGGAAGCATGCTGTTTAATGCATCCCTTAGCAGCATCTTTATTCTTTATTCCGATCGAATCTGGTCATTGCACATTCAAAATAAAACACGTCATGTTCTTCACTTTCTTTTTAATCTCAATACATGTAGTGTGTCTTAAGCTTTCATTTGCCACGACTGCCAATAATAGGTACGTTCACACGTAGAGCGATATCATCGATGCTATCTAGGTTTCGAGACTATTTTGGTCATGACCAGATAGTTTTAAGACCTTAAGATATTGGCACAGTGCAGGCTTCCCAGGTGTCCTATCGGCACAAACAATAGCACCGATTAACAGAATGATTGCATTGTACATTACAAATGCTTTGGTTGAGAAGCTATTGATTGGCTACATGATAACCCATTTATTACCTGTATCTATATAGTGGCTTTATCCTGGGATTTCAGAAATAGACTCAAATTAATTTGGAAAAATATATCTTAATACAGTTCGGCACAGGGATAAATTTGAGTGGAACATAAAGGGTTAAACTGAGGATAATGCACGCATAAATACACGCTACATTATATCAGAAGCTTCCTCACTTCATAAGTGCCTCTGTATCACACGAAGAGGCATGGATGTCTTAACATATTGATACAAATCAGCTTGCTATTTACAAATTCACAATCGCTCAATAAAACTCTTTCAAATTGTTCGACCCTCTGCAGATATATCTACTCCATCCATCACCGAGATGGGATTTATCGATTTCATCTAGATAATGGAAACACGACAAAGATAACGGATAGAGTAGACGCAGACGGAGAACGGCCTACCGGATTCTCCTTAGATGAGGAAGGTGATTCATTACCGTATTTCAAGGGTATCAAAGACGGGGAAGGGGGTGTATCCTGGTAGATGCACCCCTTCTCCCACTTATTTGTTCTTTATCTCACTTTAAATATTTTAACATTTCAACTGCTACGACAGTCAAAAACAATGTCAACTTTTCACTGTCGTCAAACATAGCGTCATTGCGCTATTTGCCGACGGGGGCGCATACTCACACGTGTCACCACGTGTTCGGGCAATTCTGAAAATTACATGTTATAAAACACACAAAAAGCGTTTTTAGAAAATTTTCTTAATATTTTGCAGATTAGAGGATGGATAAATGAACCAGCAATGGGAGACTTATCAGACTGGTCGAGCGTGAACATGGCCTAAGAAAGCATTTTTTTTTTATAACAAGACATTTTTTACATTGCCACAAAACATGGTGACACATGCTGCGTATGTGCTCCCTGTCAGCAGGGCTAGGCCAACAGCGACAACTTGCTATTTAGGAAAGTCGACATTGGTCCTGACTGTACGAGTACAGATTGGCACGGTCGGACTACTATTGAACAAGAATTATGGTTGCAGCTAAATATCCAGGAGGAAACTTTACATCTTCTCTGTTGGGTATGGGCGGGGCGGTGGGGGGGGGGGGGGGGGGGGGGGGGGTGTACCTACTATCACCTGGAAGATGTTATTAGTATAGTCATTTATTTATTTAAATTGATTTGAGGGAGGCGTTTCCTGCTAAGTAATGTTGAATATATATATATATTTTTTTCTCAAAGGACAACGGTTGTTTTGGACGCAATATAGGCTAACCGAAATCATCTGGTTCGACGTAAAGAATATGAGAGGACCATTCACACTTGTGAACTTGGAAAGCTCTAAAATGTACCCGGGGAATGTAATCTTCGTATCTGGATGGCTAGTCTTGTTCGACTACAGGAATGATCAAGTCTGTGCTTTACGGGCTGAAGTCGCTGCTAAAATCAATATATGCTCCTCGACCAGCAAAAATGGTTTACGAAACTACTTATTTCTGTCAAAAACTAAATCACTGGCTCTGCGACGCATATGGTCAACTCCGGTGTAACGGACATTACATTCAGACTTTTGGTTATTTAAGAAAATTATTTAAAACAATCAAGAGTCCTAAATCATATTTCAGTAAGTGAATCGCACACATGTGACTATCAGGAACATACACTGCAATTTTTTTCACTATTTCTAATTGAAAACGTACACGACACAAAATGGACAAGGATTTCTTACTCCTCAATTTGAAAAAATATGTGGGTTCAATGAATCTTATTTAGGTATTAACAAAAACTTATGATTTTGGAGCATATAACTCACAAGCGTAGCTTTCTCTTGAGGTTCCTCAATATTCCACTTTTATTCTAGCCCTGTCTTTCCAATTAAAACTGCATGCAAACTTATAGATATGAAGAACTCACCTTCTTTTATTTTTCTCCGACAATATATTTCATGTTTCTTTCTACCATTTATCTTGTTTGTACCATTTATATTGCTTGTACCATTTATGCTGTAAAAGCACTGTAAATGTGAAATATGAAACAACAAACTGAAACTGAAATTGATACTTTAAACGTAAATACATGTTGTATAAAATTAGACTACACATTTCCTTATCAGAGCTAAAAAGTAGCGCAACGGACATGATAGCTTTTGCGTAACGTACTGTAAGTGTCACTTTTGTGCGCTTAAAAAAACCCTATTAATATACTTTCAAATATTCAATGGCTCATGCCAACCTCAAATCAGTAATCTCTGTCCCATTCATCACAATTTACAACCAAAAAATGAAATCCCAAATGCTTGTGTTAAATAATATAACATTAAAGATAAGATATTTAGACCAAAATTGTGGCCACATTTTCCTCTAAAGTTGAGTTTTTAAAAGAAAAATCATGCCTACTTCAATCCTATATAATGATATACCAATCAAATTATAAAACTTGTTGTTAAGTTCTTTTTTATACTAAATTTGCCATGGTAGCTCATATATTTTTGGAGTTATCATAAATTTGATGATTTTGTTTTCAATGGAACCTTTTTCCGTGGAATTGAAGGGGCGCCAACAAAATAAAGAGAGCAAGAGTAATGGGATGAAAGCAAGAAAAACATATTGTTGTTTAAGATTATGTGCGCCCCTAATCACGGGTAAAGTGCATACAAAATAGTGTTTTAAAGAGTGTGAAATGCAAAAATTGTATACAGCTGTAGACCTTTGCCCTTGTTACGAGCGAATAAAACTTAATTATTAACAAAAGCTTTCCCCTATCCTGTTTGGCGGGATTTCTCCTTCGTATTAAAAAAAATATTATCAAAAGCACCGGCTGGTAGCTTAAACGGGAGACTTCAGTTCTTGACGCTCATCATAAAATAATACCACAATAACAATAACATTAAATTAATTAAGAAAAAAAAGATACGAGTCTTTTAAATTTCCTTAATTAATTGTTAGAAATCTCAACTTTGACCCATTTGATACACAAATAGGAGATACGCAAATCGGAAACGCCAACAGAGAACCGGACAACAGTTTTTTTTAATGACTATCCATATGCAACATCTAAATACTATCAAATCGAAGAATTTACTCAAAATTACACTTGCAATGATGATTTTCTTTCTCCTCTATGCACCTTAATGTAGTTAGCATTTTAAGAAATTTTGATTCCTTTGAAACCTTCCTCAAACTTTTAAATTTTTCGTTCGATATCATCGGCCTTTCCGAAACATGGTTAAAGGACAATAGCCCTCTAATAAGCATGGAGGGTTACTCATTTATTTCAAAACATAGGCAAGCAAAAACGCGGTGGCGGAGTTGGAATGTATATCCGTAACAATCATAATTTTGTTCGAAGAGATGACATCTGTATAGATGACGCGCTTTGTGACTCAATATTTGTAGAATTACATGATGAAGATGAAAAGCACACCATAGTTGCGACAATTTTATATAAACCGCCCTCTATAAATCGAGACGATTTTTCTGATGCCATAGATAAACTCCTAACTTGTTTATCAAGAGAAATAAGAAACTTTACATAATGGGTGATTTCAGTATTGACCTGCAACACAGTACACACTCATCCCAAAAAAATTTAAATGTCCTCTATACAGTAACGCACGCTATCCGTTAATCAATAAACCATCGCGTATTACAAAATCAACTGCAACACTTATCGATAACATCATAACCAATCAACTCGAACCATCCCACTCGGGGTTATTGTTTTGTAATGTCTCTGACCACTTACCCGTATTTCAAGTATCTAAAATTAATTCATCTAATGCAAGAATGAAAACCAAATATCAACCAAATTTCTACCGTGTTGTAAACCAAGAAAACATCGAGAATTTTAATAAAGATATCCAGGACATAGATTGCAGTGACGTCATAATGAATGAAGATCCTAATTTAGCATATAAAACATTTTCAACAAAAATACGTGGACTGTATGGTCTAATTTTTCCCCTAATACAAAAGAGAAATAAAGACAAATAAAATACAAAAGGTTTATTACAATCTATAAAACATAAAAAAGCTATACAAGTGGTTCTTTAAAAATCCGACTCGTCAAAACGAGTTGCAATTTTAACAATATCGAAATAAACTCACGACACTCCTCAGGGAGACAAAGATCATATACATTTTTCACACAAATTCATGCGTAAAAAATCAAATATTAAATGGGATACCATAAACAGTCTTATAAAAAAAGAAAGTTCATGAATGCCCAGAGACTGCCTTCAGCATTGATGATAAAATTGTGACTGATCCTTTAACCATAAGTAACTCATTTTTATGACGATTGGAGTGACGTCATAATGAATGAAGATCCTAATTTAGCATATAAAACATTTTCAACAAAAATACGTGGACTGTATGTGTGACCTCCTATTTGTGTACAGGACGTGTTTGAAATATAACCATTACAACTGAAATTATGTAATTAATTACCAGGTTCAACAAGAAGGCTGTAGTAACAAAGAAGGAATTTGAAGTCTTGTGCTTTTACCTTTAAACTGAACGAAAGTTCTTTTATTATTAGGAAGTTACAAAACTAGCAAAGAAACAAACGTTTATGAACCAAAACAATGGAGTGATCAAAGAAAACCAACACAGCATTGAGTGTAACTATTCTGCACCTGCATAATCCTATAAAACAAAGTAAAACAAAGTCGTAATTAAGCATATAGAAAACAGCAGTCATAAACATAGCTAAGTCTAGTGATCATTAGCATATATTCTACCTTTCTAAAGTGTTCACAAGAGCAAACATAATATCTGTATTCTCAATTAATCTATGAGTGTGGTTTTATACTATTACTATGCAAAATACCTGTAATACATGCCTATAGATACAAATACACTAAAGACAACTGGATAAGACTACATCTGCATACTGGGCATCTTTACAAGATATCTCTTACATGTATAATGTGACTTAAGATAACATTTACACCAATCCGAAATCACTCATGCATGACCGTCCAGGCGCCATTTTGTCCGCAACATATTTGAAAGTATCCAACATATTTAAACGTTTTCTACATAGACATAATTATTAGAAAGAGACTCAAAGTGTATAATAAGCAAAATTAATAAAGAACCAATTAATCACCTCCAAACTGGAGCTGCAACAGTGAGGGTCCGGTTTATGGAGTATGAGACGAGTAAAACTAGTAGTTTACATCACCTATGAACATAACCCAAACAAGAGCATGTACCATCATAATAATCATGATAGATTAACAAATCATACAATATATATACAATAACAAAATTATGCAGGACACTGTATATCAATAAATCAAATTTCTCCAACATACATTTTCATGACAGGCAAATAGGCTTTATCAATCTTAATGAATGACCAGTCCCATAATATTGACGGAATAATATGTACATAAAATTACAAACATGTATATAGCACATAATTCATCTACATACTAGCTCTGTGCGACTACATGTACAGGTATAGAACTCAATTACCAACATCACTACATCAACTCTCCACTAACAACTCATAACAAATTTTCTAGACAATAGCATCAAAATATATGTCATCCACAATACACAAAATACATGGTTATTATTCAACAAAATGATCAAAAGTACCTACTTTGATCTGCAGTGAATCTCAGCAAATTTCTTGTGACAACTGAAACAGCTCTCTATTACCAATGCTTACAGGGAGACTCTTCTAATCAAACTCTGCATCTCACAATACACATGCTTGCTTTTTACCCTCTGTCCTAATAGAGGGGTGAATGGGGGGACCTCAGGGTCATTGTTTACATTACTGCTCCACAAAGACATAGGGCCTACTGTTTGGGGATTAGGGAGTGACTGACCACCAGGAAGTACTAGCTGATAAGAAGACTTATCAACTTATCTGTAAACTCCCTCATCACTGCTCTGTGCAATAGGGTAGGGGGCAAATGAAATAGTGGTTATAATGTTACACATAATAAAAACAAGGTATATATATATATAATGTACATGAGGTCAATACACATAATGGTACATGAAATAGCATAAATCAAGATACATGAAACCAATATTATCCAGGCTTAATTGTACAGAACCTACTTACAAGGGGTGAGGAATGATAGGTAGGGTATCGAGCAAATTATAATCTCACATATCGTCTAATTTTTCCCCTAATACAAAAGAGAAATAAAGACAAATAAAATACAAAAGGTTTATTACAATCTATAAAACATAAAAAAGCTATACAAAGTACAAGTGGTTCTTTAAAAATCCGACTCGTCAAAACGAGTTGCAATTTTAACAATATCGAAATAAACTCACGACACTCCTCAGGGAGACAAAGATCATATACATTTTTCACACAAATTCATGGGTAAAAAATCAAATATTAAATGGGATACCATAAACAGCTTTATAAAAAAGAAAGTTCATGAATGCCCAGAGACTGCCTTTAGCATTGATGATAAAATTGTGACTGATCCTTTAACCATAAGTAACTCATTTAACGATTTCTTCACAAACATTGGTCCGACTCTTGCTAATAAAATACCACGGTGTAATACCGACTTTCGGACATACATGAACATTCCACCTGATGATTCTCTATTTTTATATTCTATAGAAGAAAGTTAAATAAGTAATATTGTCAACTCGTTTGAAAATAATAAATCTGCAGGTTTTCAGTTCCAGGGTAATTAAAAGAGCGATTCGGTATATATCTAAACCGCTGTGTCATATTTTAAATTTATCACTTAATAAAGGGATTTTTACAGACCTACTGAAAATCGAGAGTCACAACCATATTTAAGACTGGGGACAAAAGACAGCTTACCAACTATAGACCAATATCCGTTCTATCGGTTTTTTCTAAAATTCTTGAACGCATTGTATACACCAGGGGCCTGTAACATAAAGAGATAAAATCAATTTTACGATTGATATCAATCGTAAGTCTATGGCAGACCATGTACTGAGGAGTTACAATAGATCGTAAGATTGATCATATCTTTTTTATGTTACAGGCCCCAGGACTTACGAATTTCTTGTTAAACACGACATTTTTTACAAATACCAATTTGGATTCCGCCAAAAATTTTCTTCAGCTATGGCATTATCTAAACTAACAAACGATATAATTGAATCCTTTGAAAAAAATCAATATTCAATTGGAATTTTTATAGACTTATGGAAAGCCTTGGATACCATTAATCACTCAATTTAAAAAAAAAAAATTTATATGTATGGAATCCGTGGCATAGCGCACGATTAGTTTGCCAGTTATCTAAGCAATCGCCTCCAGTGCACTTAATTTGACTCGGTCGTCTCTAACATGATCACATGTGGTGTACCTCAAGGTTCGTTGCTTGTTCCGTTACTTTTTATTCTTTATATAAACGACATTTTCAAATCAACAGTAACATTAACTTTTGTTCTTTATGCCGACGGCACGAATATTTATAGAGAAATATGCAAATCACTAAAGTGCAACTTTTTTTCCATGCATTTTGACATAAAATGTTATTGGTGTGAAAAAAAATGCATTTTATGTCAAAATGCATGGGAAAAAAAGTTGCACTTTAGTGATTTGAATTGACTTTTACACAAATAATCAAACAATCACTCATGATTCTGAACTTTTAAGCATGGTTTATTGCATATTTCTCTATCTCTTTCTTTTCATGAGCATACAGTTTAATAGGGAAGCATATTGTACCTGAAGAAATTCCTGAGAATTACATAACAATTTAAAAAGGTCATTTGCTAACTTGCATAGGAAATGTACACAATATGCTTCATATAACCTTAAGTGCAACTTTTTTCCCCATGAATTTTGACATAAAATGCATTTTTTCACACCAATAATGATATCTGGTGGCAATGATATGCCATTCATGTTATGAGTAATAAAATTTCCTATCCATTCCCGTTTGAATTATGAAAATCGGTAAAATACTTTTTGAGATATATCCAAAAATGCCAGGGGGGAACTTACTTTTTTGTTTGAGTGTATATATATATATATATATGTGAAAGAAATTGCGAGAATAACGTTGCGTAGCTCAATCAAAGTTCCCCAGAGCTGTCCTCCCTTTTTGAAATTTTTGTAAAGGCTGAAAAAATGTCTCCGCCGGGAATCGAACCCGGGTCGTTGGCTTAGAACGCCAATGCCTTAACCACTAGACCACGGAGACGGGTTAGTGGTTTCGGCGACACCAGATTCAATTGACCGACAGATTGACAAATCCTCAACCTTATTAATTAATTCCTTTGTCGGGGGCAGGTGAGTTTTGAACAAAGACAAGCCGCGTGCCCTCAGCTGGATCCAAGCGAATGCTTTGAATACATGTATACATTAGAATAATTATAAACAAGTGTAAGGAAATAACATATACATATATATATATATATATAAAGTGCGTCCCAGAAAAAACAAAATGGAGATTTATCGATGTTTATTCGATATCTTAATCACAATTAAGATTTATAAATGACACATATTTGTAAAGCTTGGATCCTCTTCTTTCATTTGATACCACTCATATGATACATACTTCATGCATGAGTGAATGAAGACAATATGAAGCAAGGCTAGCAAAAAGTCGTTTGGCCAACGATATCTGAATTTCAAAGAGACGATCACATTCCTAGAAACTTCATTTTCTGCCCTTTCATATGACACGCCAATCGGGAAAAATGAGCCAGGGATGACAAAAAGTCGTTTGGCCAACGATATCTGAATTTCAAAGAGACGATCACATTCCTAGAAACTTCATTTTCTGCCCTTTCATATGACACGCCAATCGGGAAAAATGAGCCAGGGATGACAAAGCTCTCTTGGTTTAAAGTGATGCTTGCATTTCCATGATTTATTAAACGAATCCGTTTGCACTGGCTGCCTGTCCTAGCAATAAACAAACAAGACAAAATACTTCATGCATGGCTGATCATCAACAAAATGGAGTGGTGAGTACAAAATGATAAAGGCTTATTGATAGACACAAGGAGAGATAGACCACCTAATTCGTCTTCAGTGACGAATTCTCGCTACCTCAAATATGCAATTTTCGACGTAGAGGGCAATATTATGCATGGAAATGGTCCGCATCTTCGTTAACTTCACTTCCGGTCCGTATTGAAATACTACGGCTTATGAATAAAATGAGTGCTAAAATGCTTAATTTTTGGATCGCATGACATAAACCACTCAAATTTTGAAAATGCAACCAATTGTCTCAATAAATCATGATGGTATCTTTTCAAAAATGTCGGTTAAACTCAAACTCGAGGATTTTTGTAATACCTGTGTACATTTTCAATGCAAAAAGACAAACACTTGTCGACCCAATCGGGATATTGTCAGCACTGCGCATGCGTGGTTTGCATGACAAACGCCATCTGTTGGCGAAATTACGTATTTGGGGTAGCGAGAATTAAAGGAGAATGAAACCCAACAAATATTGGCTGATAATCATGTGGAAAATAATTGGTAGCCTGTTCAAAATATTTTGAAAATACTCCTATTTCATTACTCAATAAGGAGAACAATCTCTCTAAAGTTTGCAGATTCCTTGCTAGATAATATTCCATGGGGGCTGCCATTTTGAAAAAGTGTGACGTCATATGAATACATGTCCATTTACCTGTACACAATGGATATGATGTTGCATATAGAATAGCTATTGTACAACTAAATCCACCAATGCAAAATGGCAGCCATCTTGGTACCCCCATTGTCTCGTACAGGTGATATCTAAGAGCAGTTGTAGGTCTTTGTCACTTCTTTGAAGAACTGACAATTAAACCTTGTCTGACCAAACAACAACTTGTGGATGCCAAATCCTGCTTAACAAAAGAAACAGCTGAACCAAATATCTTGACACAAATAGGTATATGACAGGGTAAAAGTATCTTCATTTGAATGTACATCACTACAAAAATGCTTTACATGTATTATGAGAAAATCCAGTGTCATGCATTCCACAGGTGATCATGAGTGTTATTGTAGCTATATAGGTCAGTGGGTATGTCCCAAATAGAACTGCTCCGACATTACTTTGTAAAGAAAATGGCAGCCCCCATGGGATAATGTCTAGCAAAGAAACTGCAACTTTTGGAGACACTGTTACGTGAAATACATAAGGAAAGATAGAAAAGGGTTGGTGTAGTGTCGTGGGCTGTAGGTCTCATTGGCCGTCGAGGGCTGTTGCCATTTGAAGCAGTTTCAAAACATTTCTCTTTTCTCAAAGTCCCAAAATGGTTATTTCTTTCCCATTTCGGCAAAGCTTGGCTTGCCAAATCCAACTGGCTGATAGTCAATACACCTTCATATTTCTGCACATCACATATTCCGTGTCATCAATGAATGGGGTTGTGTCACATTCACATGTCAAAATTTGATATCTAATATCTGTCAGTGCTGCGCGCGACCTGATATCAAAGTGACTGGGTTCATACCAACTAGATCGACACCAGACAGATTACAGACAGAACAAACAATTGCATTGCCCTGAATCGTGTGACGGAGGTATTATACCTCATTTACAAGGCCAAGCCGACTCTAAAGCGACTCCAAACTGCAAAAAGGGTTTTGTTAGTTCCAAAGTAAGTGCGTTCAAACTTGATCGTGCAGTGTGAAAATACCAATTCATTGTTGTTCACTTTTAAAATGGACTTTAACCCAGTGACAGGGGTTATACTGATGTAAGTGCTTTGGTCGGTTGTATTGTAATAGTCCAGCAGATTGGTGCTAAAAATCGAAGGAATTGTGCACTTTTCCATAAATCTGTTTCTTTCTTGCTCTTTCTGTTTCCTTTAAAAATAGATTATTTTACTTCTAATACAATATTCTATTGTCGTTTGAATATACCGTTAGTATTCACCCCTACTTTTTTGCCTTGCATTGGCTGACACGCAAATGCGACTCTACGTAGGGAAAGTACCGGTCTTTGCATTTTAGAATTAATATGATCGATGATGATATGAGTCTGACAGCCAACGAGGCCGACAAAACAAAGAAATACATAAGGAAAGATAGAAAAGGGTTGGTGTAGTGTCGTGGGCTGTCGGTCTCATTGGCCGTCGAGGGCTGTTGCCATTTGAAGCAGTTTCAAAACATTTCTCTTTTCTCAAAGTCCCAAAATGTTATTTCTTTCCCATTTCGGCAAAGCTTGGCTTGCCAAATCCAACTGGCTGATAGTCAATACACCTTCATATTTCTGCACATCACATATTCCGTGTCATCAATGAATGGGGTTGTGTCACATTCACATGTCAAAATTTGATATCTAATATCTGTCAGTGCTGCGCGCGACCTGATATCAAAGTGACTGGGTTCATACCAACTAGATCGACACCAGACAGATTACAGACAGAACAAACAATTGCATTGCCCTGAATTGTGTGACGGAGGTATTATACCTCATTTACAAGGCCAAGCCGACTCTAAAGCGACTCCAAAGGGTATTTGTTAGTTCCAGGTAAAGTAATTGCATTCAAACTTGATCGTGCAGTGTGAAAATACCAATTCATTGTTGTTCACTTTTAAAATGGACTTTAACCCAGTGACAGGGGTTATACTGATGTAAGTGCTTTGGTCGGTTGTATTGTAATAGTCCAGCAGATTGGTGCTAAAAATCGAAGCAATTGTGCACTTTTTCATAAAAGCATGGAAGTTGGCATGTAGGAAGAGTTTTTGACACTGAATAATTCTGGATATGGGGCCACTTAAAATGTGGGCCCTGGGGGCCCGTTGTGTCCATTTTCGGATATTATGTAGGATTTCCGGGCCTCAAAATTCAGACGAGTGCTTTTAGGTGCCCATTTTTTTTTTCAAATAAAGGGATATCCCACAAAATATTACAAAGTCACTGATCTGTTGAATATATTAAATGCTTCTAATCGTGACCAGTCGGACATTATGTCTTTGAAATTACCAAGAGGTGTCCATTATGACCAAAAAGGTCAAATAAAGGCCCAAATTAATCTATGTGTAAAATAAGAGTCGTTTATAATCTGTGGTTTATTTGTTTTATGGTAGACGGCAATTTCGAAATTAAGGTCTTATGAGGAACATGGGCACATCCATGGCCCATTGAAGACATTTTTTTTATAATTTGATTTATTCTCTCACAAGAGGATGGCCAAGTTAAAATGGCTGCTGAAGTGTTAAAATATGCCTACTTGCATATAACTTTGAGTTTGAGCGTTCTATTGACAAGGAGGGTAAGCATAACACCTCTAGTGTAGGGTCATTTCATTTCACCAAGATGGCCGTCATATTTGAAGTGACCGCTGGTCTGTTTCAAGATGCGGCTATACTGTGTCTTGAAACTTATAACTTGGCATTGAGGTAGAACTTTGTGTACTGTAGAAATTACTGGATATTACTGAAACAGACATAAAGCAAGTTTACTACAGCAATGTACTTTGTTTAAACACAATGAAACCAAGGTAAAGGTATATCTTAGAATGCTGAATAATTAGGAAATAATAATATAGAAATTATAGAAATTGCTATCAAATTGGAAAATACTGCATATGTGTTACAATGTAATTAGAATGTGATAAATTTTCTATTTTGAATAAAGCATCAAAGTGCAAAATAGTTCATATGCTGAAGAATTAAAGATTATCATCTTTTAGTAGTTGCTGTGTAAAAATACACTGTCATTCATTGACATCTTTTCAAATTTTACCATGGTTAAGTTGTATCTGAAGGACATATAATTTTTTTTATGCTTCATTTGAGATATCAATTGCTACTTTGATCATGTAAAGCTCTACAATGAGAAGAGAAACATATTTTAATTGTTTGAGTTAGAATGGGATTTTTATAGACAATTCCAGCATACCGGTACTAACTAAATTCCACACTTTTATACACAGAGTAAACTTTAAAATGCAAATAGTCATATCTTTTTATCACACTGGCACACAGGCAGAACTATACTGCCTGTAAAGGTGAAACTCAAGTGGTATTTGCATGTAGGAATATTTGAACACTTCGGCAGCCATTTTGAATCTGGCCATCCTCTTGTTATGGAATAATTCAAATTTAACAAGAATTGTCTTCAATGGGCCATCAATGGGCCCATGTGACTGCTAAAGTGGGATTTTCATATGACCTTGATTTCAAAATTGTTGTCTACCATAAAACTTAAAAACCGAAAAACTGAAAAACTATTTTGCACAAAGATGAATTTGGGCCTTTCGTGGGCCTTTTTGGTCAATTTCAAGGACATAATGTCTGACTGATCACAATTAGAAGTATTTTACGTATATTAAACATATCAGTGGCTTCGTAACAATGCGATATATGGGATGGCTCGTTATTTAAAAATGGGCACCTTAAGCACTTGTATGAATGTTTGAGGCTCATGAATCCTACATAATTCTTAGTATATCAAAACAAGATATGATTAAATCAGTTATGAAAGGAAAAGAGAGAGAGGACCATGTGCCCAAATCTTAGGTGGCCCTATATTCAGATTTATTCAGCATCACAAACTCTACCTACATATCAAATTTCATGCTTTTATGAAAAATTGCACAATTATTTCACCAATCTGCTGGACTACAACTGGTAAGGCGCTATTATAAGAAGCAGTCATCTAATATAATTAATTCGCTAAGGCCACGCAGGGGGTCCCGCGCCCGCCCCGATTGACTTTACACGCGCTGCAGGAGGGGATCCGATGGACTCTATAAAATGTTTTCCCGCTGCCCGCCGCGAGCCGCCTTCCGTCCCGACCGGTCGGCCTGGCCGCCCGCATGTGCAACGTCGCCTTCGCGTTGCCTTCGCGTTGCACGACGACGTCGCGTTGGCAGCAGGTGAGCGATCTCCTGAACGACCAAATCCCCATTGGCCCGCGTGCTTTGCCTCGCCGTCGACCGAATCAGACGACGATTGCGCGTGCGTCCGGCAAACGGTACGTAGTGCAGACTCTGTAGCTCTCACCGGGGGAACCCACGTAAGAAAATAATTATGCCATGGGTATGTTCAATAGAGGTCCGTGATACGTACGTACGATTTGTATCATAGTCCGCTTTGTGATTAGTATACCATGTAGGAGCAGCACCCACCAGACTGCGGTGCAATCTCAATGCAAGCTCAATACATGCGACGCGATTACATATCCATCCAGCCATATACTAGACGGGCTTAAGATACAACAATACACTGCATGCACAGGCCACAGCACTCAACATGAGATGACTGCGAATTCCCGAGCGAACTCATATATTCAGACAGCATAGGTTGTACGTGCGACGCTGGTAGCGCCCAAACTCGCCAATTGCGATCATAATATCATCGAACTTCATGCTGTAGATATTCTTTTCCCACGTCTGGCTAGTGATCAAGTTCTCCCAATGTCAACTGAAAACATCCAAAAACAAATTCCAAACAGCCTTTTTCTACTAACATTGGTGTAAACGATACAACAATACACTGCATGCACAGGCCACAGCACTCAACATGAGATGACTGCGAATTCCCGAGCGAACTCATATATTCTAAAGATGATTTTGGACGTGAGTTATTTTATATTGAACTAAATAATGTTAGAAACTTTATTTATAGACTTTGTTTGTCCATTTATTCTCTGTATATTTAATTGATGAAATTCTTCTCTTTTTAGCCGGACTCTGTCTCGGCGTCGTCGCACTCTGCTCTGAGTTAGTTGTACCAGCACTGCAGCCTTGGCTGCATGAACTCCGGGGGAAGAAACCTGCAGTAAAAAGCCGTTTATTTCGATATTTTAAGGTTAAATTTGGACGTGAGTGACGTTGTTGAGAACAAAAAATGTTTGGGTACAGTATTTGTGGGCTCTTTTTTCCCTATTCGATCTGTATTTAGTAAAAAAACCAAACGGATTACATTCTTCTTTACAACGCTGGTAATCTGTCACGGCAGCGCCCACGTAAAGTCGACATTCTGCGACTGAGCTGTAGTATAGTACGGCTTGGCTGGTTCGAAATGTCCAGCAGTAAATACCTTACTGAGCGCTGCTTATTTCCTGATTGAAAATAGGTATAGGCCTACCTACCATTTTTTTAAAAACTGCAGTTAACATTTGACGATGAATTTATCCTACCGTATGTCAGAGCAGTGGCGTACCCAGGATTTTTTTAAAGGGGGTGTTTTTTTTTTTATGGCAAGCTAAAAAAAAAAATCAGTATTTTTTTTTAATTGGGGGGGGGGGGGTCTTTAAAAAAAAAAGGGTTATCAGGAATTCTAAAGGGGGGGGGGGGGGGTGTTTTAACTTCAAATAGCACCAAACGGGTGGTGTTTGAACACCTAAAACACCCAAAACACCCCCTTGGTACGCGCATATGTGTCAGAGCAAATTCTAAACATTACTTGAAGTTTAAAGACCGCGCTGCAGTAAATGCCTCACTGGGTTTCTTATATCAAGATTGGAAACAGATTAGGCCGAAAATACACCTGTATTCATTTTTAATTCGAAAAAAATTGTTCCATGAATAATATCATTTTGAGGGGCAGGCATTATGCTAGAGGAGCGTTATTCCATTAAAGGGGAATTAACCTCAAAAATACAGACGATAGTGTTCAAAGGTGTTATTTATTCCTTCTTGTTAGACTATATGGCTTCGCGTCAAAATATACGAGGTCGATACGAATCAAGATTTTCTGAGCAAAATTTATCATCTGCTCGCAATATGTATCGTCTGCTAGCAGTACATGGGGGCTGCCATTTTTTTTATGTGTACATTAAGATTTTCTTAATCCAAATGCCCAATTGCCTTTTTCATAATTAAAAACCCGTTTGAGATTAAAAATATAGAATAGATATGTCAATTTATTTTTAAACTGAAGATTTCCTTATATATTTCTGTTGAAAATCGATATTCGCTTAATAGAAATCTATTTTCTCGATACTGTGACGTATGGGACGGAGCAAATTAATTCAAATTTATGGATGCTTCTTCCCTGAGCATCTATAGCGGCAAACTATGCATTCACCTGCTTTCGGATAATGGACTTGAAAAGTCAGAATGCATGCTGCATATATTATGTTCTGCTCTGTTTGGCAAATCCAAGAAAATAGATTTTTGTTAGGCAAAACCAGACATTTTAAAAATATCATTATAAAGATTTAATTTTTATAATACATGTAAACACCCACTTTATATTTTTCGTCACATATGGGATTTTAGGTAATGAAGAAAAGCAATTTAGGTCTTGGATTCAAAATATCTTCTTGACTGGAACATTTCTCAATGGTTCATGTACAACTCCAAATCAGCAAGAAAATGGCAGCCCCCATGGAAATGAGTAGGAGACGATACCGGGCGTTGGAATATCTTTATTTATACCCTTTTCTGATATCTTATTAGAAAATGATTTAGGCCAATAAGTAGGAATATATTACACCTTCCAAAATAAGTAAATTTGTAATTAGGTGTTGATTCTCCTTTAAAATCATTGGCGTAGATATATAGCGGGCAGGGGGTGGGGATATGTGAATGCACATTACATTTTTTTTTATTATTGTAGAAAAATACACTCAGTGTAGATAGCACTAGCAGGGGTTAAAAGATGGGATGGGTGACGCGGGATTATGTGAATGCATCAATCATTTTTATGTCCATTGTATTTGGGACCTTTCTATGCCAAGAGTGAGCGCAGGGGCATGATAGGGCCTGCCTTCACCATCCACCATGCCCAACGGCGGATCCAGGATTTTGTGAGGGAGGGGGCCAATATTTGGAAATTCATACTTCTATTTTTTTAAAATACTTTTAATGTTTATTGTAGGATGTGATTGAACGCATTTATTGCTCATACATGTGTCTCACTGAATTAGACATATGTGTAAGTGAATTTTCGCTCGATTACTTATAGAAAATGGATAACTACTACCGATTTCTAACTAAAATTGTATTTCTTCCTATAAACTAAGTAATGAGCGACCTCTACGATGACAACAATATTCCGTACACAAAATATACATAACTAGGCCATTAACTTGCTAATTAATTTTACAACTATATTTAAGTTCTCATATAATAAAACAATATGCTAAATGGAAACACTAACATAAAAAAAAAAAATCTTTTATCTCTATTCCACTCTTTCTCATTCTGTTATGTTTTTATTCCCTACATCAATTTCTCTCTCTTCTTATCTGTCTACAACACTCTCTCTCTCTCTCTCTCTCTGTCCCTCCCCTTCTCTCTATTTCTCTCTCCCTCCCCCTTATGTCATAATGATATCTAAGATAGAATTAAAATATATTCTGTACATTACATAACATTATACAATATTTTTAACTGAGTATGTGGGTATGTTTGACTAAGTAATTGTGATCATGAGCACGTATGCGTGATAATTTCATTAACATAAAAATAATAAATAAATAAACTCACAAGAATGTATACATCGATTGTGAAAATGTTAAGAGTGCAAGGTAAAAAGTGAACCCGCCAGTTATTATTATTATTAAACCATCTTTCTGTCTTCCGCTCTATATGTAGCTCTTGCTCTATTTATCCCTCCCTAAGTCTCCCCCCCCCCCCCTCTCTCGCTTTTCTCCCTATCTCTGCCTGTCGACCTCTCTAATTATTTTCCCTTTCCTCAGTTTATCACTTTCTCGATCGACTACTATATTACTACCGACGTGGCCCCTAGACTCATCATGTAAGAAGCAGTATGGTTGTTTATTCTAATAAAATTATAAACTTTCTGGATACTTTCTGGACTGTATTAGACATACGATGTCTAATGTTTTGAATCAGAACTGATTACTTGCTCGATCCTCTTTCATTTCATAAACTCTGATGATGTTCTTTGAATTGTTACAATATGGTCTTGGCTGTAAGGGGGGGGGGGGGGGGAGGATACAACAGACTATGTCTATTATGATATGTATACCACTTTTTTATTTATTTGTTGTTGTTGCCCGATTAACGTGCACTATGTGGCCGTGAACATCCAGACGTAGCAGTATGATAATTTGCCATCGTTCTTTTGTTCGTTATGTCAGCGTTGGACCTTTTACGGAAAACACACCGAAAACAAAGTATGTCAAACGTTGATTTAAAGAAAATATAGAAAGAAAGAAAAGATAGAAAGAAAGAAAAGAAGAGAAAGGGGGAAAAACGTTCACTATAAGACATTAATAGCTTAGTCACACCACCAACCCGACTCCAAAACGGACACCAAACCGATTGATTATTGGCCATTTATAGACAATACAGCTGTTTTGTTCGGTAAATTGTCGGTGTGGGGTCGGGCTCGTCGGTGTGACTGAGGTATAATCCTACCTTACACCAGTGGTCCGCTGAGCCGGTGATGAAGACTGAAGCCAGCAGGTGGAACGCGGTCAGGAATGCAAAGAGACAGCATAGGTTGTACGTGCGACGCTGGTAGCGCCCAAACTCGCCAATTGCGATCATAATATCATCGAACTTCATGCTGTAGATATTCTTTTCCCACGTCTGGCTAGTGATCAAGTTCTCCCAATGTCAACTGAAAACATCCAAAAACAAATTCCAAACAGCCTTTTTCTACTAACATTGGTGTAAACTTTACGCACGAATCACGTTACGAGTGGAACCCTGTGCACTAACTGAGTGAATCTGGACTAAATTCTGACGAATTCCTTATTCAACACTTACTGTTTGCCTCTAACAAATTTACTTCTAGAACCCTTGTTGAATTTGGAACTACAGCCGATGGGCTCCAACTGTCAAAATTTCTGTGGATATAATCATATGAAGAATTCACTTATTTGTTTATGCCCATTTGTCTACCGGAATCTATTGCACGAAAGAGAAGAAAAGCTGAATAAAAGATTGAATGACTATCATCCAGGGTAGGCTCCTGGAAAGGGGTCAAAGGGTTGTGGTAGATCTAGTATCAGAGATCTAGTTTCAGTTCGGGACGCTGCCCTAGTTTTCTTTTTCTTTTTTTCTTTTTTAAGTTTTCTCCCTTCTCTCTTTTTACTTCCTATTTCATCTATATATTATTTTCAATCCTCATTGTAACATTCATTCAATCATATATAGTTTGCACTTATTTAGCATTAGATTTATGAAATATTACTTAGCTCTGTTATGATCAGTGGTTTTGTATTTATACATTGATTAATGTGATAAATATTGTTAATATTACTTTAAATCATCTATGCTTATACATATCGAATGATAAATTTCATTTTCATAAGCAAATATGATATCCGGGGCCGGACCTGACTAGCACTTGTGCTATTTTCTGGTTCCATTTTACCATTCTTTCTTTTGTTTTTACCATGATCTACTGATATAACGTTTTCCTGTAAACATTGTTAACAATCATATCATATTATACTATTAATACATGGCTGGGAGTGCGTTGGTGCGATCTGGCAACACAAAGGTTTTTATCGTGGTGTACTATACGCACGAGGCGCAAGCCGAGTGTGTTGGACACCACGATAAAAACCTGCGTGTTGCTAGATCGCACTAAGCGCGAACTCACAACCATGTATTAATAGTTTTTTATAAAACGGGTGGGCAATATATTATGACGTCTATAAAAATGGTTACGAACCCCATAGAAACGCCAAGAGTCGCACAGTCATGGAGGCTGCCATTTGCTTTCCTGACATCACATGAGCGCAGCCAACAAAAGTTATGCGCATTTCAGTGCGCGCATGTAATCCCTGCGCTAAAATGACAAATAAACTACGCGATTTGATTGCGTTTTAAGTGTGCACGCACCAGAGGTACGCGTACGGGCAGCTCAACCGTGCTTTAGAGCCTTTTTGCCGTGCGTTAGTGCTTTTTTGGCACGATCACGTGGTGCTATTTGACCAATCAGGATGGCTACATTCTTGAACCCGTTTTATAACATATAATATCATATCATATTTGTTCCCTTTTATCTCTTTCCCTGTTTTTTATGCATTTATGATGTTGTTTCCAACATCTGGGAACTATAGACTTACTATTGATAAGTAATGATCAACGTAGTATTCACATGTATAATTATTTTACTTGGTATGATCATAAATAGAATTTCCCAGTAGACATATTCAAAACAATAGTTTTGCCCTAACGATGGTACAAACATGGAAAGATATTATTTTCATTCGATAGATCTGTAGTAAATTTAATTCATTTCTCTGAGACATTAAGGACAAGCCTTAATTACTATTTATTTTTTTCGAAAGGAGTTAATGGAATAAATGTATATATCTACATGTAAGCACTTGTTAGTATAAGTTGGAGATTTCTAAGTATATGAAGATTTTGAATTATTTGTTTGCCTCTTCATCTTTTCGTCCCAAATCTTTATAGACGTTGTAGTCTAGTTATTTCATTATTCAAATTTAGGAAATAACACTATCTTGTCAAAGGTATTGAATTAATCCGTCGGGGGATATAATGTCATAAATAAATTTATTCAATTTGTCTCCAACGGCCCACAAGGGGGTGACACACGCTACTGCTGTGTGATAGGTTGCCCGGGTGCTGTGAAAAAATCACAGAGGTCGCGGGTTCGAATCCCGCCCGGTTCCGCCTGTGATTTTTTTCACAGCACCCGGGCAACCTATCACACAGCAGTAGCGTGTGTCACCCCCTTGTGGGCCGTTGGAGACAAATTGAATAAATTTATTTATGACATTATATCCCCCGACGGATTAATTCAATACCTTTGACTTGATAGTCCCCATATTGGGATAGTTTGAACCTGATCACTCAGGGCACTCCGGTGGTCTAGTGGTTATGACACTGGTCTAGTAATCCAGAGGTCGCGGGTTCGAATCCCGCCCGGTTCCGCCTGTGATTTTTTTTACAGCACCCGGGCAACCTATCACACAGCAGTAGCGTGTGTCACCCCCTTGTGGGCCGTTGGAGACAAATTGAATAAATTTATTTATAACACTATCTTGTTATTCTATATATTGAAAAAGTAATTTATAAATAAGCATCATTGTCCTAACATACAGTTTGGGTCAGCAAAAAGGAAACCCATATTCGAGCCCAACATTACTGAAATAATTAGGTCATTGTGGTATGATATAGTTGACAAGGTCCCCTTCAATTTGATAGGCTGCTCACGAAATTGCGACCGTGGATGACTGAGCATTGATTTTTTAAAGCATGTCGAAATCGCATTTGCCTAAATTTGGGATAAACGTTGTTCATCAGTTACTTCCATTATGTGTTAGTCCATACAGGAGCTTTATAGGCCATTCAAAACAAACCTTGGATTGACCATTCGTTTCATTCAAAACTTGAGTAAAGGCGAATTTTACATGAATCAGGAATATTTAGGAATTATTGAACATGTTCACAAATTAAAGGAAACATAATAACAATGTGCCAGTATCTTTGAATAAATCAAAATTGGAAATATATCAGGGCTTGAATGTGGATTTCCTTTTAACTGACTCACACTGTATCAAACATCTTATCTGCACCTTCAGGGAACACCATTTGCATTACCCACTTTTTGCTTATTTGAGGTCAGTCATTTTCATTTACATTAGGTTATAACTTGTGGATATATTTCATGTTAATAAATGCATCAGTTCATTCAGTTAACTCATTGACTCACTCCTGATTCAGTGGCATACGACTATTCAGAACATAGAGTACGGAGATATCAAAATTATGCAATATATAAGATGTGACTATATATATTTTTATATAAATAATATAATGTGGCGGACAATGTTTGTAGGGGAGACAAATAAGGTTATGTTATTATTATGTTATAACTAAGGATGAGAGAAAGAGATATAGGCAGAGGGAGAGGTAGAGGGACATAACTATAGAGACACAAAGAGATTGAGAGATAAAGAGAAAGAGAGATAGAGAATGAAAGCGAAAGTTAGAGGGGGAGAAAGAGAGAGAGAGAGAGGATAGACACAGTGAATGTAAGAGGGAGAGAGAGAGGGGGAAAAAGAGAGCGAGAGAGGATAGAAGCGATATATTGACAATAGCCGCAAATGCATTTTAAGGCCTTCTTAAACACAGCACCGTGGGGTGGTCCTTGCTTATCATCATATTGTTTGCTTATTTAATTTTTATGAATAGCGATCCTTATTCCTCATTATGATTGGCGACCCTCATTTCGTATTTCTGTATTATGAATAGCGACCCTCAAAACTTATCATGAATAGCGACCCTCAAACTGTATTATGAATAGCGACCTTCATACCTTATGAATAGCGACCCTCATACCGTATTAAAAATAGCGACCCTCTTCTCATAATGAATATCAACCCTCTTTTCCTATTATGAATAGCGACCCTCTTCTCCCATTATAAATAGCGACCCTCTTCTCCTATTATGAATAGCGACCCTCTTCTCCTATTATAAATAGCGACCCTCTTCTATTATGAATAGAGACCCTCATTCCGTATTATGAATAGCGACCCTCATCTCCTATTATGAATAGTGACCCTCAATGTGAATTAGGAATAGCGACCCTCATCTCACAGTGTGAATAGCGCTCCTTATGAATAATGGTCTTTATGAGTTTATGAATAGCGACCCCTTTCCGTTTTATGAATAGCGGACCTTCAGGTATAAGAACTTACACATTTTTAATAGCGGTCCTTATGAATAGCGGTCATTATGGATAGCGGTCCTTATGACTAGCGAGGTAACCTCTGTGATATCCCAAGGATATGTGATATCACTCTGTTTGGAGGCCCCTTGCCGCAGTACTACCGCTCTCTCGCGTACTGCTGGGTCCGTTCAATGGAACCAGCAGTACGCGAGAGAGCCGTTGGACCAGGCATAGCACAGGGAACGTCTCTCCCGATTTTTCTTTCAAACGGTACAAGGAACCCCAAAAGACAGCCTCGTTAAACACAGTGCTGAATCAGGGAAAGGGCAGAATATGACATGCATGAGATTGTATAGTCCCTAACAAAAGAGATTATTACGTAATAAACGGGGTTTTTTCTCGATTTTATCATATCACCGTGTAATGGGAAACATTATGTAAGCACTCAATTACTCTTGTGTTTACACGGAGACTGTCAAATACCAAAGAAACTGTGGATTCTTCTAAAAAAGATTTATTCCATCTTTATGTACAACAGTGTACATACATATACCAGACCAACAACAGACCGATAAAAAAATTTACACCAAACGGCCAATTAATAACAGGAACAACAAAAACGAAATGCTGAATTCAAAAATACATGTTTTATTTTATGTTTTGAACTCATGAGCAAATTTGGTGATGACGAAAAGGAAACGATTTTCTTTTACAGAATTCTTCTTTAATAATGGACGTCTCCATCAAGCTATTAGAGCTTCCGGCGACCCACATTTTAATGATTATACGATGTAACTGATTTTTTTAAAATATAATAATGGTGAGGATGTATACATATGTGAATAAAGTAACATTTAGAATATATCTGGCAAACGAGAATGCATGAAAATCGAACTCTCATCAGACTAGTCGGGACTATAACACAATACCATTTCACATAAGTCGATATCAGTGGAGTGGCTAAGGTGCACAGGGGTAAATCCTCCCCCCCCCCCCGGGCCTCTCGAAGAGCAAAAAAAGAGGGGCCGAACCAACGAGAAGAAGAGAAGGAGAGTAGAAAAGGAAAGACGTTAGAAGCCCCTCTCATACACCCCCTCCCCACTAATCAGTGGCCTTGTCAATTCCAGTTTGACCGATACCCCAATTACGCCATTGCCCTCCTAATGGCTGGACCAACTGTACGTAACCACATGCTGACATAGTGTACATAGTTTGGAGAAAATGTTTATAACATATTTTTTCACACTCTGTACGATCAGACGATTACAACATCATATTTTTTTACCTGTTCATTGATTGAGATTGATATTTACTTACATTTTCTCAACAAAAAAAATCATTATCAAAACTTAAGATTAATAGATTACTTTTTGAAATTCTTTTGGCTCTAGATTAGAAGATCGAGATCGTCCGGACACATTTAACAATTTTCCTAAATTTTTCTTGCGAATAGGTAATTTATGCAAAAATTCCAACGCAATTTAATAACAGTAGATGTTTGTAGATGATTAAGTTTAAAAACGTGTTTTAGCCCCCCCCCCCCCTCTCTCTCTCTCTCTCGTTCTTTAAGTGTCTTCTCG
This sequence comes from Heliocidaris erythrogramma, assembly GCA_025617745.1. Taxonomy (NCBI): domain Eukaryota; kingdom Metazoa; phylum Echinodermata; class Echinoidea; order Camarodonta; family Echinometridae; genus Heliocidaris; species Heliocidaris erythrogramma. The sequence goes on along the minus strand of CM046858.1, from coordinate 37,705,878 downwards.
ATTTTCGGGGGTATATCCTGATGTTGGTGGAGGCGTGACTATTCCCGTCATAGCTTCTCTTACAGACAGATTTCGTCCGGATTGCGACCTGGAATGTGTCCTAGAGGCGTTGAATGGGAATAAAAATGAAAATACATTTTGGGTTCTTAATCATATTTGATAAATGTTCTATTCTATAGCCTGGCACACATAAGGACCGTCTGTTTGGAGTCAGAAGGCCGTTAACTCGATACTTTCACACATAATTAACGCCCTTCTGGCTCCAAAACAGACTGAACACAAATTTATTTTATTTACACGATTGAAAAAAAAGAAGAGAAATTTAAAAGCTGTGTTTCTGTTTATTGTGAGCTTGTTTGCGTGTGTGCGTTTGTTTAGCATTATGTCCGAGGACATTTTCGGACAGAGAACAAAAAAAAAATCATGACAACAATGGTCCTCGGAAGCCGGACAATAGTCCTCGAACGTCGAACAATGAATTTATGCCTTATTCCGTCGACTGTCCGAGGACGAGTAACAATAGAGGAACAATAGTTGTCCTCGGAAGTAAAGCCATGTAAACGTGGTTGTGTTTGGATGTGTGATTGTGTGTATGTGTGTGTGTGTGTGTGAGAGATAGAGAGAGATAGGGGGGGGGGGTGTACATGTGCCATATGTGGATGTTTGTTTCTTTTGTCTTTCTTTCTGCACCCCCCCCAAAAAAAAATAAATAAAAATAAAATAAAATAAAAATAAAAAAATAAAAAAATAAATAAATTAAATAAATAAATAAATAAAAAAATAAATAAATAAATAAAATAAAAATTTAAAATTAAAAAAAAACTAAAAAAAAAATAAAGGTTGCTTATTGGATCGCTAAAGCCCCTTCCACACCGGGTCTGCGTAGAGTTGCTTTTTGCGGCGTACCGAGTACGTCGAAAGTACGCCCAGGATCGCCGCAGTCCCTGCGTAGGTTATACATAGGCTGGCTTCCGATGGCGTATGGTTGCGTACCCTGTGCATAGGCGCCGCATCTACGGCATGTGCAATTGGCGTACCTCCGCGTACGATTGCGTATGAAAGGGCGTAGTGTTGCGTACCAACGTATACGTACGCAACACTACGCCCTTTTATACGTAACACTACGCCAGGCTTAAAGGTTTTTCGTAAGACTGGCGTAGGTCGGCTTCGTGCAGTCCGAAATGTAATCACGCTGGTCCGACGGACGCGTTCGACGCACTAACTTTGTGTATGAGTGAATGGGGCTTACGCAGTCCTGACATTCCCCACGCCCGCCTGGTGGCGTCCCCCTTTAAAGTCTAGCCATCACGATTTTAAAAGAAAATTTTCTTTAAGCCTAAAGAAAATATCTATCTTTCACAAGCCCCCCCCCCCCCCGTTACCCTCAATGCGAACTATAAAAAAATCGGACCGTAGAGCCGAGTATGCGATGGGTATTGGTGTTTTTTAAATGCATTTAATGCATTTAGAATTCATTAAGTTATAAAGTAATTTCACTTTGGAAGATTAATTGTAAGTCTAGAACCCGGGGGACATATAAAACACTTTTGACAGATGAGAGAGAAATTCCATCAGGCGACTGAATGAACGTTCTCTCTGTTCTACAGGTATGTGATTATTAGCGTAATCAAAGTTGTGGAAGGGGCAACCCTTGAATATTTTGAGTTTTTGATGGCACATCTGACATTCTGGTGGCAACTAATGAGTCAGTTAATCCTTTTATATTTTTCAACATACTCGCCCGCCCCCCGATTCCATATTTCAAACATTATTTATTTTGACACCAATCGTTTTCCCTAGTTGTAGCATAGTGTGCTGTAGGCTAAAATACATACCATGCGCTGCCTTCAAATCTTGACAAATCATTCTGTACTCGACTGTTTTGACAAGTTTATCGAAGGCGTCGTTCCACCATGTTACAAAAGTGGGGTTGTCTTTTCTCACCATCATGCCAAACCCGCCTATAGCGCAACGATTCGGGAAGCTGGTGGAAGTGACCCTCTTCAACTGGCTCATCTGCGGCTCAGAATAGCAGAAAGCCGCGTCTACCTGGGTTGAGAGAAATATATTGAAATACATTATTTAATATTAGTAACTTTCACGCTATTTTCACTCTATTTTCGCTCCCATAGACGTGACGCCACTGATCACTTGTTATGAGTGAATATCGATTTATTTTCGGGTGCTCACTAAATTTAAAAAAAAAAAAAAAAAAAAAAAAATCAACCTACTTTCATTACATTTTCACTCCCCCGGGAGACTCTCAATGTTTTTTTTAGAGAGTATATCCCAAATATCAAGAATCTTGCAACATCATAATCATTATAATCGTGTATGACTTCGACCAATGATTGGTCAAAGTGTGGTCACATGACAACGCCTATCCAGGTGGTGCGTCATGGAAATGTGGAATAATATTTTGAAGAACGCGTTTTTTATCAAGGCTTGATGGAAAAGCCTTTTTTTTTTACTGACGCCGCGTAGACACGCTAAAATGCAATTCAAAGGGTTTTTGGGGTTGGAAACTGTGTACAATTGTATCTAACTATTGTTAGATATGTTAGTTACCCAGCAGTAGTATTGTCGATGTCGATAGCTATACACTTTTAAAAATAAATGCGTGGTCGAATTTATTTCGCGATTGTTTTCGATAATAATGCTCCCGCTGCAGTAATAATGACCAGAACATGCGTGGTCATTTTTACCACGCAAAAACTGGTAGGGGATCGGATGGTTGGCTAAGTCTACAGCCCGCTAACCGCGCTATCCGACAGGAATGCGTCATTATAAAGCATAGCAGCTCTGTTGCGGATTAAAATGCCAACACAATCACGTTTGAACATGACTTTAGCAATTTACTTGATAAGTAGAAGCATCGATTATACTGTAAATTAAATGATATTATTCCATTGTCGCTTAATTCATTGATATAGCAAGTAATAATTTTCAAACCGATGACTTTTAATGGAACTACATTTTTCGTTCCGCTCACGCGTTCTGCGTACCGATCCGGTTAAAAGGCCTGTTTACTAATGTTATGCTAATCAGATGCAAATCCCCTACAGGCGCCGTGCACGACGAGATTCGGGCAAGATTTGAAGCCTGATGTGTTTGTGCGTGTGTGTGTGTGGGGGCGAGGGCGGGGGGGGGGGGGGGGGGGGGGGGAGGGGGTGTGTGCATGGGTTGGGGTGTATTGTTTACGCATTCAAACCGATGACATCGAACAAAGAGAACAATGGGTCATCGGTAGTAATTCAATTCAATAGTGGAGTCATCGGTTGAAATTCGAACAATAGAAAACATAGATATGTGTGTAGGTGTGTGTGTGTGGGGGGGGGGGGGGGGAGTTTGCGTGTGTACGTGTAATGTCTATGGGGGAAAGTCCGAATCTCCGGGCTTTTCTGGTTTATTTCTTTGTTTATCCGTCTTTATTTCGAAGACAAGTGAAGACGAGGCAAGAAGAACATCGGATGATATCAGCTATCTATATACAAAGTGAAATTTAAAGGTTAAAATCCCAAATTATCATGTAAAAAGAGCAGAATTAGAGACAACGATTATTGCGTGTGCGATAGTGAGGCAGGCCATAACTCTCGCTACCGGGACGAGATGGCCACATTTTTCGTGGTCATAATCAGATAATGGGCTTTAGAAATTGATGACGTTCGACCATGTTTTGTGGTTAGAATCAATATGCTAATATGTTGTCAAATGGTATGGAAACATTTTTGAGGATTTTTGGAAACATACACTTTTAGAACGATAATTTAATGACTAAAACTATAAGAGTTGTTTCCAAACTTTAAAATGACTTGTTTAAAGTAACTTTCCAGGTATTTTTAAAATGCTGATTTGGTCAAATTTATGATTTTGGAACCATTTTTTAGAAAATATTCTTGATTGCAATACTGATCTGAATTGCAACTGTTGGTATAGAATTGATATAGGAGATGCCTTTCGTGAAAAAATAATGCAGAAAAATATTTAATTATAGCAAATTAAAGTTTTTATTCTTATTTAATTTGATAGGCCCTCTACGATGTCTATTGCTTTATTGTTTCCGACAGTGTAGCCTACTTACATGAACCCGTATCAGTATAATAACCGATCAGTAGCATAATATTAATTATATTAAATATTATGTTATGATATAATAAACCAACTATGATATAATATTCATTATATTATTCACTTGAAAATAAGTTGGCACATAAGTTTAGTGACAGTCAGAATCAGAAGTTATATGAGAAAATAATTAATAGAAGAGTGATATGCAACAAAATCCACACTCTTCTTCATAGTTTTACTAATTATTTTCTCTCAGTATTTTGTTTTCTATCAGCGTACTCTTGCCCGCTTTCTTCTATCTATTTGGATTCTACCAAACTATTTCACACCAGTGCATGTTGTGCCCATTTCCCCATTAATCTCACTTGCATCCTGGCGTTATGTTTGTAAATGAGACCGACAACCCACCAGCTAGAACCATAACACCAAAAATATGCCTACATGAAAGAGAACATATCAATCTCGTATTGGCCATGCTCCTAGTGAACCCTTAAAAGAAAAAGAAAGAAAAAAGAACTGTCAGAAGGCCCGGAAGATCTGGTGGACTGTACGTCTCTTGGAATTTTGGTCTCTTGAGCTGTAGCTTGTTATATCATCAGGGCCTGAACCTCATACCACTCATACCACTTTCTTTCAACTCTCACGAAGCTGTGAAATAAATCTTCATTACGGGAGTGATTGATTGTAGGAAATGTTAAAGTGTACCACTACTCTAAATATTTTGAATCGATGTATTATTTAGAATTATTTTGTTTTTATCGTAATGCGCTATCACAATTCCCCTTCCACATCGATAAACTCTCTCTCTCTCCTTCGCTTTCTCAAAATATGTTTTTTTTTTCAACTCCACTTTATTCACTGTGAATGGAATATTTGTCTTCTTTCATTTGTATGGAATAAAGTATTTATAAAGTTTATTTATTTTGTTATATATTAATTACCTATACCTTAGCTGTTGTTTTAAGCATGTTTGGGGCTTCCATCATCTCGTAATTATGATAGTATTATTATAAAATTAAACAATAATATTGTTAGTACTTACATTTAAAAGGAAGGATATCAATTTTATGATAAAGCTTGATTATATCATGGTAGTAGATCATGGGCAATGAGAGAGAGAGAGAGAGAGAAGGGGGGGGGGGGAGGGGGGGTTGTCAGCCCAAATTTTCCGAATATCATACGAAACATTGTTTTGAAGGTATTCTTCTTTCAGATTTCAGATTCAGATTTTAGATTCTCAGATTTCAGATTTTAGATTTTATTTCATTACATTTTTATTTTTCAAAGTACATGTATATAGCAATATTATATTGTCCAATTAACAATATACAAAATAATTGACAACACAACTTAGTGCAGAAACGTTTTCGATCATTACAAGCAAAATAAAGTGCATTAAAGTTTGAGTTGTAAGAAAAAAAAAGTAACAGTAATGAAGACTACGTTAGATTAATTTTATGAAAATGAGAATGAAAACAGAGACCAGCATAGAAGCATAGCTTGTAGAAGCGCTGGTCCCTGGCAAAAGATAAATCATGAATACAGTATATAAAAATAATCAAAATAGGGATTATTTTGGCTAATTTCATTTTGTTTGGAAAAACTCCTGTGCTCAGAGATGGATTACATATATAAGTGAATGGTTCAACAATACTTGCTATTATTTTCTTAATTATAAAATTTTTTCCAGCTCATCATGTGGACAACTGTGTTTACTTTAAAATTGTTAACAATATCTAGGACTTCACCTTCATTTATAGGAGTAAAGAACATAGAGTTAGGGTTAGGGTTTTGTAAGTAGTCATAAACCTTTCTATCACAGTATCTTACGTGCTAAATTTGGACCAATTTCAACAAAACAATCATTAAAATGATCAACAATATCTTGTAACTCATCACTAGTTCTTTCATCAATTTGTATCTTAGAAATAGTACTTTTCTTTTTCTGCTTATTCAGAACTTCATTGATTAATTTCCATGTGTTTTTAGCATCTTTGTTACAGTTCATAAATTGACGTGAAATTTTTTTTTTTCTCTATGTAGTAACCCTGTCAATGTATTTTTATAATTCAAATATTTCGACTTATAATTTTCAGTGGGATTCGCTTTATATTTCAAGTAAAGATTATTTTTCCTATTTATTGATCTTAATAAGCCTGGTGTTATCCATGGAGATTTGGGAATACCTTTCCTAATTTGGCTGTTTGGTGTCAAATACATGTATACCCGGTAGAATACATTTGCAAGTGTATACAGGAAAATATTCAGTTCCTTCTGAAAAATGATATTAAGCTTGAATTAAAAGAAAGAAGGAGAAGGGTTAAGAGAAAAAAAGAGAAAATGAAGAATAGAAATAGAAGAAGAAGAGGAAGAAGAAGAAGAAAGGAAAGAAGAGAGATTGAGAGAGAAAGATCGCTTAGCAAGATGGGAAAGGAAAATTCTAATAATCATTCAACAATCATTTTATGATATCTTAATTTGCTTTACAAGTAATTTGTCACACTTGAATACAATCACTGGAGCATGAATGGTAAATTTTACAGCTTTATGAGATTCGAAATAAATTATCCACCTAAATTTGTATATGAGATCCAATAATGAAGAAGCTGATAAATTTATATCACGATTTACCTTGATGTTTAGCTCACAGTATGACAAACTAATTATCTCCTCTGGATCATTTATAATGAATGGAATTTATGTTTTTGTTATCGCATGCCGAAGGTCGGACATTTTAGGTTCATGGAAAGGGCCGGTTTTCATGCACAGCGCCACGGTGGAATGACAGACAACAATGTGATGAATCGTAATTTTGGAAACAATTTATGTTGATATATAATACCAAGAAAAGGGGAGACAAAAATAAGAGAGGCAACGATCATAACGAGAATTATTGTTTGTTGTACAATCATTATTGATCATGTTGCATATAGCTACTCTAATTCTGTTGTTACCTTATTTTATACCACTGACTGTCACTCCATGTGCCAACACATTTTCAAAGTGTATGATATAATGAATTATGCTATATTGATCGATTATTTTTTGTTGTAAGTTCAATACTGTCGGAAACAGTCATGAGAGCAGAAGACGATGATTCATAATTATCGTAGAGGGCGTATAGAATTATATATAATATTTTTTGGCTATAATTATATACTTTGCGGCGGTATTTGTTCATAAAAATCATCTGCAATATCATTTCGACACAAACACTGGAATTTCTATCAATATGGCAGTAAAGAGTATTTTCTAAAAAAAAAAAAAAATCAGCATTCTAAAAGTACCTGAAAAGTAACTTTAGACCCATATTTTAAATTTTTAAAAGAACGATTATGGTTTTAGTCATGACATTATCTTTCTAAAAGTGTATGTTTCAACAAATCCTCACAAAACTTCCAAAAAGGCTATTTTTATTACCACTTGACAACGGACTATCACAAAATAAGCACGCAACGTGGTTACAATTTCACAATGTTTGGGTTAAATGTATAACCATGTCATGTGGTCATTTTGGGTGGCCCCGCTCAACGGCGTAGAATTGACCCCGTGCGGGGTTTGTGCATAGTTGACACAAGCCAAAAGAATTCGATTATTTCGAAGAGGATCCGCTTTTTCACCACCACCCCCGTGGTCGAAAATTCGACAATTGTCATGAAGCGAAATTAAACAAATGACAATTATTGCGAGTGCGCTATCTTATATTAGTGTACAAGAAAAGCTCTGAGGCAGAAACATGAGGAGGAGAGCAATGTAGAGGAGTTATATAAGAAAAAAAATGGGTTGTACGACACATGCTCCTATAGCTTCGATCAAACACTATACCGAAGCCACATATACATGTACAAGGCTGTCTAAGATATCCTTGTACTCATTTCCTGTTAGATTTCCAGCCATAGGTGTTGTGTGCATTAGCCTAGATTAGTCCAGGCTAGATCATACCAGAGGCAGGGGAAAATAAGTATTTAAATCATTCATTTTCATTCTGGAAATTCAAATTCGTAGTATAGTATATTTGGAAAGTCCCTGAATCAAGTCATCAGAAAAATATAAGTACATGCTTCAATGCTTATAATTGAATTGGGAGTTTCTATTTTAGTACTGCAACAGTGAATGTTGGACACAGTCCCACATAGGCATGGGCATATGATTGTACCTAAGCATAACCCTGACCCAAAACCTAACCTAAAACATAACTGCAACTCTGACACTAACCCTTTAACCCTATATCTTTGACGAAATTAAGCCGGAGCAATACTGTCGCCGGACATATTATATCGGGGCACAAAAAAGGAGGCGTGCATTAGAGCAAATATTTCTTACTAACATTCCCATCAATGACCGCTGCCACTAGCTCTTCCAGACTCGAATAGTAGACAATCTGATTGGCAGATGCAGACAACTTGGAACCCTAGGAATTAAACAGGGAGATACAATGATACGATTGAACATTCAGAATTCCAAACTGACCATGGAGTAGAGTATATATAATACATATTTTACTGGATTGTGTATTAGGGAGACACACGACAAAGAGGTTTATTCCGTCATAATAGGGACCGGTCTATTAGGTAGACACGAGGTCAAAGAAGCAAGACAAAAGAGTGTCTCCCTAATAACAATCCAGTAATATATATATATATATATATATTAAATTTATTTTTTAAATTTTTAATGTTGAAAGGAAATGAGAGAACAAGGGATGCGTAGCTTGAACCAAAGTTCCCCGGAGCTGTTCTCCCTCTTTAAAATTTTTGCAAAGGTTAAAAAATTGTCTCCGCCATGAACTGAACCCTGGTCACTGGCTTAGAACGCCAATGCCGTAACCACTAGACCACAGAGACGTATCAGTGGTTTCGGCGACACCAGATTCAATTAACCGAAAGACTGACAAATATTCATACATTTATATTGTTTGTTGAGAGTCAGAAGGGTGTTAACACTGTGTTAAAGTATATGAGTAATCGCCATGATGGCTCCAAACAGACGAATATTTTGCTTCTCCGTTTTCAGGAGAAAACAAAATGGTAGAGAAAGTTTTAATTTTCCCCCAAAACCCAAATCATTATACAATGTAGTTTTCTTCTTTTCTCTACCACTCTGTCATCTCCCTTTTCTCTTCTCTTCTCTCTTTCTCTCGCATTTTCCATTGTACTTTCGTCTTCCCACTTGTCTATTATCTCCGCCCCTAGTCCCACTCATTACCCCTCTCATCATCTCTCGTGTCTATTTATACATCCCTCTGTCTCTATCAATATGTTTCGTCCCTTTTCTATCGTCTCCCCCCTATATTCCCCCCATCTCTACCCCATCACTCCCCCAACACACACACACACACACACACACACACACACACACACACACACCCATCTTCTCCCCTCTCATCCTCTATCTATGTCTCTTCATCTCTCTCTCTCTCTCTCTCTCTCAATCGATCTGTACCTGTATGATATCGTCAGCATATCGTGCCAGACAGTGCTCATCGCTAGAGAAGCCATCCACGAAACCGATAGTGCGCCCTCTCAGGTTTGTCCAGTCAAAATTCGTTGTTGCGTTGGCCACATAGATCCCCACCCCCGGTAGCTTACTGTACGGCTTGGTGAAGGAGAACGACCGAGCTCTATCATAGGTAATACCCCAACCTGATTTAAGAAGACAACATTTATTCCATTTATTTACTTTATTTCAATTAACTTTGTATTGAATAGTGGACCTCGTGATCAGAGTAGTCTTGCCATACTGATAAAAGTCGTAGTTGCATTGTTCGACATTCGTTTAAGGGTGTCATTACGTTGACTCATCTCGTCCATTGGCACTTGATACAGGGGCGAGTTGTAATGGCAGGATTAATTGGCGAATATGAATTACAGTACAATTTACAATGTGAAATAAATAATGAAAACATTTTCAGAGCTATAACAAGACCAGATAATTCAATTCAAATACGGAGGTCCGAAGAGTAGTATCGGAGAGGATACACATGATATAGGGGTATAGAATAGGCAAGCAAATTACATGATAGTAACAATGACACATGAATTAAAATAGTAACATTAGTAAAGGTACTTGTGCATTGCGAATGAGAATATCCTAAAATGAAGAATTCGAATATTAGAAAGCCAAGAAATAGGGCCGTTACAAGGATAATTATCTTCAAGATTTGAATTTTAGCAAACATACACATAAATACCTATAATGAGTGCACAGAAGAAAAACATGCAATAAAACGGTGGCCTATATTTATAGTTGAACATGAGGAAACAAAAAAGGTTAAATTGCTAGACAACATAGCATTCAAGATACAGGGATACAGAGACAGACAGGGTGATTGAAAAAGTAAGCAAGAGACGAATGAAAACTAGTGAAGTATTATTAATATTGATAGTAGTAATGATATTCATATCGACAATAAAAACTGGAATTAATGATATATTTCCAATCGCACAATGAACACATGTCACATGAACTGCGTCTATGAATTTCCTATGGAAAGATGCATCATCGAAATGAATGTGGATAATTCAATTGTTTCTAACATGCACAGTATATTTTAATAAAAAAGATTTCTTGACAATCGATACGATTAAAAGTTCAACTATTATGTAAATATATTTACCAGTACATACGTCGTACCAGCCCCCTAGCAGTCCTTCACCACCCCTTGCTCTCTCCCCAGCCACAGACGACCAGCATCGTGAATAGGTATCATAAACCAGCTCACAGTTCTTGTTCGCTATCTTGCAAACTTTAGAGGAAGGACACAAAAACATGGATTTCTACATGAAATAAATTTTAGATACTTGTAATTATAACTTATTGCAATGCACGTACACAACCCAATCGCTTTAAAGATCACATTACAAGAAAATTCCATCAAAGTAAATATTGGCTTAATACTTTTTATTGCATATATGGCATAAATTAAACAAGGTTATCCAAATTCAACGCTTGGAAAACATTTGAAGTAATGATTATTATCAATTATAAAACGATAAAATACAGCCCCCGATATAGCAGCTGAAGAGCTCCTCGAACGCTGCTGAGATGTGTGACGACACACCAGGGGCCAGTCCTGTCTAAGCAGACGATGTCCCATAACATCTTACACATTTTTCAGTACCTGTTTTGTCATCTCCTCTTCACTTATTTCTCTTACTTGACCTAGCGTCAGTCTTAATGTTAGTCTGTTGCCTCACTCTTAACTTCGTGTATGGTATTATTTTGATGAAAAATGCAGCGTTAAAAAAATAAAGGAATCAGTCACTTGTAAACAAAATAAGACGCCATTGTATTTTCAGCTGCTTGCACCGGGGCATGTTCGGCGTTTCAAGAGGGAACGAATACCATCCATGCTATTATTCGGAGGGCTTTTCAATTTGAAAATGGGGTTTATTTTATTGATCATTGACCCTTCTCCTGTGTATTTACAACCCAACGGTTTTAGTTATCAGAATCAGTTTCGCTTTCCCTTTTAGAATGGTGTGAAATAAGGTCATGTTAAATATACCAAACCCTTTATAATTTGATAAATAATTGCATTGCAATTACGTTCATTCATTATAGGACGTCGTCTGCTTAAGCAGGATCGATCCCTAGTGTGACGACATCAAAACATCGCTATATTTCTGGCGAATCCTCGGATATTCCGAGCTTAGAAAAGCTTAGAAGAGCTTTTATTTATGTTGTTTTTATAATCATCAGATACGCAGTTTACATAAAACTTATACGATCGCCATCTGTAAGCTTCCCAGTTTCTAGTGATACATTAATTGCCATATTTGTGATTTTCTTGTAATGTGATCTTTAAGCATGTTAAGTGGCAACTTGCACATCACCCCATTTACAAAGGATTTAGAGAAATTTCTATATTTTTGTTTGCCGTAAATCAATTCCTTTTCACTTTATACCCTTCACGGTTGGCATTATTTCTTATATTCCTATTAATCATTTATGAAAAATAATTTCAGATAGGGGTATTTATGCATTAAATAAATACGAGTGCATGCATGAATGTATTTAGGCAGCCTTTTGTGCTGTGGGGCCAATGGTAACTTATTATGCTCCTTCAAAGGAGTGAAGGGGGGGGGGGGGGGGGGGGGCTTACTCAGGCCAACCTACGCTGGAAATACCAGTCCCTTTTATAATTATACCGTAATAATTTTTTAAATTCAATTATTTACTTTTTTCTGTAAATAGTAATCGTGTATTGCTTTGTTCTTTGTAATTGTATTTACCATTCATGTTCATTCATATAACGTTAATTGCCAAATTAGTAGGAATATTATGTCATTTGTTTTATCATGATATTAAATATCCAAGACAAATATTATCATTGTTCATATTGCTATCATAAATATCATCATCATTAAACAACAATGTATTTGTATTAATAAATATATTAATAGCATAATGGTGATGAGTAGTAGTTGTAGTAGTAGTAGTTGTTGTTGTTGTAGTTGTAGTATATTTGTAGTAGTGGTGGTAGTAGTAGTGGTAATAGAAGTAACAGTGACAGTTTGAGTAGTATTATGTATTTTCATATCATCAGATCATCGTCTTTACCATCATCGTGACTACAATAAATAGTTCAGGGGAAACACTTACACATATTTCTGTTCATACATAGATAAACAGTGCGATGACCTTATATATATTATTTCTACCTTGGCAAAGAAACCTACCCGAGATTGTAGAAAATTATAAGAGTAAACATGTATATGGTAACAAGGGTTGATATCTTTGTTATTTCCCCAGTCACATGCATGTTACGGATTTGTGATCGACTCATCATACCTCCTGGCTCTCTCTCTCTCTCTCTCTTTCTCCTCCTCTCTCTCATAGGTATACGTTATGCTGCATTTTGTACAAATAGTACCACTTTAACAACAAGTAATTTGAAATTCCCCCATCTGCCCCGTAGAGCTAGGTGCAGTTTTTCGTTCATATTGAAGGATAGATACAATTGAACTCAAAGGTCATAATGTTGTAATGTGCTATTTTTAAACGCATCGGTTCTTGTGCAATACATATAGCATTTCGAAATCGAATAGTCTGATGGTAACAAGACCATTTGCAATGGCGTCGACATCTGAAGGTGTGAATTCACATTTTGCGGACACTAGTAAACTGATAAGTGAGTTGGAGAATCAAATGCAATGTGCTATTTGCCAGGAACGACTGAAGAAGCCCCGGGTACTTGCCTGCTTGCACAGTTTTTGCGAGGAGTGCCTGAAACGTTGTCATAGGTTGGCCATGGAAACGTTCATGGACTCGGATTCTGAGACGGAAGAGGCCGACTTTCCTATCATCAAATGTGCCTACTGTCGAGAAATTACAGAGTTACCCGAAAGTGGAATTACAGGGTTGAAGGCAGACTTCCGTGCTAATAAGGTTGGAGAAATTTTGGACGCACTGGAGACGCGAAAGAGAAATTTTGTCGAGAGTGAGTACACTTGTAACGTATGCTCCTCTTGCGGGGAATCCCCATCTGTTCCCGCGTCGGACTACTGTCAGAACTGCGGTCAATTTTTCTGCGAGCAGTGTAGTAGAGTGCATCAGAAACTCACGAACACAAAAGATCACCTAGTTCTGGGGATTTCGGACCTTATGACGGGGAAGACGAAGCTTCGCAAAACAGAGCACGAAGATGTTACTTACAAAATGTGCCCTCAACATTCCGGGGAGCATCTAAAATCGTTCTGCCGGGTGTGTAAGAAACCTGTTTGTTTTTTCTGCACTTCTTTTGGAAAATGTATATCCCACAAGAGTGAGGTGTGTGCTCTTGACGAAGCTGTCACTGAAATGACGGGCATTGTTGAGATGCTGAGCGATCAGCTGAAACACAGGCGGAGAACGATTGATGAGGTTCTGTCCAAATCAAACCATGTTATCGCAACTACAGAGAGCAGAAAGAATGCATCCATTCAACAGATGATTGCCAAGCACCATGCCGTCATTCGTCAATTCAATATTAAAACACAGCAAGCTGTCAGCAACAGGGAATCACTTTTTAATGGCAAAGTGAATAGCGTCCAAGGGATTGTGGCAGATATTCAGAAGATGAAAAAAGTTTCAGACAAAGTGTTACTGCTCGCAGATGACGTTCTCAAGGGAGTGGACGTCCATGGAATTGACCTAGCCACGCTTTATGGGTGTCTTCAAGAAGTCTTACAGAGTGTTACTTTGGGCCAAGTGAATGCGATGGATCGGAATTTATCCAAAGTTGAAGAAGACGTGTTACAGATTCCAGGACCGTACCTATCAATTTCGCCCGCTGCGGAGGGCGCTCTTGCAAAACATCAAAGTGATAGCCGATTAATTCCAGGAACACAAAACAACAGAATACAGTTTGGTTCGAATAACCAACAGGTTCACGAGGTACCCAAAATATCAACGCCATCGTCATTACAATTTGACTCCCAACTTAATCAAGTAGGAGGCCATCAAACTGCTTTCCAACCGCCACCAAGTAGCCCGATTTCTGGTCCCGGACCACGTAGAGTGTCTGGTCTACCTACTCCTCAACGATGCCCACAGCACATTGGTCCACGGTCACTGGGCCAGTCATCACTTAGACCGCGAGGTCTGTCCAATTATTCCCATCCCGCTCAGACAGCACCACCACCGACAGTTGGTTACTCAGGCCCCCAATCTACCATACGATTAAGTTCATCTAGCTCTATTTCTGTACCACCTCTCACTAGTGACTTGCCTGCTCACCGATCCCCAAGCAACTCAATGATAAACCCGGTCAACGGTTTGTCAGCGGTTCCCACGCAAACGTTAAATGTTTCTACAACCGTTTCTTCCTGCAGATGTTCAGCAAACTCGAGTGCATCTACTTCATATACCCGTACTAATCAGCTACTATTTAACGAACAGCCAGTCCCTGAATTAGGCTCAGTTAGTACATCAACTCGAGAACCCTGTGCCAGTCTACCAACCCGTAGTCTTTCCTCTGTGAGTCAGATCGTCGAAACAACTTTAGCGGAAATAGGAGATCTTCCTGATCTAGGACCAAATCTGTCACTTTTACAACCATAATTATATCCTGATCTAAGCCAAAATTTATACATTTTATAACAGTTATAAAATGACTGGGGAATTAAGCCACTTTGCTGAAATTTCGAGATTGTTTGCAACCAACTTCTAGCCAGGCAGTTTCTTGATTCATTCAAATGTGACCCATCTGTTGATACAAAGTTCCCGAAAAATCGGGCATACCATATGGGAGTCACATCGCCGATCTTATTTTAACCTCGTGTCAGCTCGAAAATGGGAAACTTGAGATTTTGTGTACGAAACAAGCAAATATTTTTTAAATATTCTTATTTGTCAATAAGTTCTTATCTGCTGTCGTGCACCTTTATCTGGATACTGAACCAGGTGGTGTTTCATAAAGCTGTTCGTAAGTTACGCACGACTGGAGATCAGTTCTTGTGTTAAATGATGTTCCAGTCGTTCGTTAAGTCATTCGTAACTTTACGAACAGCTTTATGAAACACTCCCCTGATGAAGCATTGGATAGCAAAGCTCATTTTAGCAACAATGTGTGTCAAGTTATGAACAAGATCGCATCCTGTAGTTCTGTACTATTGTATCCTTACCATTATCTGATGCACTCTAGTCATGATAGTGGTTCATTTACTTGGCTTTCAGTAGACCCGTTCTGTAATGTATTCAAATTTATGCACATTTAGTCTCTGAACACCTAGTGATGAGCTATTCCATTAACCTGCTCTTTATAAATGAGCCTCAATGCTTGGAATCCAGTTTGCATACATTACTTGTTGCTATGTCCGGCAAGTTTTGAGGTTGTCAAGAACAACCTTTGTTTGACGGATATATATAAAATTTTCATACATTACCAAAGCGGTCTATTGAGAAGCTGACTTTATTAATATTGAAAATGAAGAAGTTATCTGTTAAACAATTCAGTAGTTGTCTTTTACACTGGAATTATAACTCCTTTGTGCCATATATTGGCATTCTACCATAAGGAGTTGAAAGAGATTTTTCCTGTCCAAATTTAATCGTATCCCCTCTATGAATTGTATGTTTACAATGAATAGTAACTTACACTTACTTTTGAGAGAGATACAACTTACTGTACGATTTAATCAATTGTACCAATCATGGGGAGGAGGGGTATTTATTTAGAGTGATTGTAAGTCGATGTTTATGTTACAGCCTGCAGGGCCCTGCTATCACAACTCCTGAATTCATAAGCAATTTATTTTATATCTTGCATCTGCCTAGAGTTCTTTTAGGGTTGTAATTAATAGTAATGAAATGTTTCAAATACCATTTGCCATTAATTATAATTTGGTTTTATTTATTACCCTACAAAGGTGAATAATGATATGACTAAGGATATATTGAGTGAAAAGTATGTCCATGTTGTGAGATTTAAGACTTTCACGGAATTTAGTCATGTCTATGATAAAAATGATGCATGCGACACTAATTATCAAGCTACCCGTACTCGAGGTACATCCTGTGTTTTTAACTATTTAAAAAAAATATCTTTACGAAATTGAAGGTTTAGTATGTCACATGGGATAGGTAAAATGTGACCCTCCACCATAAAACGACCAATAAGTGGGACATTTGGGCTTTTACTAAACAGTCGGGTCGCGGCGTGGCGCGGCGCGGCTCGCTGGGTAGAAATTTTCCAACATCTTTTAAAGGAATTTTATGCATGGTATCTTTCTTTTTTGTGAGCAGCAAAAAAAAAGAGGAAATTTTTCCGAACACTTTCCAGGAATTTTATGCATGGAATCCATTTTTGTGAGCTTTTTTTTTCTTTTCAAATGCTGCACCTTATCTCCAAAAACCTGAATAAAATATCGGAACTTTGGAAATCCTCGGGAGGGGGGGGGGGGGGGGGGCTGCAGCCTATTGCCGAAGGGGGATGCCTTTTGCCCGAATATTAACTGTCCAGTGTCGCTGACAAGCAAAACAATTGGCCAGTTTTTCTTTTTTTCTTTCCTTCTTTTCTTTTTATTTTTGTTTTGTTTTCCTTTCCCTTCCCTTTCCTTTTTTTTTTTCTTTTCTCCTTTTTCCCTTTCCTCTCCCCGCTCCCTTTTTTCACTCTCCTTGTTTTTATTGCCTACATATGTGGTGCATTTGCCGACGGTAATTCTAACGACGCCCTTGTTTACTTGGAGTAAAAAGAATAGGACGTCACAAGATATGACACGAGTAGTAGAAAGTAAACAAGAAAGAAAATCAGCTGAGCACAAAGGAACACTAAATAATCAATATAGGAAATGGGGGGGGGGGGGGGGGTATGGATTCATTTGCTGCTCTCGCTGGAAACGTAACAGAAATCTGTTGCATCGGGGGGGGGGGGCCTTATGTTGATTTTATGATTTATTGCTTATCAGGAGGTCTCATCGTTTGTTATACATTTTGCTTATTCCAAAGATACGATAATACGCCAGCGGCGGTCTGTACCAGACTGGAAGAAGAAGAAGATTATTATTGTGCTTATGTCTGTTTCATTATTTGACATAATTAGTATAAATTTCTCTTCTTTGTTTAGGATTCAAAGATCAGTTAAGATCATGTTGAGTTTAGAGATCATTCTTAATCTGGGATCATTTAAGTGGGAACATTTCAATAAGAAGTATAAACAAGGGCGTCGCTAGAGGGGCGTGGGGATGTCACCACCCCCCCCCCGCCTCTCCAAATTTCCAAAAGGCGTTTCCCTTTGGCAATAAGCTGCAGCCCCCGATCTCCCCCCCCCCAGGATTTTCAAAATCCTGGTATTCGGGCAACCACCACTTCATATTCGGGCAGTTTATTTCAGTTTATGTTTTGGGGAGATTAGGGGGCAGCATTTTTGTAAAAATAAGAAAAGATTCCAAAAAAAGATTAAATTTTTTTTTTTTTTTTAATTCCCATAAAATGTTCGGGGGGGGGGGGGGATTCCCTTTTGTTTGCTGCTCAGAAAATAAAATATACCATACATAAAACTCCTTAAAATATTCGAAAATTTCTACCCAGCGAGACGCGCCGCGCCGCGACTCGACTGTTTAGTAAAAGCCGAATTTTTTTTAAATTTCAGTACAGTTTGGAAGCTTAGATTTTTACCTTTAAAATGATATAATAACTTGTCTTGTATAGACTAAGCGAATCTTTATAAATTACAATGCGAATGTCAGAGTGTAAGACAGGCTAATGACCAAAACAATAGAGAAAACGGGGTCTAAAGAAGAGAGACTATTTAAGAGTGCCTGATCCGTGTCCTATCGTTTGTCGCACAAAAGGTTGAGTCAAAACTCTTTAGCCTACACTGTAAAGTTCTAATTGGATTTAGTTGAAACTTTCCATGCGTTTAGAATAGATAGGTTTCATTGTTTCTGTAGCTCATGAATATGAGACAGTGTATATTTTTGAGCTATACCAGAAAAGCGATGTAAAGTACGATTGCAGCAAGCTGACACACAAAGTTTGAATGTCCGGGGGGAGAGGTTATTTTGAATGAGAGAAAAAGCATATTTCAACATTGTATTTTACCCCAAAATTTTGTCAGATGGTAGATTAATAAATTAACCTTAAGAAAATACAAAAACTTAAAATAAAAATTTTCACCCTAATAATCATTGTCAGATGTTTACTCTAAAACTCCCATTGCGACTTATTTGTCGTTTTGTGGTAGAGGGTCACATATAGTATTACAAATGCAAATCAAAAACAAACAAACATTATAAGTACATCGTCTGCTATATCAAAACAATCTCGTAGAACATTGTCATTTGATTAAACAAATAATGGCAGCACAATGGATATGAAGGATCTCGTGTACAGACTGAGTTCAATTTTGAAATATAATATTTGGTTCAGAAGAACAGATAAATGATGTCCTAAATTGCATGGGATCTTTGATAAAGCAATAACTGTTTCTAGATAAGTTTAATACCAAAATTCCGATGTTTAGTACCATGAAGTAAAAAGATATTTAATATTATGAGGAGTAAGATACAATGTTTAAAGTTCACGTACTGTATTGGTAGAAAAATAAAAAAAGAAATCTGATAGAAGCGTGTTAGATATCGTTTATTGTTCTCCTTGTATCAAAATAATTATGTTTGTAAGAGATTTGAGTTTCCATCCATTGTTTCCGGGTCCCGTAAACACTGCCATGTGCTAGGACCTTTCCACCCCGGCGGCTCCCCGAACAACAATCTTGGGGCTTCATCTTCGCGTTTGTCATTGTATAGCAACTCAACTGGTTTTAAACGTGTGTGTGTAGTATATAGTGCACGCTGCCGTAGTTGGGAGTTTACGTTCCTAGCCCTGCATATACATCTTTTTTGCCTCTTATTTGTTCAATATTAAACTTTAGGAGGAGAAATCTTCACAGTGTTTTGGCATTGATAGTATCTTGCTATTTATAAAAAAAACAACAACAAACAAATAAACAAACAAATCGACGAATTCTGACGAAAAATTTTTGAGGGCTTACAAAAACTCTACATTACCTTAAAAAAAATCCAACCCTTGCCCATTTTTATGAATTAGGATGAGAGAAATGTAAAGATATTTTGTTCTATTAGAGTTAAAGATACCAAGGAAGGAGGTACTAGGCAAGCTTGCCTAGTACCTCTTTGAAGATACATATCAGTTTCATTAAGTTGTAGAATGTTATTTTTCTTTAACTCAATAAAATAGTTTTTGAGGGCTATACAGGTTATTTTTTTTAAATAGTGTTAGACCCGTCAGTGTCATAAGCGGCATTACGTAGTCATGGGAGTGTAGAGGTCAAGTTTAGTAGCGTTTACCGATTGGGGTGAAAAGTTGAACAAATTATTAGTGGGAAAATTTAGTGGAAATTAGATCAAAATAAAAGTTCAAATCACGAGAATGAAGTTGCAAATTCATCAAAGTACCTAAATACGGTAAAAGTCGTAGTTGAGGGAGTCTGTCAAATTTTAAGATCAAGACTTAAATGTTCGTTCTGCGTTGAATATGTTTTTGCAAATTGCACAATTTTTTTTATCTACGAGGACTTAGCGATTGTAAATGTGATATCAGTAGGTAAGAAAACTCGTCGCGTAGTATTGAATGATTTATCAAGCGAAAAAATGTAAACATGGGGGATACGCTCTAAAAAGAATCAGGTGACTGCTGTCGACCAATGATTTGATTAGGATCTAGCCACAAAATTCTGTAATTTTATATATGAAGAGGGAGAGATAACTTGTATCGTTTATTCGACGCAACATAGATATATCTTTTTTCCATATCAAGCAGCCCAAGTACGGCCCACGACATGGCCAATTCCAGTTTGTTTTGAGGTGATTTTTTTCTAGCTAAATCCTGTATAGTTATATACTTTCAGCATTTATACAAGAGCAACTAGGTATACTGGGTGTTTAAAAAAGCACATGTCTCTCAAAGGATTTGGTGTCAATAGAAAGCATAACCTTTTGGTCTTACAACTATATGTTCTTTGGAATATTATCACATGCTTCATAGGGTCAAGGACTCAGGATGCAGCAAAATCGCTGACAAATACAAAATCAGAAATACCCTTCAAAAATGATGAATCCAGCTCTTTGATTGGATAGGAGCCTCAGGAACCCGACCTGACAGGAATTTCGAAAGGAAATTAGAGCTGTTATTCTAACCGGTAAATGTAATGTGTTTACAGGAATTTTCAACGCTGGGTTTGCTTTAAAGAAAACACACTCTGTATCTTTTGTTACAAAAAAGGGACTCAAGGGCTAAATTGACAGTGAGTATCCAGGCATGATATTAAAGTAGAGACCACAATAACTATTGTTATTATGAACAACTCGCGTGCATTTGCTCAGCGCACTTCGCACCGGGACCTATAACCATATAACACGGGAAAACATGTTTCAGTTTGAGAGACTATCCATAAAATTACACGAAGGCCTTAAAACTAATTGACATTTGTACCCAGATCGACCGGATAAATAATCTACACAATATTACATATTATGTAGCATTATTAACTTGTAGGATACTTGAGAGGAAATTACTGCCTTTTTGCGATTTAAAAGAGTGTTCAACACTCAACTTAACCCTTTCCCCGTGGCAGTGAGCACAATGTCCCCTACATTATGCAAATTTATATCTACTGTGGTTACATTTGGCTACAAAAATAATTATATCGTTGGATAGTATACGGTTTTAGTGGGGTAAACGGGATCGTGCCATTGTACCTTGGGGGTAATCTAATTTTTTCGTGCTTCGTTCAGCTATAGACAAGGCAAGGTATTAGACAAAACTCATAAGTAGTTGATTATAGGCCTATATGAGAAAATGCCAAGAGTAGTGATGGAGTATATTGTACACATGTTCATTTTCAGCTAATAACTACTACGCTGCTTAAAGTGCAACGATCCCCCCTTTTTATAGAATCATAGGGGGGGGGGGGGCACTCGACCAAAAAGCGGTTGGTATGCATGTGCCGCCGGCAAGACAAAAAAAAAGGGCTTCGGAACGAGCGTATCATGAAGAGGATGGTCTTCGGAACTACTAACATTTTTGAAAACGGGGCTCTTTGGAACTGGATTACAATATAAATATGATGCTACGGAACTGGACATCGGTTCACTAAACCGTCATACGTACAAGTTCGCCAAAATCCCATTGAAACGCATGTTAATTTTGATAATGGGATGTCGGCGAACTTGTACTTATGACCGTTTTATGAAACACTACCCTAGCCATGCTGGTTCGCACACACAATCTCCCATTCGCTAAATACGCTGTGTATCATGGCAAGTCTATGGTGTCTCCGAAACGGGCTGGGGCGGGGCAGGCCAGAACAGTCGGAACGACTGAATGAAATGGAACGATTTTCTCTCTTCTTTTCCTCAACAAGAAAAAAACATGGTTTGCTTTGGAACTGAAATGTGAGTGTAAATATGGGGGTCTTCTGGGCTGGGCAGTACATACCCACCGCACACTACATACTAGATCGCTGGGTGTCAAGTGAGGTCAGCGATTCCCAACCCCAACCACTCTAGTAGTATATGCAATGAATCTCCTAATAGTAGTTTATATATTATTATTGATATTATTATTATTATGATTATGATTATAGAGTACCGAAGTGATGACGTCACAAAAGCTATTTTTTCATTTTGACATTTTTTATACCATATCTCAAAGGAACATGGTGAAAAACATCCAGATCCCAAATTTTATGGCAATTGGCTCATTGGGCCCCGAGATATGGCCGCATGAATACCTCCTTAGCCCCATTGAAGTCAGTGTTAAATTGGCCTGGTTCTAAACTGTTAAGAACCAGGCCAATTTACACTGACTTCAATGGGGCTAATTAGATATGCATATAGCCATACCTTGGGACACCATGAACTGATTCATGCCAAATTTGAACGTTTTCCATCATGCTCTACCTAAATATGGTCATAAAAATACTGAAATACAAAAATCAAAATTTGATGACGTCACAATTCGGTACTCTATTATTGGCATCATTATCATCTGAAATTGTACGCTTGAACGGAATATATTACCCGCGTTGACAATGTCCACGTTGTAGCCCTTGATTGTTCCGGTCGCTTCGTCTCTGAAGAAGAAAAAACCCAGAACTAATCATGATAAAACAGATGCATGACAGCTTTTACAGGCAAGGTACAGGTTGGAGAAGCCGCTTAATTTTTCTGCTTGCCGTCAGCGCTTTAAGAATACTAACTAGTACAACCATTGCGCCTAACAAAACATGATTGACGAAAGTGGGGGGGGGGGGGGGGGCACCAACGTACATTTGAATTTATCAATGCCGACCAATGTGAACATATTTATATACAGATTCAAAACACATAGATTTCTTTCTCATAATCAACATAAGCAGGAAATGGAATGGACATTGACATGTAAAAGTGACGTGAAAAGAGGAAATGTTCACAAGAAGCACATGGCTTGTATGAGCCACCGTAATATATTTAACATAAAATTCTTTAACAATTATAACATACGTAAAATTACTTTTTTAAGAGAGCGAGAAAAAAAGAAACACGAAGTGGGAGAAACATCAAAGAAAGAAGACTTTAAAGGGTTACCTCACAAAAACAGACATTTTCATTTTGATCGTTCCCTTCACAAAATTCTTGTTCTTGCAGGAATGCTTATTGATTATGAACATCCTTCTTCCTGTGACATTTTATACCATTATGCTGAAGAGTGGCGAATGACCTCAGGTCAGTTCTGGTCATGCAATTTCAGTGTGAAAGAATCTGTTTGGAATTTATTGTAAGGTTGTTTTTGTCATGCTGGATGTACATGAGGATTGGTATTTACTGTGAGATTATACGGAATCATCAAAATGATAAGAAATTGACTCAATGGTGCTTAAAGGTACAGGCACTGCACGTAGGAATGTGGGACTATACCTACATGTGGCATAAAAGTTTGCTCCAAACTATTAACGCTTTCTGTGCCAATGTCAAATATATGTGACAGATAGACTTGCCATTTTAATTCATCAATAATGATGCGTGACCACAGGAATAGCATATGGTGGTCAATGTATATCAACATTTTGAGCATGAATCGAGCATTCTAAATATATGATTATAAATATATACTACTATAGAAACTTTCAGACAAAATTGCAGATTTCTAAAAGATATTAATTGTTTCAACATTAAACAGTAGTAAACAAATGAGAAATCAAAAAATGATGGACAAAACAAGAAACTCAAATGTAATTTTCAATGATTCTTATGCATACATCTGGGAAAGTAATAATGTTCGGTATCATAAGAAATGGTAATATATTTTCTACAAGTTTTGTACACAATGTTTTGTGAAGTAATAGATGGTTAATGAAGTCAGACATTTGAAAAGTAAGCATTGATCACATTTTGGTGAAATTTTGAAGAGAGCTAGATCCCTTGGCATAGTAACAGTTAGGCTCATTCTCTTCATATTTCGAATATTCATTAAGAGTATATTCCTACTGTGATGCCCTTAATTCAACGCTGGCATAACAGGAGTGAGAAAGCTCACAATTTGTTGGTAACATATGCCATAACTCAATCTTCTCTTTAAAGTTGACGAGCAGCAAAAGTCTGTCACAAGTATGACTTACAAGTACTCGAGGTTCACATCGTAGTGGCCAATTGCGAACGACCAGACCTTGTCCTTGGAACCCGGAAAACCTAAATCAAAAATAAGATCGAGTTCTGGTAAAGGTTGAAAAATGATTTATAAAGGACCTTTCTCATTATTTTTATGTCAATTTGGAAGCATATCATAGAAGAAGTTTCCCCTGAAAAGAATTGCTCTTCAAGAGCCCGCATATTCGAAATATGACGAGAAGCAATTGAAAAGTTTTGACCTAACTTTCCTGCCACATTTAATGACTTATGTTATGTGTAGTTCCATAAACTCATTTTTATTTGCAGTACAGGTGGCTTTAGGAAGATTAATTAATTTTTCTTATAATTTTGATTATCCCAAACCTCACTGTAATATACGCCAATTCTTATGTACTACATGATACAATTAACCCAATTGCTTCTTGGCAGGTTCTTTCAAAATATAATCGTATAATTAGAACTCGCTTTATCTTTAGATTAAAAAAAACATATAGGGTTGGGCAATGTAATGGAATGGGTGAAAACATTTTGAAAACACTTTTATTTGCACATCGTGGTGATCTAAATCGACACTAATGGGTAATTTTCTCCACGAAGTCTTGAAACACTTTCACTCCTTTGGAAAATTTCCAAGCATTCTTCTAGTTTGTCTTGTTCTTGTTCCTGTTCTCCCTCTTGTTCTTGTTTTTCTTCTTCTTCTTCCTTGTCCATTACGTGATATCATGGTTAAGAGGTTAAATGATGTTTTTAATTGTAACCGGCGTTCACTCCTTAAACTTGTTTTTTATGCCCTTTTTTTTGGGGGGGGGGGGGGGTGGGGGTGCATCTGCGCCTGGGTGTGTGTATTGTGCGTACGTTGATAAAGGAAAGTGAATTTACGCACCTGGCCCGTTGAACTCCTGCTCGTATTCAACCTCAAGATGTCCTGGTTTGGCAAGACCGACCAGGGCTAAAATCAACGCCCCGATTGCGACTACCACTACAACAACGATTACGATATCCTTTGCTGATCGGCAGCCATTACTGTGATGCGATCTCCTTCTGCTGAAGTCGTCTTCGGACTCAAGCCGCTGACACGGGATCTCGGAGAGAGCTGTAGTTGACATGTTTGACCCACTCGACACAACTCTCACAACTGACATGTGTAGAAAATGAATACAATGGTCTTGATTGAGCGAGGGGTGCCCTTCCGGAGTAGGAATCAGGAACTGCGTTGGAAACATTATATCAAAATAAAGATAGGGGAGCTGATAGGAAGAACAGTTGTATGCCCTCTCTGACCATCTGGCCTCTTTTGTTAATAATTTTTCTTAGTGTAGCAATGTTTTTTTGTTTAATGTTTAATATCAACGTACGTTGATTTATATTTTTTATTTTCACTGGAACTCAAAACAGGTGAATTACTTGTAATGATATTTGGGAGACGTAATTGCCCCCACCCCCCACTCACATTATTAATTCTCAAAAAAACATCTGAATCCATCTTTAACTGACACTGCCACTGATGCCTGACTATTTGAAGTTGGTAGCTTCAAAGACCTCAAGGAGCTTTACCGCCCCCCGTTGCCCCTACTCATATACCTTATCATGCTTATCCGGTTATTTCTTTCGCTGTAGCAATCCCTAAAGGATCTTCCTGTTTGATAATTATCCTCAAGATTTCCGTTTAATAATTTTTCACACTTTAATCCTGCCTACTTCAACTTTCCGAAATGCTTAAAGACGTTTTAAACTAATCAGAAAAATGAAAGTTTTAACATAATCCCATAAGATATAAAAAATATGTGAATTTCTGAAGTTGAAATTTGTCAAACACAAACTGGCAAGTCCGTGAAGTAATTTGCGAAATCATTTTTCTCTAAAGAAGATGTTGTATGAACAAGTCCTATTTCTTAATCCATAACTAAGAAAATTCAAATTTATAAAATTTGTGATCCAGAGCAAATGGAAGAGGACCGTGTAAGATACGGCACTGGGTTGCAAATTTGTGTTTGATTTATTATTATTATAAATTCACAACTTTCTTATTTCATATCCGATTTCCCTCCAAATTTCATTAATCTGTTTTTTTTAGGTTTTCTGATTATAAATCTGCAAACAGTAATATTGAAGTTGTCAAGTATTTAATAGATCAATAGGTTATCATCATTACGTATTTAATCTAACTCATCAACCATGTTCCCCGAAAAATTATTAGTTTCCATCTTCTCTAAAGAAAATATTCAATCATACATACACCTTAGACATACAGGTTTTTATACAAAACATGTATGAAACAAATCCATTCCTTCATCAAAATCTAAGAAATATGAAAATTCATGAAATTTTCTGTAGTGAGCAAATGGGAGAGAAGCTCGCAAGATGCGTCACGGGGTTGCCAATTTGCGTTTGATTGATTACAACCTTCTTATTTTTTATCGGAATTTCCTCAAACCTTCACTGAATGACCGATGTGTTTCACTCATTTTTTAACAATTTTATTCAAATTAACGTAATACCAGGGCGGACTTTCCCTTTAATTCTTCAGGTGTCAGTATCAACCCTTTCGAAACGGAAAGGGAAACTTGATTACAGACAATAGGGACCTAGGTTGGATAGGCGCAATGGAAATGGGTTGGGGGAGGGTGCGCCATGTTAAATTTTAGGGAATGTTTAATATGAAGAACGTATAGGTTTTTTTCGCGCACCCCCAGCATGACATCCAGGTAGCTTGGAAATATGTGTACGGGATTTTGCCGGCTGTCCCTCTTTTCCAAATCCTTGATCTGCGACTGATTCCATCATATCCACAAACAAGATTGTCACTAATCGTTCATGGACTAACTAACACTGACACTGACTAATAACACGCTGCCACTACACCATTTTTCCTTCCTTTGACGTAACCTGGTAACCCCGTTTATATTATCACACGTCTACTACATGCTGAATACAATGGGTGGGTAATACAATCATCTCAGGAAGGATATAACAATATCCTCTGCCTTTTGGTGGGGGGGGGGGGGGGGGGGGGGGGGTGATGGGCTGCAATGAAACCCCAAAAGGCAATAGTATAATATACGCCTGCTGTGTGAGTAACCGTTATTATCCTTTTCTTTTCTTTATATCTCTCTCTTTCTCCTCTCTCTTTCCTTCTCATCCTCTTTCTCTCTTTCTTTCTCTCTCTCTTTCGTATCCAAATCTCTTTCTCACACTCTCACTCTCTCTGTCCGATATATGTTTCTTCATCTCTCCTTCTATTCATATACTCACCCTATCTTTCACTGTCCCACATAGCTCTTCGTTTTTCCTTCTAACCCCTCGCTCCCCCGCCCCCCCTCTCTCTTTCTCTTTCTCTCTCGCTTGACCGCGTTCTTCTTCTAGTACTTCGTTCATAATTATCCTTTGACTGTAATGACTATCGCGATTGCTTTTTCTTTCTCTGTTCCTCCCCTTTCTTATAATTATCCTACTTCTTCCTCTTTATACCACTTCAATCTCTCTCTCTCTCTCTCTCTCTGTTTGTATATTACTCTTCTCATTTCCCCTTCCCCTCCCTCAACCTCTGCGATTTCTCTTGTATCTATTACTATTCACTGACAATGACTACTTTAGACAATCAAATTCTTTCAAATGAATGAGGAATATATATCTATAGCTTTCTGCGCTCTCTTCAAATGACTACACATACACACGGAAACACCCTTCCCTCCATCACCCCCTCCACCCACACGCATATCAACATGTACATACACCAATTATTGTGACTAACAAAAAAATTAAGACCTAGCACCTCCACCAAAAGAAAAACAAAACACGAAGTACTCCAAAACTGAGCGAGAGGGGCCTAATATCATTCATGACTTCAATCTAGCTACAATAATTTCTAGTTCATTTGATAAAGAACTAAATAGACGAAATAGCTATGTTTCAGGAAATCATTCATTTATTTTTTTTAAAATCTACTTGTGAGCCACGATCGTTCGCTGAAAAATCGTGATTGACCGATTTTACAGCTAACATTTAAAGTAGAACGTTGATGATTTTAAATATTGGCTTAATACTTATTATTGCATAGATGGCATAAATTAAACAAGGTTATCCAAATTCAACGCTTGGAAACATTTGAAGTAATGATTATTATCAATTATAAAACGGTAAAATACAGCCCCCGATATAGCAGCTGAAGAGCTCCTCGAACGCTGCTGAGATATGTGACGACACACCCTGGACCAGTCCTGGCTAAGCAGACGATGTCCCATAACATCTTACACATTTTTCAGAGCCTATTTTGTCATCTCCTCTTCACTTATTTCTCTTCCTTCACTAGCGTCAGTCTTAATGTTAGTCTGTTGCCTCACTCTTAACTTCGTGTATGGTATTATTTTGATGAAAAATGCAGCGTTAAAAAAATAAAGGAATCAGTCACTTGTAAACAAAATAAGACGCCATTGTATTTTCAGCTGTTTACACCGGGGCATGTTCGGTGTTTCAAGAGGGAACGAATACCATCCTGCTATTATTCGGAGGGCTTTTCAATTTGAAAGTGGGGTTTATTTCATTGATCATTGACCCTTCTCCTATGTATTTACAATCAAACGGTTTTAGCTATCAGAATCAGTTTCACTTTCCCTTTATAATGGTGTGAAATAAGGTCATGTTTAAATACACCAAACTCTTTATAATTTGATAAATAATTGCATTGCAATTACGTTCATTCATTATAGGACGTCGTCTGCTTAAGCAGGATCGATCCCGAGTGTGACGACATCAAAACATCGCTATATTTCTGGCGAATCCTCGGATATTCCAGATGCTGAGAAGAGCTTTTATTTGTGTTGTTTTTATAATCACCAGATACGCAGTTGACATAAAACTTATAAGATTGCCATCTGTAAGCTTCCCAGTTTCTAGTGATACATTAATTGCCATATTTGTGATTTTCTTTGAATATCTACTTTAATTAATTTCTTTTATATATACAATATTAAAATTACACATGATGACAATGATATAAATATAATTATGCCATGCAGACATCATTGTTAACACAGAAAATACCTTTACACACACAACTGCGATAATCGCATCTTCCATGATAAAAGTTTCATCCAGTTTGCTATCTGAAACTGTCAACTTTTTCTAGTTAAGTTCAAGTTTCAAGTCAAGTTAAAGCAGAATGAGCATTAATAACAAGAAAACAAAATATGTGGATATGTATAAAAAGGTGACTTTAAAGTACATATTAAGAGGAATTTCAATCTCTTAAAAACCTATACGTGATTGATGTTTATAAAATGAAGAACACATATTTTATGTTCATCAAATATCAATTGTTGCTGAATGCTGATGGAAGGACTTCCGTTTATGATGCAGTCTCTTGTTTTTCGAATAAATTTTAAAGAAGTAAAGATCATGAAGGGCAATGATTCATCATGATTCTAGGTTTTTAAAATATCATGTTACTATGTTTAATAATTACAATTAGCAATGACAATTTACAATGGCAATTAGGCATTCATTGGACAAATGATGTCATATCAAAATATTTGAATTCGCAAGATCAAAGTCACATCCAGACAATCAATCATCATTGTAAAAAATGAAACATATTATGAACATATCAACAGTGCAATATATATACAGCAATATTACATAGCGGAAGATCATTAAGTCATGATGAAAGCATCGTAAGGTCATATCCATTTTCAACCATGGTGGCAAAGATTATTTCAGGAAAATGAATGCTTTCTATCAATGACTACAATACTCGCTGATTTCGACCTACCAGCGCAAGCGTGCGAATTCATAATGTCACATTCATATTCATGATCATAGCTTTACTTATAAGTTGATTTCAGTCTTCATTTATGGTAATGTAAACAACAAAATTCTTCCTGTATAGCCTAATCCATGCCACCTCATTCGGCACGCTATCTTATGGAATCTGTTTGGTCAGTGAAGTATGACAGTGTAAATGATCACACATTCTAAATAAATTCACTTTGGGCTTTTATCTTTCTTACATTATGAACACCGAGCTAATTAAGATAAATAGGCCTACGCCAACTTGAGAAATATCACTAAATAAGTATTTCCTTCACAATTACTGATAGACAATATTACTTATTCCAGTAATAACATATTTTTCGCCTTTTCAACATAATTCGGTTAACAAGTTGTACAATTTTCTGATTTTATATAAAGTTTTGGTATTTCTTGAGGGTATTATTTGCTGAATCATTTCATCTTTAGCTCCAGGAGCATACAAGTCATGATGAAAAACAGATGTAAGCAACTTCAAATTAATAGCTCGCTGTAAACTTAATGTCATTTCAGTTGATCCCGATCGTTGACTCTGAAAGAGAATAAGAAGAGAAAACCAAAACACATTTATGTTGGAATATCCTAATAATTTCGAAATCATTTTTCATCATTTTGATTGTATTTGTGAAACATCAAACAAGTAACATTTAATAAAAAGGCTTGAAGCAATATCAATTTAAAGTGATATTTGGACCAAGACAGATTCCTGCCATACATTACAGCTCATAACATGCAGATAATACCAGCAAAACGGAATCACTAAACCGATTGATATACAAAGAACGAAAGATTTTTATTAGATATAGTGTTTGGGATATAACAAACAATTTATGACAACTCCTATACTGGCAACATTGCTCATCGAGATAATTTAGTGGAGGATATTAATCAGAGCAGGAAGCTGTATAAATAAAGCCTACATCTCCTGTTTACAGCGATTCCCTCATTATCACTAAATTGCATCTTAATTCTACGATATGATTCTTCATAACCATATGAACCAGATTCCAACCGATTTCTTCTTTGTGTCAATTGCTTTGTCATTCTCTTACTGGTTTCATTTATTGTTGTTGAGAAAAAAAATGTCGCATAGCTTACCATGCATATAAATCTTTCTGTATTCCATCTATGACGCAACAAGTGAACACCATCGTCAAAATCTGAGGGGCAAAGGAGAGCGTAGGATAGAAATATAATTTAATATTAATTTGATCCAAGAAACTTATTAAGTAGCCAGGAAATCTAAATATAACAACTGATAATGTGTGGTGGTGCCATCAATGTGGACTTTACAATTGTGTTTTATTTAATACCTCAGTCACACCAACCGACAATGGAACCTGACCAACAGAGCAAACCAAATTACCAGAATGGCAACAAAAAAAAGCGGTCCGAGGTTTGGTGTTCTTGTGGAATCGTTTTTGCCTTGTTACTGAAGTATAACATTGGAATTCAACCAGCATACATTTAAGGGTGGTCCCATTTGTCCTATAACGATACCGATAACGAGATTCTTCAATACAGGGACACACTAGAGCTTCCCTATCATTATAATTATTACACAAACCATATAGTAGGGTGTACCTTTAACTGAAAATCTCGATATCGTTATCGTTATCGGACAAGTCTCAATAGCCCTTTAACCGTCTAAGGATGATCATTACCTTCTCTCTACCCCACCCCTCCCCCTCCATCCCCCGACAACACAAGAACCATTACCCCCACCCCCGCCCCCGCCCCACATCAACGACAACATAAAACTAAGCTATATAGATTATGACATCTGCATGAGGGGCTAGGGGTAGAATCAAATATATGCAGAAGTGGGCTCGCTTGACGGAAACGATCGACGTAATCAATTGATATTTATGGTCATTGAGACTTTGGCCTGCATTCTTGAAAGTTGCCTACTAAAATGTAATCTGGACGAACTTATATTAGTGTCATCCTAAGCTCTGTAGAGATTCCCTGTAACTACGAAACAAACTGAATAAACAGGTAGTGAATGAAAATGAGAAAGTAATTTCGGAGAGGAAAGTTTCTGTATTGATGCTTTGTACAGGCTGAGCTTATATTGTGGACTAACTCTTAGACTATACGCTTAGGTGGAAGCACAGGCGTAGCCAGGATTTGCCAATAGGGGGCGGGGCCAGACCGGAAGGATCCAACCGCATAGCCAGGATTTCATTTTTAGCATGTTTAGGGGGCGGTTGTGAGCGCGTGAAGAGTGTGAAATTGGTGATGAGCACGCAATGCGTGCTCCCCAGGGGGTAGGTGCAGGGAGGGGGGGGGGGGGGTCCCACTCCCGCGCGAAGCGCGAGAGCTCGGACGTTTACAGCAAATTTGAGAGAAAGATAACAGCTTGTAGTAAACAATGTTTTAGGCGGAATGTTAGTTCGACGCCCTGGTTGCATTTCAGTTATTCTGGACGCAATACTACACTGTATGTTGCAGGGATGGGTTCAGGAATGGGGAGTTTCCCCCTTCCCGCGCGAAGTGCGAAAGCTCTGACGTTTTAGCAAATTTGAGAGATAACAGCTTGTAGCAAACAATTTTTAGGCGGAAAGTTATAGTTGGACGCCCCGACTGCTTTTCAATTACCTGGACGCAATATTGCACTGTATGAAACAGGAGTGGGTGCAGGGAGGGGGAGTCCCCCCCCCCCCCCCTTCCCGCCCGAAGCGCAAAAGCTCTGACGTTTTAGCAAATTTGAGTTAAAGATAAACGGCTCGTATTAACACCTTTTTTTTTAGGCGGAAAGTTAGTTCGACGCCCTGGCTGCTTTTCAGTCATCTGGACGAAGTGCGAAAGCTCTGACGTTTTAGCAAATTTGAGAGATAACAGCTTGTAGCAAACAACTTTTAGGCGGAAAGTTATAGTTGGACGCCCCGACTGCTTTTCAATTACCTGGACGCAATATTGCACTGTATGTAACAGGGGTGGGTGCAGGGAGGGGGAGTTTTCCCCTTCCCGAGTGAAGCGCGAAAGCTCTGACGTTTTAGCACTTTTTTTAAAGGCGGATTGTTAGTTCGACGCCCTGGCTGCTTTTCAGTTATTTGGATGTAATACTGCACTGTAACAGGGAAGGTTGCCGGGAGGAGGGAGTTTCTCCCTTCCCGCGCGAAGCGCGAAAGCTCTGACGTTTTAGCAAATTTGAGAGAAAGATAACAGCTTGTAGCAAACAATGTTTTAGGCGGAAAGTTATTTCAACGTCCGGACTTTTTTCAGTTATTTGGACGCAATATTGCACTGTATGTAACAGGGGTGGGTGCAGGGAGAAGAGAATTATTTCCCCCTTCCCGCTCGAAGCCAAATTTTGAGAGAAAGATAACTGCTTGTAGCGCCTTTTGGGGCCATTTTTCTTTTATTTCCCCCGCTTTTTCGCTCTCCTTTCTTTCATTTTTCTTTTTTTTTCTTTTTTAGTGGCTGAATAGTGGGGGGCATGGCCCCTGGTGGCCCCCTGTCTACGCCAGTGGGTGGAAGTTAAACCTGGCCTATATTTGGCGGCTTTCCAGACTACGTGTCAATATCCGAACAGCGTCATCGATTTATCTGCCTATATGGGAAAACTGGCGTGAATTGTAATGTTAATCCCTTAAATGCAGATATCTTCAACGTTATAATTAAGAGCTCGGTGGTCGACAGTCGTACTGATGGACACATGGACTAACAGGCACAAAGGACAATATTACAATGCCTGTCCAAAGCATTTACGAATGTTATCGAAAATTACAAAGTATTACCTCAAAGACCAAGAGAGCGAAGCAGATCGCACCGATGAGAATGAAGTTGTCCTGCACTATGTCAATAGATGCCTCCACACAACCCTGCAGAAGGCGAAAGGGAAAATAAATGAAGTGTATCCATTCAAATCCTAGAATTGCATCAGGTATTTTTATCATTATGATGCAGTCGCTGTAAAACCTCCCTCCCGGCCTGGCACGCCTGTCACTTGTAGTGAAAATGCGGCCTGGGATTTGTCATATGAATGGACAGAGAATCTGCTGGTAAAATTTCATAAAATATACAAATAAAAACTGTCATCATGCTTATGTCGGGGGTATTATTCGGAATGAACCTTCAGAAAAAAAACCGCATTTAACCCTTGTGTCTAGACATTTGATTTACATTTTTACAGTGCAGAAATATTTTACGTGAAGATTATTTACGATTAATTGCACCTCGGAGCCAACTATAAAGTAAATCTTTAATCGCCCAGATTCTCACTGCCTGAAAGTTTAGTTTTATTTAATTGGAACTTTTAAAGGCCCCAGGTTAATATCTAAATCCTTTATATAGTGATGGTGATGATAAATTGAAGGCATAGGCCGATATCAAACTAAAATTAATTTGTTATGGGGGCCCCAAATTAAAATTGGTGGTATGTAGAGGAAAAGGGATGAAACGGTCATGCGTGGGTAGTTTGCATGAACGTAAAAATCAGGAATTTATAGCACTTTCGAAGTACGTGGGAATCTAGGAGGTGGGTACCCAACCTCGCTCCGCTCTCAGCAAAGAGGAATCTGAACACTCTGCTGTATTTTTTTTCATGCGAGTGAAAATCGAGGCAAATGGACATTTGAGCATTTCTCAAACAGAAAACCAATATTGTATTGGTGTGTCCCCACATCCGTTAAAATAAAAGCTTTGTTAAACATGAAATTCTCCAGTGATTTTTGTTCAAAAACACAAGTGGAGATTACAACCAATTTTCTTCAATTTTTTTTTCACGAAAGTAAGGGGATAAAGCAAAAAAGAATTTGAAAATATATATTAAAAAAAATATATATTAAAAAAAAATAATAATTAAAAAAATAAAATAAAACAATATGGGTCTTTCAAAAAAGATGGAAACATCCAGCACGTGAAACAACCACTTTCATCTTCTTTTTGAAGAGCTATACTTCCCTGGCCGGTCGCGAATTTTTTTTTCCTGTACCTTTGGGGCTATCCAATATGAATATTCATGAAAGAGACTACAAGACTTGTATTTTCTTACTCAGTTTCACCTTATTTTAAAATCAGCAAAAGAAAATTTCATAATATATTCCTCTGCCGAGATTCGAACTCGCGGTCCTTTCATCGATAGCGCACCAGATTATCCGATTGCGCCACAGAGAACAGCTGCTCAATGGCCTTGCTCGTTTTATCATATCGCTACAGTTCGTTTTCTTGAATATTCATGCCGACTAGTCTTGACGGAATAAACCGTATTACTTGCGCATGCGTACTCTCATCTCTAAGACCCAAGTCATGAATATTCATATTGGAAAGACCCAAAGGTACAGGAAAAAAAATTTCGCTGGCCGGTCACACCTCCAAATCGACTCTAAACCGACCAAGTGGCGGTAATGCACGTTTTGTTCAGTCTGTTGTCGGTCTGGTGTCAGCCCCGTTGGTGTGCCTTGGGTTTAACATGATACTTCGACGCGTTACTTACTATATCATAGATGTCGTCCGGATTCGTGGGGTCACCCATTTCTCCTTCTTGACAACGTTCTAGGTTTTCTGCGTCTCTGCAGCAAGACTCGGGTACCGCCTCGTTCGCATGACAGTTCGTACAACTCTTGTAGTCGGCGTAGCCTTTGGCACCGCAGCACTGGGACTAAAATGATTGACCAGGTTATAAATGGGAAAGTCAAATGAGATTTATCCAGGAAGAAATTTAGCAATCGATACAGTTGCCACCACGCATAGCTTCTTGCTCGAATCATAACCTCCCCGTTATCTGTTGGCTATAATTATAGTTTGCGAGATCTGAATGTTCACCTAGTAATATTTTTATTTCCCCCCTCTCTCTCCAATTACCGATTCGCCCACTCACTCTCTCCTTCTCTCTGGCTCTCTTCACCGATAGCTCTCTCTCTCTCTCTCACTTTCTTACTCGTTCCTGTTCACTCCTTTATATCACCGCTTGTTATCCATTTTTATTACACCCGTCTCCCAGCCCCACCCCCGTATCACTTTCTTTTCGGTC
Organism: Heliocidaris erythrogramma; assembly: GCA_025617745.1. Classification (NCBI taxonomy): domain Eukaryota; kingdom Metazoa; phylum Echinodermata; class Echinoidea; order Camarodonta; family Echinometridae; genus Heliocidaris; species Heliocidaris erythrogramma. The sequence continues at coordinate 37,669,920 of CM046858.1, read as the reverse complement.
TGTTGATTTACTTGTTTCTCCATCCCTCTCTTTCTGACCCGTTCTTCCCCTTTCTCGCCTCCCCCTCTCTCTCCTACTTTCTCTCCCATCTCCCTCTCTCTCCCTCTCTTCAATCCTCTCTATTTGTGTCTCCCCCCTCTCTCTCTCTCTCTCACTCCACCTTTCTTTCCATCTCTCTTAATTTGATTGAGTCATCAGGATGGTAGTAATCAAGAAACTTCAAAAAATGTAATCACGTATCATGCATGTCATGCGATCAGAGATTTTCACTTTAGACTGGGAGGGCAAGCGGAAAGTAGCGAGGGAAAGCAAGGACTGGGCTAGAAGAATTAGATAAGTAATGTGGATAAAAGAACACCCAATGAAATGATTTACGAAGCGGCGATAGTAAAATGTCGGCTTAATTTAACGCCAGTTCGCCAGTTCACGTCTAAGGAAGGTGTCTGAACCATAGGCATCGAAACTGGTCACAGATAATTACATTTTTTTGATGTGTCACTGAAGTTTTTCAATAAATTCCGTCTTTCTTACCGCTTCCTGGACCCCATCTATAGCTTCCCTGGATGCATCTGTGCCAGGGTAGGTATTGTTGATCGTGGCAGTCATTCCTTCCAACATACTCTCCTCTATCTGTGTTTGTTTAAGAATATATTATGTACTTACATGTATTTGTCTTTATTAGGTGATATGTCGTAGACAGATCACCTCTTAATTTCGTCAGAATTTTCTTTTTAAAAATTCTTTCTTTATTTTTATTTTTCTCCTACTTTCTTGTTTCCATGATTCCTCAAAATCGGCTGAGTCAATTTTCTTCAAATTTTCTCCAGTTTTCATTCTTGACATTCCATAATGTCACACGCGTGCGTCAATCTTTCATATTCGTGGGCGCATCAATGGGCAATATAATGTAAAAAGTGATAAAAGACATGCCTATCTGGCATCCGTAGAGCCCACAAATGTAAAAATCAACCACAAATGCAAAATTGACCACAAATGTAAAAACATTGCACCCGCAAATGTCAGAATAACCACACATGTTATAACATGTCAACTACAAGTGTAAATATAACCACAAATGTGTAAAAAAAAAAAGAAGGTGGATTTTTATCCCAAATGTCATAACATGTCGGTGCTAGCATAATGCAATATGTCAGCTAAGACTTAATGGTAAATTACCACTTGGTCTAATGCCAATTTGTCTAATAGCCAAATGTCCTTACATCATTCGGTCTAACAACAGTTCGTCCGTCACCAAGTCGTCTAATCAACATTTCGTCTAATAACCATTTGGTCTAATAATCACGTCTTATAATCACCACTTTGTCTATAGCCAATTCGTCTAAAAACCATTTGGTCTAACTTACCCATTTGTTCTAAACCCATTTGGTCTAAACACAACTTCGTCTAATAATCAGTCCATGTAATATTCACTTGGTCCCATAATTCGGCTTAAACCAGTTGGTCTAATAACTAAATGGTCTGGTTAGCATTTCGTCTAATAAACATTATTTCTAAACCCAGCTGGTCTAACACCCACGTCGTCTAATCATCACTCGTGTAATTACCATTATGTCTAATCATCGTTTGGTCCAATTCTCAGTTCGTCTAATAACCGTTTGATCTAATGTTCACTTGGTCTGATATCCAGTTTTGTTTAATACTACAGACAAATAGGTTAACCTGTCATAGATATATTGACATTGCATGTGCCGTGGAACCGGGCCCCGGGGGGGGGGGGGGGGGGAGGGGACGTTGGGTGTGACGAGCTGCAGCCCCTTCACTTTTTGAGTAGACACGTTATTTTTTTAAGAGATCACATTTTAAAGATAATGCGCTGTAATAATGTTTGAACACTCGCTTCGCTCGCTCACAAAATGTTGAAAAGGGTAGTTGGTACCCAGGCAATATCAGGAAAGACTGAAGTAAAGACAGGGAGGATAGAACGGTAAGGGATAAAATGATAAATACATAACGTAACGTAAAGGTAGAGAGAGAAAACACAATGTAGAATGATAAAGAAAACCATGGCGAAAGATGTAAGAGAAGATTATAAAAAAGTTCGAACAAAAAAAGAAGGAGGACTCTATTTGCAGCCATAGGGGGAATCCTTTTATCTCAGCCTATTGTTACCATTCCCCGTAACGCCGGTCGAATTTCCCCTTAACGCCGAATTTCTATTGTGACGGAATAAACCGCATTGTTAGGATTCCCCCTATAGCCCAAAATAGGGACATATATCTACATATATCTACATACATATATATATATATATATATATAAAGAAAGAATAATGCAACATAGGCAAAATGATAGAAAGATAAACCAAGGAATAAAGAGCAAGAAAAAAAAGGTGGAAAAATGAAAGGATAAAAGCAAAGGAATAACATAACGAAAGATAGAAAAATGATAGAAGGTTAAAGATATACATAAGAGAAGAGAGCGAAAGAAATGAAAGGATAAAAAACAATATAACAAAAGGAAAGTGCAATAAAACAATAATTTAAAATTCAATAAAATACTACTTGATTAATTAATAAATAAATTTATTCACTCGACAGTAACTGTTAATGAAGCACACCTAATTGATTAATGCCATGCTCCATCAGGTCACTTTTTTTGTCCTCTTTTTTATCCCCCATAAAAAAACAATAACTAAACATACAATTACTGCAAACAAGTTCGAAAAGTTATCGTTTAATTTGACATCAAATATGTATATGTGTCAGGGCAATGTGTACCTAGTTTTGGTTGAAGTTTTTCCCACCCCAGCCCCGGGGGTCAGTGAAAATGTCGACTCTTGGGTAACCCCCTCCCCTCCCCCTTTCTCCAGTTCAGGTAATGTTTTTAAAGGTATAAACAATGCATGGATCATGTGGACAATAATCAGTGGCGTAGCCATAGTCCAGCTGTTGGGGCACTGGTACCATGGGGGAAGGGGGGGGGGGGGTGGTGGCGAGGGCGAGGGCCCCTAAACCTAACCCTAATCCCAACCCTATTTCATATTCATGAGCATTTACCATTGTCATTCTCCGTGAACCCGTTTAGTGATCCTCCTCAATGCAATGGGCAGAAGGTAGTCCGTAGTCTTAGCAAGATGGCAAACAAGGAATTAGCCCAGTTGGTCATTAGACGAAACGATGATTAGGCCAAATGATAATTAGACCAGACGGCTACTAGACCAAACGGTTATTAGATTATATGGGTGTTGACTAAGTGATGATAGACCAACTGAGGTTAGACTAACTGACAAATGAACCACATGATGTGTAGACCGAATGGGTAATAATTATACCAATTGGGTTTAGGTCAAATGGTTATTAGACGAATTGACTATAGACAAAATGGTAATTAGACCAAATGGTAATTAGACGAAATGTTGATTAGACAAATTGGTTATCAGACCAACTGATATTAGACAGAATTGTTTTATACCAATTGGCTATTAGACCAACTGGCGGCAGACCAAGTGGCAATAAACCCTTCAATTTTTAATCAAAGCAACATGCAGCGTGCGCCGTATAGTGTACTTTTGTGCTATATTTGATTATCTGATTTTTGATTATCACTAGATTGAAACGATATGAAGCGTGCTCTCAGTGAGACTGATGAAATAAATTGTTGTTCTATGTAAAGATCGATGGAATATGTGAATTTGTCCTGCCATTGAAGTTTATGATCAGCTCCTCTACCCCCCCCCCCCCCCCCCCGTCTCTGTAAACTTATCATAAAAAGGGAAACCACTAGTAAACCATTAGTTAATTTTTACATTTGCAGTTGACATGTTTTGACATTTGTGGTAAAGGGTGTTTCAATATTTTAGGGATTTTAATGGTCAGGAAAACCTCACAACACGCATACCGCACGCACACACATACATCTCATAATAAATTATCTTACATGGGTGCATTATGCAAGCAATGAGTTTTTACATTTGCTGTCGACATGTTGACATTTGTGGTAAAAATGGAAATTTGTATATTTGTAGGCGAGGTCGTTTTACATGTGTGGTTGAACAGATTTTTACATTTGTGGGCGATTTCTTTTATTTACATTTGTGGTTATTTTTACACTTGTGGTTGACATGTTATGACATTTGTGGTTATTTTTACATTTGCGGGTGCACTTTTTTACATTTGTGGTTATTTTTACATTTGTGGTTGATTTTTACATTTGTAGACTCTACAGGGGGTCGAGGAACTGATCATAAATTTCAATGGCAGGAAAATTGACATAATCCATCGATCTCTACAAAGAACAGCAATTTATTTTCTCAGTTTATTGCCACTTGGTCTACAGCCAGTTGGTCTAATAGCCAATAACCAATAGTCATTTGGTCTAAATACCATTTGGTCTATACTAAATTTGTCTAAATACCATTCGGTCTCTAGTCAATTTGTCTAATAGCCATTTGGTCTAAAACCATTTGGTCCAATAACCATTTGCTCCATTATTAATTGGTCTAATTGCCGTTTCGTCTAATCATCAGGTCTGATACCCATATACACATCATTTGGTCCATTTGCCAGTTAATCTAACCTCAGAAGGTCTATCATCATTTAGTCAACACCCATTTACTCTAATAATCATTTGGTCTAATTGCCATTTGTTCTTATTGTCATTCGGTGTAATATCCGTCTCGTCTTATCATCATTTCGTCTAATGACCAACTGGGCTAATATGTCGTTTCCCCCTACAATACTACTCTAGGTGGCTTTTACTTGTAAACAAACAGGTCTCGGTTCGGCGCACTGGCTGAAATTTTCGAACTTTGTTTGCAGTGCACTGTGTTTGCGTGTTTTTTGCAGTGTTTTTGCGTGTTATGCCTATGGAAAGTTAATTTCGTTCATATTATGAATCTACATGACACTGTTCTTTGAGCAGTATCTCAATTGTTTTTGTTCTGTTTTCTTCCACATTTTAGTATGTTATAGCTGAGACAATGGGTTATCTTAAATGTGCAGTCCAATTTTTTATCACATGTCGGGATTATGCCCATTGTTAACTACAAAATGTGATTTCAGAATCTCGCTTTCCTCTTTTTTTCCTTTTCCCCCTTTCTTTGTGCCATTCATTTTACCATCTTCTTCGACTATTATAACATGTACAATTACAAACATTGTAATAAACTGCCTTATTTTGCGTGCAATGTCTATTGGAAAGTAGCGTGCAGTATTTTGTATACAACCGTACGGGAAATCCGATTACCTGTCGTGTATTAAAACTTTTGGGTTAATGTTTCCTGCAATATCAAATCGTCCGATTTTCTATGATGGAAATCTCTATCCATCGTCTACATTATCAGCATTATTATCTTCCACAAATGTTATCACATCTTACACAGCTAGTTGCCACGATGACAGACCACCTAATTCGTCCTCAGTGAGAAATTACAATTCTATTTTTCTTCCTGAAATTCCCAAATAAGCTTATTTGTTTCTATTTAAGTAGTAAATTGAATTACTCAAAGGAAAGTCATTGGGACTTGATTGTGTTGATTCAGTGTTTGATTAATGCAAAGTACAATCCGTATAAAAAGATTTTTGTTTTCCAAACAAGACAACGCTCGACGAAATAGAGATTTTCGTATTAGCTAATTAATGCAAAGTTATCTTTTATTTAACTAATTTCCCCCTCTGCAAGTTATCTATTAATCATAAGCTCATATAAGGCACAATGGCTTAGTCGTAGAAAATCAAACAATTCCAAAAAATAAATACAAAGCACAAACAAAAAGCATAACAAAGGAACCATCAAACAACTGCTTTGAGTCACATAGAACTTGAGTAAATTATGATGTCATGTCAGTTATTTGTGTATTACCTGGTCATTGTATACGAATGCGAGGACGCCGGCCGTTATTTCACCGCAAATGATGAGTAGCATTAGGAACCAATACTGCATTAAATAGAAAGTTGATCAGATCATTTTTAGTATCATTCGTGCAGTCATCTTATTCACTCTTTTTAAGTATCATTCATGCATTTATTTTATTCACTCTAATAACAAAATGAATGTATAGTACAAGCGATAATTGATATATTACGAATAAATTTGTCTTTTGAAATTATAAAGACTTGTGCTGGGCACGCCTGATATTAGAATATCCTTCAGTTCTTATACCCCTTTCTGACAAACCAATGCAATTTCGTTTGGTCTCTTTCTTTGACGAAAGATGGTGCGCCATCTTGATTAATCGGCCAACCGCACCCCACTTACGCTGATTAAGAATCATGCTCGTGATTAGACTAGAACATTATATTCACTCGTTGTCCTTATTGCAAAATTCAGGGAGGACACTCTAGCATGCAGAGAAACACCTACGCCCAAGAAAGACTAAAGTCCAACGCACTTCATCACTAATTATTGACTCGACAGCGTGATAGATAAGTATCAACCCCCCTTGAATCTTAATAGTGGGAGAGGGTATATACATCCATAGGAAACATAGAAAACCCCAAGCGTAATCAACGAATTACCAATATCGCACTCTACAAACATCTCGAAATATATTTAAAATGCAAAGGAAATACTGTTCTATCAGCCCCAAATCTGGGGCCGCTGCACAAAACTTGCGTTTAATCGCAACTTCTAAAAATCAAACGCAAGTCCTTAATGCGCACTTCTGATTGGCTGAAAATAAAGTTGCGTTTGATTTTCCTGAGTTGTGTTCAAACGCAAGTTTTACGCAACGGGCCCTGGTCTTTTAACTTTCATCATCTTCAATTTTTTGCTGCTATATCAGAGCACGCCACGGGAAGTCACCTGCACAATGCATATATTTCATTTCACATATTGGTTTATAAGGTACAATGTCCTTGAGTGGAGACTGCTTAGGACTGATTTATTTGAAGGGCATATTCCTCTTAGTAGGTCTGGAAAAGCAAAGATTGTGTAGTGGTTCGAAAATAACCATGTAAAATCAAGGTAATACGCTTAATATCTGCCATATGCTAAGGTAAGCAATTTGAGACAGCTGGATTGGGCCCCACTGGAATTTACACATGCTGTTCATGATCAATACCAAAAAAAAAGCAAAAAAGAGGGCGATTTATAATGATAAGAAGTATCTGTTTACATACTTCCTACAAGTAAAGACCGATATCATTTATACAAGCTCTGTGGTAATATAAGCAAAAATAGTCACATATCTGAATTTGATTTTCATACTTTTTATATCTCTAATTTGAAACACATGAACCTTCTGTTCTAAGTCAACTCACCGTTTTGAGGAGGCAAACGCCCTCTTTCATGGCTCCGCAGCAGCCGCAGAATCCCACTATGAACGTGAAGCATCCTATAGATATGGTAAGGGCACATACGATGACCAGGGTGTCCTCAGAGAAAAGATCTTGGTAATCTGCTTGCTTGGCAGTTACGTAGGAACCAACGGTTATCAGGGCAACTCCAGCCGCCTCAAGAAAAAAAAAGAAGATATAATACGAGTGATGATGATATTGATAATGATTTTAATGGTGACAGTGATGATTAAAAGAGATATAATATTAGTGATGATGATACTGATAATGAAGTTGACGTGATGATTAAAAGAGAGGCGTCGAAAATGGTGGTGACACTGTGGTGATGTTTGTCGTAGTGTTTCTGGTGGTGGTGTTTGTGGTGTTGGTGATGATGATGGTGGTGGATGTGTTTATGGCGTCAGTGTCGGTGATACTGCACTGTAAAAAAACTGTCTGTAATTTTACAGCAAATCTGGTGTCGGCAGAGTCGCCATAACTACTGATGTAAACATACAGATTAGTTGTAACTTTTTCCTATGCCATTGATATACAAATAACATCAGATTAGCTGTTATGAGTAAATACAGAACTAATCTGTATTTTCCCCTGTAAAAATACAGATATTTTTTACAGTGTGGTGATGATGATTATATGCTGCTGCTGAAGATGGTAGTGATAATTGTAATGGTAACTGAGGTTCTGATGGTGGGATGAAAATTACTGAGGTGGAGATGATGCTGGTAACAGTGAAGATGGTTGTGGTGGTGATGGTCATAATTGTTATTGCATGAGAGGTTCTGATTGTCAGGTGATAAGAATGGTGGTTGTAGTGGTGATGGTAGTAATCACTTGTAATGGTAATGAGGGTAGATATGGTGACAGTTTTTCCCATATTAGAGGTTCTGATGTTGGTGATGATGATTGTGGTTGTGGTGGTGACTATTGTGAATTATGTAATGGCGGTTCTAATGGTGGTAATGATGATGATGATGATGATGATATTGGTGGCGATGGTGGAGATGACAGTGCGGGACATAATAATGATAATTGAGGTTTTGACATAATATTGATGGTGGTGCCAATTGTCATGATGATGATAATGATAGGAATGGTGGTATAATTGCGTGTGATTTAACCGATTACATTGTAAGCAACGACATTTCCCAATGGACAATATGACATTTATTGTTGATAATTAAACAATTCTTCAAAGTTTTCACCTACAAATTGTGATTACGTTTAACAACATCAATCACTTCAATTATCTCTCATACCAGTTAAAAGGTACCTAAAATAAATTAACTTAACAATACATTGTCTTAATTCGTAACTTTACATCTGGTTTGTTGTCATCGCACACACTTATTTTATCACAATTCATCTTCTTTGCCTTACATAGTATCAATGAACCCTTAAAAAGTAGACAAAAATTAATGTATTACTTCGGAGTATTGGCAGTACACCATCAGTATTGATAGTTTATTGTTATTACGGAGTAATGGTCGTATAGTATCAAACAATTATGTGGGTCTTTTTTTTTAATTCCCAAGTATAGGTAGTATAAGGAAACTGTGCCTTAAACCATTAAATGCTTACAATTTGATGGTTGACGGTAGTTTTCATAAGCTTGTATTTAAAACATAATTTTGACAGTCTTAAGTTATCTGCATAGATTATATTATAACATTTTAGCCATTTGAAGAAAATGTATCGATTAACTATATCACTCTCAGACTAAGCTATATGAGTACATCTAATTAGCGAAAAATGATATTTACAACTTCATGAATAAAAAAAAAATACTTAAGAAAGGTCCATTTGAAGAATCAACCTTACCCATATGCTGAAGTTGAAGATGAAGAGGAAGAGCTTCGCAATCTTTGGTCCACAGCCTGCAACCATCTTGATTTATTTCTCTTACCACAAAAACACAATATATATTCTAGTACAAAAATAGAGTTAAGGACTCGCTGGAGTTGGGCTTACAATCCTGAATCCAAAAATGTTTATCCAAAGTTGTGATTCACCACAGGCTTCTTATAGTCGTTGTTGTGGATACGCCTTGTGTATATGATTCAAATACTCAAATTTGCAAGAATGTCACGTGCACAATGCACAGGGCGGTAGGGTTCGTACCTCCTTCAAGTTATTTTCTTGAATTTCATTTAGGTGAGGTTTTCTTATCTAGAAGTCTTTGTACTGATGAACCTGCTCGAATTACACTTTGGATAGCTTTTCGAAAACCCCATTAAGACTGAACCTCAACTGCCTATAAATCCTTATCATTATTAACAAATTTGCCAAGATTACGTCTCGGGTAATGAGGCGTGTCCATATTTCTACTCACGTTAATGATTCATCTACTCAAGTGTTTGCAAATATACAAAAAATTAATATTTGATGGTAATTATTAAGGGTAGGTTCGTTCTAGATTATATGCCCCACATAGTAGAAGGGTTGGGGGACAGTATATGTTGATTAATTGACTGAACTTGTTGTAACTGTAGTTACTGATTTAGTAGGTTGGGTATTGTGTGGTGAATAAACAGAGAGGGAGAAGGAGAGAGAGAGGGGGAGGGGTGGGGAGAAAGGGCAGAGTATCTTTGAAATAATTTACTTCACGTACGCCATATATATAATAAACAAAGAAAAATATTTCATAGTGAAATTAATATACAAATTGTTTCATAAGGTATCATAATGATTAACCCGTCCCCTTCCCCCCCCCCCCCCCTCTCTCTCTCTCTGTTATGAAACATTATGAAGTGACGTGATGCCAAATGAATTTCATTGTCATATTCTATCCGTCTGCTGTGTGTAACAACCTACATGATTAAATATTTCAGTTGTTTTATAGTTAGGAGACATTCTTGGAATTCCATACGTAGGGGAGAGGTAGGATTGCCAACCAGGTTAATTATATCTCCATGGACTATATTGCCAAAATATTCCTCTCCCTAATGAGAATTTTATCTATGACAATTGTGTATGTATGACAAGAACACAGTCAATATGCCGTTTCAGGGACCCAAGTTCAACAAGTATGCATATTCTTGTCTTCTATATCAGATAGGCTACTGATAGTTTTACATATGATTCACCTTGACGTCATGCATTTCAATTTATTTAACGATAACATTAATATCATTTTCTTTAAATCGTTTGAGAGGCTTGGGATTTTACAAACTGTGTTTGGTGATTGGGCAGCTATGGTTACAATGTACAAACAATTATTCGTCATTCTCTTATAAAGAGCAAATTTGGTCACATTAATTTTGATATGGACGTGATATTTCCCGGGCAAGGGTAAGCAAAAGTTTATTGCCCTTGGATAATAGATATTTTCATTTAGAATTCATAGTTTATTGCCTTTAATGATAATTTTCGTAAAAAATCAAACTAAGTCTACAATTCACAAAGGGTCTTCGTAAGATTTCTAAATAAAAAAAATAATTTGAAGAGAAATTATTTTTGTTTAGCCTGAAATTTACACCGGATTTTTAATTGTTCTTGCCTTCTTTACCTTTGAAAGTTATTTCAATTAATAATAAGATGATTTGTGTGAAAGCAGAAGAATAAGAAAAACAGGATGGTGAGAGTTTGAAAGAAATCGGACAAAGAATAAGAAAGTTATGGATGTTTGAAAAATGAGATCACTACATGTATATCGAATCTCAATTTGGCAATTTGGTGAGTCGATTGTGACATATTTGGGGACACTCTCGCGTACACAAAATTATCATATCTATTTTCTCCGAAGCGTATTTGCCCTCTGGGCTGCGGGGCAGTACTCAAAATATTTTGGAGATAGCATATTGTTATAGGTCCTCGTGAAAGAAAGAAGATCCTACTGAGTACTATACATTTTGAAAAAGAAGAATATATTTTAGTCTTTTTCTGTCTTGGAGCAAACGGAGAAGCTGTCCGCTACTACATCCGATGTATAGTGATTATAACTTTCACAAATTCATAACTTTCTTATCGCTTGTTCGATTTCAATCACACTTTCACCAATTTCTTCCTGTGATTTGTCATCTTTCTTTCAGGGGAACTTGCTATTAAGGTTAGACTTCCCTTTAAGTTAAAATCAGTTGTCTATATTATCTAGACATGCCATGAGAAAAATATTTTCACAAAATACACGACGTTCACCAAAATCTATTCAGGCCTATTCAGACTTTCTTTTTTTTCTCTCTCTCTCTTTAGCCTACAATTAGAACACACTTCCTTGAAGCACAACAAACACACACACACACACACACACACACACACACACACACACACACACACACACACATGTATATACAAAGAAGCCAATCTCCATTCTACAATCTATATAATAATACTAATAATAGCTACATTTATATTGCGCACGTATCCATCCCGGAGGATGCTCAAAGCGCCTACAAAGCATTCAAGGAATAAATCTCTACCAGGTACCCATTTACTACACCTGGGTGGAGAGTGGAGAGCAATTTGACACATCAACTATATCTGATAAATACAGGTTAGGCTTTTATTATGGAAATATAATGTAATGGTATGTGCATTTCTATTCTTATATTTTCTACGTGCTTCGCCAAGAAATAAAGAAACCAACAATTCTACTCAAATACATTAAACAATTCTAATGAAAATGTTCTGCTATTTCAACTTACTAATAGATACTGGTATGATTTATTTTCAAGAGAGGGCTTAATAACATGACTAGGTAACATAACATGCAGATGTGGTATCAAGCAACAAATGAATGTAATCTGGAGCTTTAAAGGTTCTATCTACCCTTTTGTTTTTAAGCCTAAATAAAATATGTATTTAAGAAAGGAAAATGTCTTATAATGCCATGAGATATACATACTTTTCGTAAACAAAAACAAACAAGGAACTAAAATTCCCTTAAAAAAATAATATTACAACCAATTTTTATTTGTCTTAATATTTTTATCAATTTTAGGATACATTCATGTACATAATTTACAGCGATATCTTATTTTCTTCCATAATACCCTCAGCGCATGTGTGCTATCACTGAAGTATGTTTTTCAAGGTAAAGTTAATAAAGGAATAAGTGATATATATCATCACTTACTAGTATATACCCTACATATTCCATGTAATTATTGACACACACTCTGTGTGTCAAAGTATTTTATGTAATTTCGTGAGCAACAGCTTTAATATACATCATAAATTTACGAGTATCTACTCACCTGCCTCTGTTAGAAAATACTGAAATAGTAAGGATGATTAACCCTTATATAAACATGGCGACCCAGTAAGGTTCTAAAATTAAAGGACCATTATGATTTTAAAAAAATACATTATGTACACTTTGATTTGCAAATACGTGGAGATCTATCTATATTATATCAACATTTCATGAATTTCAAATGAACCAGTTGAAACGTCTTCCCCTCATCAATTCATTTTGCTATCGGCGTGCTAAACACAAAATATGCATTGGCCATTGCAGGGGCCTGGGAGCCGTTGGTGCGGGGATGCTGCAGCACCCCTGCAATTTTTTGAGGGGGTGTACCCCCTAGAAGGCTGAGGATGCTGGGGGTAATATAGTTAAAAAGTCAGAGATTTTTGGTAATTTTGATAAAAAGAGACACTAAAATGCTGAGGACCCCCTTTTTTGTTTTGCTTGTCAAAGATTTTTGGACTTAAAAAGAGACACTAAAATGCTGAGGACCTTTTTTTTTTGCTCACAGCACCTCCAGTAACAAAATCGTGCCCAGGCCCCTAAGCCATTGCTTTCATTTGTTCCCCAAATTCCTATAAGCAACCCCACATATCCGTTCACATACATATCGTTACGTCAAACAAGGACCAAAGTCGCATTTTTCTATAGATCTTATTTTATTCCAGATTCATATTCTCCGTCTCACAATCTTGAATTTGATATAGTATTCCCGTATGATTCAAAACATAACATTCCTGTTCGTTTTTATTGCTTCAATACCGGCCTTCATGTTCTTGATTATCACAAAAGTGTTCATAAATAAGTTGTCATGTTTAGTAACGTCGTGTGAATCCGTTTTTGTTTGTTTTTACTAGTATTACATTTGGCCACTTTCCTTATTTTACGATTACCGCGTGACATCTCACGAGCTCTAAAACTCTAACGGTTTACATGGTTTAGCCTGTCTTCCTTGTGAAATTGGTTTTCTCTGGTCGCGTGCTAGTATATAACAAAATAGTTCCCCTAAATTTGAAGAAAGCGAGAATAAAAAACTGGAAACGGTTGAATAGGGAGGAATTAGACTTACCCTTTAGCTTAGTACAAAAACTTTTTAGAGAGCTTCTATGCCTATAGAAGTAAAGGGGAAACTCGTTTTTCCGAAGATTAATTATTCCGAAAGACAAATTTCCCATAGAAGGGGGTTCATAATTACGCATTGAAATAGTGTTCGTAATTCTGAAAATGAAGAAATTAAGAATTCCGAAAACAAAATAAGGTTTTTAATTCCGAAAATTAAAAAATAGTTCATAATTCCTAAGGTTCGTAATTCCGAAAATACGATAGAGTGCTACATAACTTTTCAGAATTACGAACCTTCGAAAATATGAACTCCTTTTCATGTTTTGAAGTATGAACCCTATTTCATTTTCGGAATTACGAAACCTTCTTTTCATTTTCGGAATTATGACCCTTCAGGATTACGAACCTTTGAAGTAACGAATCCTCACAAATACGAACCTTCGGAAAAAGAACCCTCGGAGTTATGAACCTTCGGAAAAAACTGGTTGAAGGAGGCTAGAATAAAATGTAGACTAGCCAGTTGTCTGCAGTCATTCGTTGCGGAAAGTACAATGCGAACATTGCAAATGCCCCCCCCCCATTTGCAACAGACGACGGTTAAAAGACATGTTTGGGGATTTAAAAAAATTCTACAACTTTCTTTATAGCGGTCCAATTCTGGTAAATTTAGTATCGAATTAATCAGCAAGTTAAGCGTCATATAATATCAACAGAACAAAATTAAGATTGGATTTCCTTTCAAGAGAAGCGCGAAGCCATTAATATGCATATTTCTCGTAGTCATTGTTAATCCCACTAATGACACAGCAAGCGAACATCATTGTCAGAATCTGTAGCAAAAACAAGTAGAAAATGAATCTCGTCAAATTAATCATTGGTACAGGTTCAATAAGAGCAATGTAGTACAAAAATAGTATCTTCTATTATATTCTAGTATATTATACACTTAGAAAACATAATCAAAAGCATAAAAAATCAATTATAAAAATGAACATACAAAAAATTACAATACGAGCGAATCGAGTAAGTGAAATTTTAACACAATTATTAATGCAAACATATGCAGAAATTACAATTTCAGGCAATCACTACCCAAATATGAAGATATTCAGGCACCTTCCTGCCCAAGTATGAGGTGGTGTTTGGCCGAATATCGGCACTTTCAAAACCCTCTGGGCGTGGAGCGGGTGGCTGTACACCACCGGCTTGTCGGCCTACGTTACTAATACAGATTAAAATTTTACCTCAAAAATAAGAAGACCAAAGGCAGCCCCTCCTATGGCGACGTAGTAATTTTTTATCGTATCTTTCGTGGCATGTACACAACCCTGTAAGATAGAGAAACAATCAAGGCGTCATGTGGATCGCATCATTGTTGATACACATGATACACAAAAACATACACAAAACACATGTATTTAGATCCTTTGTTATTTGTTCATTTGATATAATCAAACTACCGATCAGTACGAAGAACAGGAACGAATAAAACAAATTTTTTTGGACTGTCCGCTATAAAAAAAAAAACCCAGAAAAATAGAGTACTGATCCATTTCCAGGTCTTAATTTGATATATGAAAAGCCGTTTATCACCTGTATTTAGTAATTTCATAATGAAAGTTTTAAAATAAACTAGAAGAAATTGATAAAAGTACCTTGAAAAATATGATGTGGCATATAATTATCATTTGGGTGGCACGTAATAAATTGATATGCCGTATTATGGAAACTTGATCGCTGAAAAACGAAAGCAGAACAATCGTTTCTATCCTGAAAAATGTACCGTAACGGGTAAAATGAAAAAACAAAACCCAACAACCTTATGAAGAGATTTTGGTTTGGCACTCACGTGTAAATTATCCATGTAAAATTTGTCGGCTTCTATAGCAGTATTTCGTAACCAATAGGCCTCCCAAGACAAAGCAAAATGGATGTTGTACGACTCATGCTACTGACTTAAAGGAATAAGGTATTGGAATAATTATATAAAGTAAATGGAGGGCTCTCTCGTAAAACAGTTTTCACGTACTGAATATACTATACTGTATAAAGAATACATGACTAATGGATTAATAAATGAATAAATGAATCATTGAATCAATGAATCAATAAATGACACTTGCCTTGGACCAGACGTGATCTGGGAAGTCAGGAGTACCTTTGCGGCCCTTCGAACAATCTTCAGAAGAGTCAGTCTTACAACATGATGGAGGTACAGCCCAACCCTGTTTGAGATGCTGGGAGTACTTGTAATCTGTGTAACCAGATGCACCGCAACAATGGAACTGAATAAATGGGTCATAATGAAATTGTACAAATTGAAAATCAAAGAGAGAACATGTGATTTCGTCCTTACACTTATTTTGGATACATGAATTTGAATTATGAAATAACACAAAAATAACATGTAATAATCTGTCTCATGAAGTAAGGATTTGGACGCATTCCACGAACATACTTAATACAAAAGTCAGTATTTATGAAATTCAGTAACTTTGATTCTCATTTTCCTTCCTCAATTTTTCTCCATTCGATGAGGGAGGTAGCACATGCCCCTGTGCCTCATATGCCTCGACGTTGACTCCCGAGAACATCCTTGCAATTATTTGTCCCTCTCGAGCCAGGTGTATTGAATGGGTACCTGGCAATGCTGGGGTAATAACGATTGCAGGGCCTGCAGGAATAACAATATTTATGATGGTGTGCTTACCCTAGTTGAATAATCCCCCTTTTGCGCGTGCAGGAAATCAAATGGCCCAAGACCGATATCAGAGTGGCCTCAAGATAGGTGCGTTTATAAAAGTAGCGTTTGTCGGAAAATGCGGTAGATGCTGCTTCCATTAATGCAATAATGAACATTATGTACATAATAGCAGCCCTTATATGATGCACATTTTTTATGCTGATACATTCATAACGTCCTATACTGCTCTTTACTGTTGCTATTATGCGGTCTTGGAAGTTTATGAAAGGGGTATTAGACCAAATTATATACCTTACCTTTAAGAATCTTTTCTAATCCTGTCATCTGATTGGCTGAAAGTGAAGTTGTGTTTCTAACCATGCCCGCAAAACTGAACTATGCCCACGAGCATAGTTAAATTTTGCTGCGATCCCCATTGGTTTACGTGTAAAAATTACTTTGTGCGAGCGCGAGCGCGGATACCATAATCGCAGTGCGATTTGATTTCTAAATTTAGGTTACTTGCGCAGAAGACCGGCGATCTGCTTTTATTTATCTCCGATTTTTTTAGTTTATTAACAGTTTGATGATGATTTATAAATGTGAGCAGTCAATGATTGGTAAGTCAGGCTATATCGTGGTTGACGAAACCACACGTTCGTTAGCACGCAAAAACAAAGCGCAGAGTCTATGGACGGGGAATGAGGAAACCAATGCGTGTGACGCAATGAAGAGCTTCTTGACTCTTACCTGGCTTTTGTTCGGTATATAAAAGATATATTGATTGCTTTAATATTCGAGGCTCAGTCGTTTCGCTCTCGGGAACCTTACATCCTGCTATGGTCCCTCGGCGCGCCTCGGGGTCATGCCCATGGGTCATAGCAGGATGTAAGGTCCCCGAGAGCCTATATAAACTACAATGCCTCTCATAGTAGTCAATATATCTATATTACTATCATTATTGTATCCCCGGCAAAATGCCGGAGGATACTTTGGATTTAGCAGCGTTCCGCAGCGTTCCACCGCTGCGCCATATTCTTGTGTGCGCTCTAGCGGTCACATTTTTCAACGGATTTCGTTCAAATTTTGCAGGAAGGTGTCTCTTGGTGTAATCTAAAAACCTCTAGATTTTGGTAATGCTGCCACCAGTGTCCCGTCTTTTATAGTGTCAAAGGTCATACTTTGGAGAATGGCGTGAGTGTACTCTGTAGGCCACGTTTCTTGATGGATTTCTTTCAAATTTTGCATGGAGATGTAACTTGGTATATTCTACACATCTTTAATTTTTGGTGATGCTGCCGTCATTGTTCCGTCCTTTATAGGGTCAAAGGTCTTTAATTTTGTCCATTTCTTGCATTCTTACTTCTGCATTTCTTGACAGATTTCGTTCAAATTTTGTATGGAATTGTATCTTGGTAAAGTCTACGCACCTATAGTTTTTGGTGATGCTGCCACCAGTGTCCCGTCTTTTATAGGGTCAAAGGTCATACTTTGGAGGATGGCGTGAGTGCACTCTGCAGGCCACATTTTGTAATAGATTTCTTTCAAATTTTGTATGGAGATGTAACTTGGTATAATCTACACATCTTTACTTTTTGGTGATGCTGCCCTCATTGTTCCGTCCTTTATAGGGTCAAAGGTCATATGTCTTTTGTGCGCTCTAACTTCCACATTTATTGACAGATTTCTTTCAATTGTTTATGGAGGTGTGTCTTAGTGAAATATACACATCTTTAGTGTTTGCTGATGCTGCCCCCCAGTGTTTCGTTTTATAGGGTCAAATGTCATATTGTGGTTGCATGCAATCTGGAGGACACATTTGTTGACTGATTTCTTTCAGATTTTGTATGAAGGTCGATCATAGATTACTCTAGACCTCTACAGTTTTTGGTGATGTTGCCCCCAGTGTTCCGTCTTTCATAGGGTCAAATGTCATAATTTTAGTGGATATCTTGAGGTCACATTTCTTGACAGATTTCTTTCGAATTCTCTGTAGAGCTTAATTATACTCTAATCTACACACATTGTTTTGGTGATGCTGCTCCTAGTGATGACAATTGTCCGGGCCACTGGCGGGAATCTCTACACCATCCTTGTGTTTGAGGGAGGGGAGGGAGGGGGGGGGGGGGGGGGTTCTTTGTCCCTCCTTCGAATCGCTGCCAGTGCCGGGGGATACATTCGCATTGCGCGGCAATGGACATTTCTAGTTGTTATCATTATTACTATTGTTATTACTATTATTACTATTATTATTATTATTATTATTATTATTATTATTATCATCGTCGTCATCAGTTTCATTAATATCAAGGCGGCACATACCATAATGCTCATATATTGCCACTAATTGTCATCGTAATATTATACAGGCTGTAGTCTCTTACCGTTTTCTGGACGTCATCCACTACCTTTGTTGTACTATTCTTTTCTCCATAGGTCTCGTTTATCGCTTTCTGCATGCCTTTCGTCATACTTTGCTCAATCTATAAGAGACGAAGAAACAAAAACTTAAATGCACTTTGAGTAATACTCGAATTTGAAATAAATCACAATTCGCTGGCGAAGTGCTAAACATGCCATTTCACACCGCTTCGTTAGTTTAAAAAAAAAAGAAGAAGAAGAAGAAAGAAGAGAAAAGTGACTCATACAGAAAGGTGACAAAAATAAATTTCATTTGGATATATAGCCATGAAAATTACTTTTAGACCAGGAAAGGTTATAGCTATTCCTGTGGTAATTATGTAATAAATACCGCTATAGCAAGGTTTTATTGCTGGGATCATGTACTTTTCCGAGATCAATCAAATGCCTTGCTGACTAATCAAATTCAAAATCGAGATACACAAGTAATGCCAGCTCTCATCCCCCAACACAAACCTTTTTCCACAGTACCAGAGCAGCCAAAGACATTTTACAAATTCAGATTATAGAGGGATCGATGTGCAGTTGCACTGATACCAAGGAGGTACTAGGAAAGCTTGCCTGATACTAAATTATTGCTTTCACCATATGGAAAAACGAATCGTAAAAATATTTAAAAGACGATAAACTTTACGTATGTAAATGACTTTGTACATCTTTCATGCAATGTTACCGCTGTTCTAAACTTGTGAAGATGGTAACAATTTAACATTTCTCAATTGATTAAAAATCTTCTTTTGACAAAATTTTGAAAATTTTTTGAGCATGATCCTAGTTAAACATGTAACAAATTATCATGAAAATGGATGCGTTTAATAGACAAATACAAAATAAAACATTTTAAAAAGCTTTCTTGAATGTTTTATATAAATCCACATTTTAACAGAGTTCGAGCCCAGATATTTAGCTCAAATTTCACGCATCAACATTAAAGACCTCAGCCTGACCGAATTTTGAAATATACCCTTTATTCATCCACGGGGAGCTATATATTTTCTGAACAAATTGAAACCAACTTCATGAGATTCCGTTTCCTGTGGAATGAATAACAGCGTCCCGAATGTTGAGCCCCGGTGGTTTTTCTGACGAGGGCCCCGTATCTGAGGAACGCTGCGGGGGTGAAAATTTGATGACGACATATCGTGTAGACGCATTCGGAGCTGTATACATGACATGTCGTCACACGTCTAGCGACCCCCTGCAGTTTCCTCTCTTGTTACGTCATAGGGAGGGGGCGGACCAAAAAAAATTATCTTTTTTATTTTTTATAGATAAACGGAGACGAAAATTTATGAATACCCAGGGTAATTAGATTCTTTGTTTACTAAGCTTTACGTCAATATATGGTTGTTTTGGGTCAGGCTGAGGTCTTTAAGTGTTTTGACATTTGTTCTGTATTATCAGATTAGTAAGTTTTAATAAAGGCTTACTTCACCACTGAAAACGAAGGTCATGATTCCCAAGGAACTTTCCGACAGGACGATCAGAAGAACAAACGTAAAATACTGTAGAAAAGGGGTTAACATAAAACAGCTGTCAGTGATAAATCCAACAGCTATCATTATCGTAAGAAATCATGGGAAATGGGAGGGGGTGTGGAAAAATGAGTAGTAATAGATCTGTTTACTAAGTGATTCAAATTTATGGATTTTACTTTCCTTCGGACCTAGTAACGAGGTATTCCATTAGCCTGTTATTAATGAATGAGCTACAATCCAGTTTGCATACATTACTTATTGCTATGTCTGACAAGCCTCTGGCAAGCCTTCATGTTGTCAAGAACAACCTTTGTTTCAAAAGTATGCATAAAATTTGAATCACTTAATAAACAGGTCTATTGTAATAGTAGTAGTAGTAGTAGTAGTTGTAGTTGTAGTACTACTACTACTACTACTACTACTACTACTACTACTACTTCTACTACTACTACTACTACTAGTAGTAGTAGTAGTAGTCGTAGTAGTATTAGAAGCAGCAGTGGTATTGGTAGTAGTAGGAATAGTAGCAGCAGAAGTAGTAGTAGTCGTAGTAGTAGCAGTAGCAGTGGTAGAAGTATAAGTAGTAATAGTAGTAGTAGTCAGAGCGGCGCTCCGGGGGGGGGGGGGTCGAGGGAAGTGCCCCCCCACTTTTTCAAGTACCCCAAAGTTCCCCGTTTCATAGCTGATAAGTGCCCCCTTTTTTCGTATAGTACCCTATTCCCTTTCTAATAAGTGCCTTTAACCATGTGATAAGTGCCCCTTTAACCTCAGACATTACTGTCCCTCATGAAATCTAATAATTGCCCCTTTTTCGTCTAATTGGTGCCCATTTCGCGTTCTAATAGTGCAATTTTTCCTTCTGATAAGTGCCCCTTTTCCTTCGTATAACTGCGTCCCTTCTTTCTGATAAGTGCCCCTTTAACTTCAGACATTACTGCCCCCTTTTAAATCTGTGCCTTTGTTTTTGGTCTGATAAGTGCCCATTTTCCGTTCTAATAGTACAATTTTCCTTTCATATAAGTGCCCTTTTTCACCTCTGGTAAATGACCCTTTTTCTCCTTATGACTGCCTCTTCTTTCTAATAACTGCCCTTTTCACCTTCTGATAAGTGCCCCTTTTAAGCTCAAATAAGACTAGTGTCCCCTTTGAAATTCGACAAGTGTCCCTGTTTTCGTCTGATTGGTGCCCATTTTCAGTTCCAAGAGTGCATTTATTCATTATGATAAATGCCCTTTCCACCTCTGATAAATGCCTCTTTTTAAGTGCCCCTTTTACTTTTGACCAGTGCCCCTTTTTTCCTTTTTATATAGTATTACTTTCCCATTTGATAAGTGCCCATTTTGTCTTCTGATAAGTGCCCTACCTTTATACAGTATATTTAATATATTGTACCTATATACTCCGATGTCGCTTACAAACTCTGCCTAAAGGTCCACTAAAGAGCCATATACCTAGCTCCAAATAATCAGAGAGTCTTTTCATAATAATAGGTTCCCCTGCTGATATTAACACAATGGGAGGCAGTGGAGCAGGGGGCAGGAAGGGCACAATTCCCTAAGTTATACACGAATGAGCAATGCCCCAAAATCATAACAAGGGAGGACACATTTTTCTAAAATTTTTCCAAAGCTCGCTCGCTACAATCACATTTACTAATGTAGTAGTAACAGTAGTAGAAGTAGGGGTAGTAGTAGTGTTGGTGGTGCTGGTGCTTGATATGTGGCAGTGGAAATCAAAACCACAGCTGCTAAATTACAACAACAACAAAACTACTACTACTACTGTATACGATTTTATTATAGTTTTTTGCGGTCATGTTCGCAAGTTGGCCAGTCAAATTCCTACTGTGTGCATTCAATTTGGAGAATCTGGTTCATACACAGCGGTTTTGTCGTTCAAATTCATTTTCGAGCTTTCAAATTCGTTTTCATGGCACTCAGTTCTAAATTTTTATCATTCAAATTCGCCAAAAATGCAACAATTCGCAAAACGGTCATTCAATTTAGCACGAGACGAAAATGTATTGCGCAATAACCTTATTCCAGCGTTCGAATTCATTTTGCGTCATTCCATTTAACACGTTAAGCGTTCAAATTAGCAACTGAATTTCATCTAATGGTCATAATGTTATGATAATTTAGTAATTTTAACTTTTGCTTGGACAATTTCAGCACGCATGTACCAATTGTTTTCTAAATTCTCTTATCTTTGCATACTGTATGATTTTGAGTTTATTTTTGTAAGTTTCTTTTCAAATTGGATACAGGAGCTTCGCTATGAAGTTTTAACATACAACACAATATTTTTGATCTATTTGTGTTCCGATGCTTATTTTTCAGAGAGCAAATCAATTTTGCCTTTAAAAATTCATACACGTGCATTTTGTTTAATTTCTTTTTTTTTAATAAATTGCTTATATTCACATCCTGTGAATTTATTACATGAATACTCAAGGAATATAATTATGTAGATATATATTTTGTTTTTTCATAATGTGCTTTACATTTGCTTTACATGTTAGGCAATGTATTTCTTTGATTTCACATTTGTTTTCATTGGGTAAGGGGAATTATGTTTGACATTTGCATTTGAGTCCGGATCACAAGGGTTCAGCCATCTATTTCCTGGCGGTCAAGACATCTGGGGATGTAAGTCTGGGTGTGTCTGTACCAGCGCATACACTTGTCTTGGGTGATGGCGTCGATGTTCCGCCTTGCCACTTGCTGCACAAGACGTGTTCGCCATTCCTGCATCTTCACGCCCGCTTCTTCTGCAGCTGCCCTGTCCCCTACCCGCTGCTGCCACTCAGCACGAGTCAAGTCTCGTTTGACGGCCGCCGTAAAGGAGGAGTGTGCCATCTCGGTGCAGT
The DNA here is from genome assembly GCA_025617745.1 of Heliocidaris erythrogramma. Lineage (NCBI taxonomy): Eukaryota > Metazoa > Echinodermata > Echinoidea > Camarodonta > Echinometridae > Heliocidaris > Heliocidaris erythrogramma. The sequence continues at coordinate 37,646,966 of CM046858.1, read as the reverse complement.
TGAGAAACGGCGAGTACGGAGGCAGGAGTTTCAAGCTGATCCGGGGGTCAACGTCAGCTGGGAGCTGGGCACGAACGTGTGGCCGGGCATTGTCGTAAATCAAGAAGATGGCCTCGTCTGCCGGGAACGTGTTGGCACACTCTCGTGCTGTTGCAGCTAAGAAATCCTCGAACGATTCCCTCGTCGTCGTCTCGCTGGACACGGTGTGGTGGACGAGGCCCACCTCTCCAGATACTGCAAATGTGATGTTGCAGTTTTTTCCACGCTGACGGTTGACGACGCGACGAACAGGGGTGCCCCTGGCAGCTCTCCCAAAAGACCTCCTGGTTAAAATGTTATAGCCGCACTCATCGATGTATACACAATGACTGACGATCCCTTGGGCCATGAACCACTGTGCGTACTCTTGGCGCTTTTCCATAGTTATGGGGGCATTTCTGGCATCAGGAACGTCTTCGGCCAGTTTGAGTGTTATCAGCATCCCATCAAGTGCCCTGGAGATAGATGTCACGGAACGGCGGGCTTCTGGGGCAGGGAGGCTTTTAAGTCGCGCTTCATTTGCAAAAGAGTCGCTAAGGGATTGGCACCAATTATTTGCTGAAGACGGGCTCGCATGTCCTGCAATTTGTCCTGCAATTTGCAATTTGTGACGTCTACCTGCCCTTAGGTAGGTAGCTACTTGCAGTGCTCCTGTTGATACCCAGGGTGTCCGCAAGTTGCAGGTAATCTGCCTGATGTCCCTCAAATGCGTCGATAAGTCTCTATAAGTCGCCTATATCTGACGCGCGGCTCCATGGTTATGCGACAAAGGTAGATAGAGATGTGAAACACAAGTGCACTGAACGATTACCTATGTTGCAATGGAAGACTTCTATATACTTGAACTCTATAGACTTGAAGAAGAAGACTTGCTTCATACTACCTGTAACAGCAGTTAATGTGCATCACAAAAGACGTTATTTTAAACATTTAATTTCTAAAACATAAGTTAGAATGCACATGCGTAATATGCACATGCGAATTTGAATGAACGAATTACGAATTCGAATGCCACGTGCGAATTTGAATGATCGAAAAGGCGCTTCCCGGCGAGGTTGCGAATTTGAATGCCCTCGACGGGCATTTTAAATTGAAAGATGTTCATGCTAAATTACTTGACCGAAGTGCGAATTTGAACGACTAACTTCATGGTGCGGATTTATTTTTCGAATTTGAATGACTTCTTTATTAAATTGAATGGCGAACTTGTGAAAATGACCGCAAAAACCTATACTATAATATATTTCCATCATCGTTATAACCATTTCATCATCGTCAGTATCCTGGTCATGTTCAGCATCATTAACATCATCATCATCACCATCATCATCACCATCATTGTGCCATGATCATCTCTACCATCGATATTTTTTTACATCATATAGTTATCATAATATTCATCACTACCCCATCATCACTATCGTCGTCTTCTTTCATATTACAAGTCCAATTCTGACAAACAATTTAAGGGATTGATTAACTTTGTGAAAAATTGTGAAATCAGCTCAAATGCCAGTGAATTGTGTGCAATCCTCTAACATATATAATTAAGGATATGTGAAAGTATGAGAGAAAATGGAACCCGTTTACTATAAAAAAAACCCAAAAACAAACAAACAAACAAAACAAAACAAAAACCAAGCATCAGCGATTGGCGATTTCAAAGCGGGTTTCCAGCTAGCCTTTAGCCAAGGCACTCGGTGCTGCTATTTCCCTAAACGCGCCTGAATACATAGACTAATCGCGCGACAACTATGATCCGTGGCCCGTGGTGCGTTAGTCTAGTTCTGGACTCTTTTTATTGATTTTTATTGATTTTTTTATTCGCCGACTATACGCGCGCGATCCCGAGAACCTTTCGGGGCCAACAGGTTCTCGGTATCACTCGGCTTATCGCGTATAGTCGGCGAATAAAAAAATCAGAACTAGTGGTGCGTCAGCACCGAGGCCTTTACGAACCTGAGTGGTTGTTGTAGTTTATTTCTTTTGTTTTGTATTATATTTCCGCTGCCAAATCCGTAGATAATTAGATGCTAAGTAGCTTACCCAGAAAGCCGGCCAAACACCCCTTCCAACCCAATGCACCAATCAAAGTAGACAATTGGAGAGAATTTTATGAATATTCATTATTAACTTACATATTCATAAATAAAGTTTTGAGCGATCATATCTCTGCCCGACGAACATGGCGAGCGGCGAAGAAGATCTCCTATCAAAGAGCCTTGAATATGCGGCTGAAAGGTTGAAATTTCATCTTTTAAGGAGTTACAATCAAAAGCTATAAGATCAGCATTGAAAGGAAGATGTATTTGTTAATTTTCCAAGCGGTTATGGCAAATCTGCAATTTTTCAAGCCATTTCACTGTGCAAGGACTGCTTCGTGCGCACGGCCACAGTCGCTGCGATCACACCATCCCCGTAGGCGTCTAGCTCCTACCGAAACTGCCCAGAGTTCGGCGGGAGGGACTACACGCACTGCACTGTCCATTGAAGTTATCATTTCACCTCTCATTCTTTAATGAAGGATCAGGTATGTACTAATTTAATCGTAATTGTTGTGAACAGGACAAGTTATGGCATGTCCAGCCAGGTATGGGTGCAGACACATTTGGCTGGCTGAAGCCAAGCCTCTTTCTTGGAGAAACACTAACATCAGATTTCTTCAGCAATTTACTTCCTTTTGTTCTGATTGACGGCGAAGGACTGTCTTTGCTCATTTGTTTTTGCCTAATCAGTACGAGTACGAGTGGACTTGATGAAAGTTCACGCGTTGTGCAATAACAATCACGACCAGTTGATCGCGCGAACCACTATGCGTAGGTTAAAAACTTAAAATGAAAAAAACGAGGGAGTAAAATTTTGCGATAGATCTATTTAAGTAGAAAAATAATGAATACTCTAGTCATTAAATACCGTATTATTTTTAATAAATCCATGTTTTATTGAAAATTGAATTAGATATTATTAATTATTTAGTACATTTGAATACCGATTCGCCCATAATTTGCTAAACGAATCCATGTGAAATACCGCGGTTACCGCGATTGGCCACGACCGTCACTAGCTGATGTTTATGTAAGACCCTCATGCATATGCAAATATATGATGAGCTCCGCAAGTTAGCAAAGGCCTCGCCGCTGGCGTGGCTCGGTCCAGCGATCACTGCTGTAAACGCAGTCTATTTTCAGACCCTGCTCGGCAGACAAGCAGCGCGCGAGGCCTTGTCCAAAGGCTAGTTTCCAGCCCGTACGGTATTATGTGATAGAGCGAGGTATGCCAATCGTAAGAGCTCTTTAGAGTTCGGTGATACTCTATCCCGACATCAATGTTCAATCGTAAATATCTTGATATATAAACAACCTAAAGGTTTGCAATTATGATTACAGCATTAGCTGTAACAGTGATTTTTTTCTTCAATCCTGGGCACAGTTAATCAATCCTTTTAAAGAGTAATCATGTAATGGCCATCATCTTCATAATCACCACCATCACCATCACTGCCGTCATCACTGTCATCATCATCATCATCACCTACAATCCTACATCATATAACAAGCTTCATAATTCTTACCATTTTAAGGAGGCATGAGCTTTCTTTGATGGCACCACAGCACCCCGAGAAACCGACAATGAAGATACAGATACCGATGCCGATAGCCATCCATGATACGGTTAAAATTGTATCGTAAGCGAAGAGGTCTTGGTACTCATTGTACTTGGCTGTTACGTAAGCCCCGCCACCAATCAGGATGAGGCCGCAAAGCTGGGGTCAAATTTGATTTTAAGAACAAAACAATGACAGACATTTATCAAGGTGTGATGACTTTAAGGGATTCACCCTATTCTAAATATTTGAATATTTGACGTGTCTTCTCCTTCCCTCACTCTCTCTCTCTCTCTCTCTCTCCCTATTTCCCCGTCTCTTCTTCATTTTACTTCTTTTCCTTTTTTCTTCTTTTTCTTTTTCTTCTTCTTCTTCTCATTCTTCCTCAGTCTGCTTCATCTTCTTCGTCTTCTTCGTCGTCTTCTCCTGCTTCTTTTTCTTTTTCTTCTCCTTCTTTTCTCCTTCTTCTTCTTCTAGAAACTCCTCATCCTTGCCATATTTATCTTCACATCTCTTCTATTTGTTCCTTCTTTCTTGAAAAATTCTTCTTCTCTTTAGGCAGTGCTCCCATTTAAGAGCGACTCACCATCATATAACATCCTTGAGACGTGCTCTGTGATCACGTGGTCAGGATTTTTGATGAAAAATATTTAATGCAGATAAACAACAAGTTTTATGAGGGATGATTTTGCTGAGTGGATTTTTTTTTTATTTTATTTTATTTATTTATTTATTTTTTTTTTTTTTGGGGGGGGGGGAGGGTTGAAATGCAACATTGCCTTTCTGTATTTCATTCTGGTGTAAAATCAGATTATATATAACTCTGATAATGACACACGGATAGATATCAGTAAAAAAAAAAAAAACGTATAGAGTATAGGGTAAAAGCTGTGTACGACCCTCCTAATACAATACTATGATGATCCGTCATGTTTGAATGTTATATCAATAAATCAATTTGAATTGAGGACTACATTTTACTGTAAACAATAGACAAAATATAACAAAATAGGTAAAATAATCTAGGAAATCTCCAAACTTTGAGCAGAAACACATAAGTCTTAACTTTATTCAGGCTGAAGAGAAAATACATTTCCAATACACTATTTATTGGCCTGCAGCAAATTGCCACGGTGTAAGCCATATTAAAGTCAACACTATACTCACCCAAAGACAGAAATTGAAGATGAACAAGAAAAGCTTGGCAATCTTTGGCCCGCAACCAGCAACCATTTTTAATTTCAGATGTAGGAAAGGCTTTGAAAAGATTAGATCGAACAGGTCAGCTGAGTTACTCAAGCACACTTTCTCCACTCAAAAACTTCACGCGCGCTCAACAAATTTCTTGTGGAACTGAATCGGTCCTTCAAATAATTCGACCGGCCAGCAGCAGCAGCTGCACTACCCGAATTTTCTGCGGTCGGCAAAGCTCCAGTCACAATGACGACAATTCTACCTGTTGTTAAAGGTAGGCCCTTCTATACACTGGTTTTAAAAATATGTGCATCTTTTGTAGGCCTTTGCTCTCTCAATATCTCTCTCTCTTTCTCTGGCGTGTTCGTTAGGTAAACGTCTTTATAAGAATCATACGAAGTATTTATTTTATTTTTTATTGAAATATATTCAATCAGGATAACACTAATCAGATATAGATACAAAATCTGTTTTACATCCTGGCCCTGAACAGTTCAAAATGTAGTACATAAAAATATAAATAATGAAAATAAATCATCATGATAATAATCAAGTTTACTCAATTATCGATTAGCAGAAAGAAGCAAAGTAACTACAAATAATTATGTGTAAATAGATATATCAGTAGTTGTTTGCTAGTATTGTTTATCTTAAATTCCCAAACACTTCGTACTGATAATTATGGTGCCATAGCCAAAAACAATGTCAACCGAATCCTTTAATTATACAGGTAGTTATAATTTGTGTGACCGGGGTTTAGTTAATCACGCGAGACGCCATTTTGTCAATAGCCCGATGGAGAGAACTATGTCATATAGAATTATCATTATCATAAGTATATATATGCACATGCGAATAAATTAAATTAATATTTCACTAGACTATAGTAGAACTTTGGATTTTTTTAAACTAAAGAGTACAAGGGTCGTGTTTGCATTAAAGACATATATTACCATATCTTTGTAAACATGTGGGATTGTAAAAAGGAGTCATGATGAGGAAATATGGTGAAAGAAAAGTGAAACAAAATATGTGATGCTGTCGCTAGGGTTTGTTATGTTTCTTTATTCACCCGACATTTGTTTCGGGCTCTATTTCGTCGAAGATATAGGGTAACTGTTAGGGTTATTGTTGCTTTTTGGCATTAGGTTAGAATTTTAGTTCGGATGTGCGTGCGCTTCTGTTTTAAGAGTTGAAACTGGAATTCGTTAAAGGAGAATTAACCCCTGAGTACAAATTTACTTATATTGAAAGGTGTAGTATATTCCTACTTATTGGCCTAAATCATTTTCCAATAAGATATCAGAAAAGGGTATAATAAAGATATTCCAACACCCGGTATCGTCTACTACTCATTTACATGGGGGCTGCCATTTTCTTGCTGATTTGGATTTGTACATGAACCATTGAGAAATGTTCCGGTCAGGAAGATATTTTGAATCCAAGACCTAAATTGATTTTCTTCATTACCTAAAATCCCATATGTGACGAAAAATATAAAGTGGGTGTTTACATGATTTATAAAAATTAAATCTTTATAATGATACTTTTAAATTGTCTGGTTTTGCTTAACAAAAATCTATTTTCTTGGGTTTGCCAAACAGAGCAGAACATAATATATGCAGCATGCATTCTGACTTTTCAAGTCCCATTATCCGAAAGCAGGTGAATGCATAGTTTGCCGCTATAGATGCTCAGGGAAGAAGCATCCATAAAATTTGAATTAATTTGCTCCGTCCATTGCGTCACAGTATCTAGAAAATAGATTTATATTAAGCGAATATCGATTTTCAACAGAAATATATAAGGAAATCTTCAGTTTAAAAATAAATTGACATATCTATTCTATATTTTAAATCTCAAATGGGTTTTTAATTTTGAAAAAGGCAATTGGGCATTTGGATTAAGAAAATATTCTTGTACACATAAAAAAAATGGCAGCCCCCATGTATTGCTAGCAGACGATACATATTGCTAGCAGATGATAAATTTTGCTCAGAAAATCTTGATTCGTATCGATCTCGTATATTTTGACGCGAAGCCATATAGTCTAACAAGAAGGAATAAATAACACCTTTGAACACTATCGTCTGTATTTTTGAGGTTAATTTCCCTTTAAGTGTAGGAATGCAAATCGGGCGCAATTGTTGCCGGCGGAGCATATGTCCCCAAAACTGTTTAGATTTTTGTCTACATAATTATATAAACGGTACTTTTTTTCAAAAGTACCGTTAGCTAACCGCAAACAGAATGTTATGGGCATGTGATAAATTAGATTTCTTTTCCTTTCAAATTGCACTAAAATGTCAGATGTGATGTAAAGTAGCTTTTTAAGCACACGGAATCACAAACAAGATTTTTTTTTCTATGAAAGAGTCTACCATACGTATTTATTATTCTTTTTATCTATTAATTTTTTTTACATCACTACTTTATATCCCTCACTCTGCCGTACCCTCCCCGTTTCTACCCCCAGTACCATCAGCTTTAATAGCAAAATATGAGAAAAAATTTATGTATATGATGTCATATACATTGCTTTCATGTAGGTCCCATCATATTTCTCTCAGTAAAATGACTACATTATATTGACCATTTACCTTTATGTTATTTATGTATAGCTATTTTGAAATGTAAATGTATGTTCATGAGAAATATGAAAATAAATGAAATGAATGAAATTGAATGAAAATATATATATATATATACATATATATATATATCATAGCGAATCAGAATAATTCAGTCTTTAAAGAGAAAAGAAGAATGTATCATTACCCACTTAATGTAACACAAGCTTTCTGTTAAGTCTTTGTAAAATCTAGAACCAATTCAAATCACCCTCTGAAGGATTACGTTTCTGTATAATTATTTCAGGAAGAAAATTTAACAGTATTTTTGTGGCGAGGTCCATTCATATCATTAGTGGCTCTATATTCTTTAAAATATACAAAGTATTTACAAAATAGCTTATAGAGACATTGGATTTACGCAATATAGAGTGCAATTCTAAGACCATACAACAATTCAGTTTAATTAATTTTCGATTTATTGGCAATGCATTACAAAAGACAGGAGACAAATACTGTCATATTTACAATACAAACATAATACGGAAATGTACAATCCGTAATCATATTATATGAAGATATTTATCATGATAAAACAAAATTAAAGGGCATACTCATACAAATGACAATATAATGAGAGAGAACTATTCGGACTTTGCAGCTGTACTTCAAATGGTAAAGAAACATACTGTAATTTGGAAAGACGATATTCAGAGCCACAGTTGAAAAAGGGGTATACATTTTAGCACATTGACCCGTGTTGTACTACATACGCGAGGCCATCACTTTATCAAATTAGGATAATCGACTTCATTCTTCATTTTGCTTTCCTCTTAAAACCACTTTCTTCGCGATACAAGGAAAAGGATTTATCGACTTCATACTAATACATAAAATCAAAAAACTTTCGGAGCCAATTTCTTTTTTTTTTAATTTTACAATCATTCATATTTCACACTTAATTAACTTGTTTATTCCCAGTCTTCATTTCTATTGCACATGAAGCAAACTGATTTGACTTACTTTACGTCCTTCTATCGGTCTAAAAATATTTTCTTTTAATATATGAAATTATCTTGTTCCGTACATATTATTGTACTATGAGATATATTGAAACAAACTGAACTATATTTTAAATATTGGACCATGATCTTAACATACATATAGTAGATCATTTATTTATTTATCTATTCATTTTGTCTTCTTTATTTCATATTGCGGGATTGGCCTGTTCAGTTATGAAACTGCTTTCTAAAAAAAGGCGTCCTACAGTTTGACAAATCACTCTCCATGAAAGCACAAATACTTAATAATTAGTTAAATTACAAACATATATACAAATGGAGCGTGAATTAATGATATTATAAAATGTACATATTTCAATGGTAATATTATCATTAAATTTAGTCAATATTTAAAGCTTTGCATTTCACAACCTTAATGTAATTACCACTAAGCAGCGATTTTTCATTATAACCAGATTTGACGACTTTTCCATAGCCTCCCTACCCATGAATAAAAATAGAACGATCAGAACATGAGTGCATACTAGATAATATTTAATGTTACAATCTTAGGACTGGTCTATTCAACGAAATCATCAAACATTTCTGGTATTACTATCTTCAAGATTATTCAAAAAATATTGTCCACATATTTTTATTGCAAATAATTCTTTACATTGACGTAAATATTTCATACATGTTAATCAAACGAGGATTCGGAATCCACTCTCAAAAGAGTACTTCAACCGCTACTTTGGAATCCATTCCAGTATAATTTGGAGTGGACGCAACTCCAAAGGAAGTGATCCGTAACATGACTCCTAAAACTAGTGAATTTCCACTCCTATAAAGAGAGTGAAACCTACACGAATTTGTCGTATTCCGAGTCGTTGTTAATTCCTTTTATAACACAGCAGGCGAAGACCATCGTCAGAATCTGTAGTATAAACAATTAAATAAATGCGATTATGATCACATTTTGAACATTTCTATCAAAGATATTTGTAGGACGGAATAAATTACTTTGATGAGGTCTATGGTTCACCATTGTGTGTACGTCCTGAAAAGGAATGTTGGGTCGGAGAAGGAGAGCGGAGCAAGGAAAAAAGAAGATATCGAAGCGGATTTATTTTTTTATATTCATCATATTCATATCGATATTTTTCAGTCCCCACAAATATTTAAGAGACAATATTTAACTATATACATTTTTCCCCCCTGAATTTCTTGATTCCTGAACACCTATTAAATCTACTTCAAAGAAAACATAGAATGGCGGCGAAGAAGAGCACGGTTTTAACACGAAAATTTAAAAATATACAGTATATTATATTCTTCAAAATCTTCACTGGTTACCTATTAACATGCGCATCACCTACAAGATTAACCTCCTCACCTTTAAGTCAATGGCTGGACTCTCTCCTACATATCTATCTGATCTCCTACAACCTTATATCCCATCACGGACCCTACGCTCTTCATCTCAATCCCTCCTTCAACTTCCACGCCGCATTTCATCTACATCCTATGGACGAAGATCACTTTTACATGCCGCCCCTGCATTATGGAACGACTTACCACTTTATATTCGTACAGCAAACAATGTGAACACTTTCAAATCCTTGTTAAAAACCTACTTGTTTAATGTTGCCTACGCTTGAATGTACTGTTTTATAAATGTATCACTAAAATGTTTATGTTGTGTATTAATTATTCAATATAATACATGTATTTTCTCTTCACTTCTAAAAAAGCGCTTAGAGGCTTTAGCATTTTGCGCTATATAAGTATCTATTATTATTATTATTATATTAGGAGGAAAGGTTTGAAATTCCAGAGAAAATTATGGCGAAGACTGTTGAAAAAACAATAAAGTATGCTGAGGGCTAGACCGGCTTTTACGCTAAAGCCATGTTAAAAGATATGAAAATACGCCCTCCTGCATGGCTATCATCACACTATACATACATAAACGTTAAAAAACGTGCTTGACCGATCGATTGATTGAATTGATTGATTTTATTCGTCAAATATTAGATGACATAAAATGTACAACACTGAAAGGAAATATGTATCGTGACAGGATGGCCCATAAAGTTTATAATAAATGTATTTCCAATTGGGGCAGGTCCTAAAGAATAAAACGCTTAAAGCACAGAAGCTATTTTAAAGAACCAGATAAATAAGTTTACCTGAAATATGATAAGACCAAATGCAGCCCCACCGATGGCGACGTAGTGATACTTTATCGTATCTTTCGTGGCACTCACACAGCCCTATTGGATAGAAGGGGGTGGAAACCAAATCAAGACGCCATTAAGATCACATTATTATTGCCGTTTGTAGATGATTGGATTGAAAGTACAGACTTAACTTGGGAGAGTTTACTAGTGGCAAACAAAGGCTGGACAAAGATTTCTCACCCCATCTTGTCTGTAGACACAAGTTCGTATCTCACACTTCAAGAAAATACATTATGTTCTGATTAAAGCCTACCCCAATGGTCATAGCTGTATTACTTCAGGGCCTACGCAGTGCCTACGCTGTGCAGTCTTACAGCTCAGACCGTGTTTTATACATCAAGACTGTCCAAGGATTTGTGTCAACATTTCCCTTGTAAAAGTTGTTTGGTGTGTGTGACCGTCCATTATGTATTGTCTGTGGTTCCGGACAGGTCGATCATTAGCCATTTAGATATTGCTTGGTAAATAGCTTTCCGGTTCTACGACTTCATGCAAAGGCGACAAGTGCTCCGCGGTCCATATTCAACACTTACAGAATTCCTAATTTCAACCAGGGAAATGTAACTACATGTACATTTCCTTGCTTCAACCATGTAAATACCACACTGTGACGGGGTAATAATATTGGTCTTTTCATAATGAAGTGGGGTTGAATAGGGAATAGTGAGCCGAATCCATACAGGAGCTGGTTGAGATTAGTTTCGGCAATATCGGCTCAAATTACAGTACATGCATGTCAAAACCAGTAGAAGAGATCCAAATACGAAACATTTTGTAAACATAGAGTTCAAGAGAAAGTTGAGTTATAGTGGGAAAGGTGAACAATAATTTGTGAGCTTTCTAATTACTTTTTATGTCAGTTTGGAAGAACATCATTATAGTAGAAGTGTCCCCCGAAATTAGTGCTACTCATGTGCCTTCATGTTGGAAATATGACAAGAAATAGCTGAGAGAAGTGTTCGGGCCGAATATCCATGCTACTTTTGTTTGCAGTCCTATATATACATTTCTGTGGGAAGTGTAAGTGCTTTTTATCGAGATAAGGTCAATTTCCCATCGTTTAATTCGATAATTCCAAAGCCAAGTCTCAGGTAGACATGAACAACCTTTCCCCATTGCTTTTTCTTTCACAATGTAATCATATGACTTTAACATATTTTATAGACTTACATGTTGCCAAACTCGATCTGGATATATAGGTTGACCCTTGATGCCATCGGAGCACCCTTCGATTTCAACCTTACAACAGGATGTTGGTACAGCTATGCCCTCTGTGAGATATTTAGAGTACGTGTAATCATTGGTACCAGATGCACCACAGCAATCGAACTGAATGAAAGGATCAAATGAAAGTCGACAGAATGAAAATCAAAAGGAAAAGCATTCATTATCCTCCTTTTACCAAGTATTTTTTCAATGACGTAAGTTGGAATAAAAATATTCAAAAAATCTCCAAGCCTCTCTTAGAAAATGTGATAATGTGGATCTCACGAAGCAACATAATTTCGATGCATTGTTTGTACATACTAACAACAGCCGGTCTTTACGAATGACTGCTATCTTCATTGTTTGAGGGGGTGGGAGGGAAAAACTTTACCGTTAGGAGCCCGGGGGGGGGGGGGGGGGGGGATCATATCCCCTATCAAACAGGACGCAAATGGAGAAAATTGATTAATGTTACCACCGATCTTCATCATTAGAGGTATACAAGCTATGGTCACTTACCGTTCTCTGGACGTCATCCACCGCTGTGGTTGCTCCGTCCTTGAGTCCATATGTATCGTTTATCGTTCTTTGCATGCCTTCCATCATACCCTCTTCAATCTAAAAGAGATGGAAAGACAACAAGTTCAGTGATTTTGACTAACTGTGAACTCAATAGATTCTGCACCATTATGTGAATGAAAATATGCATTCCAAATTGCAAATATACCTTTTCAAATGTTAGAAGTCTTCTTTTTTCTACAATGACTCATTAAAAAAGAAGGACGAATAGAAAAAAAGAACAAAATTAAGATAAAAAGAAAAGGTATTCAAAGAAAAGTGACAAATACGAACATTTAGGAATATACATAAATTATGTACATCTACACAAAAGTAAAGTGGTAAAGTGCTTTAATCCAGCAGTTAATTTATTCCTGTCACGTATTTTCAGCTTATCTCAGTCCCATATTAGCTTCACTCTGACATATCATAGGTATGAACTGTAATTGCACTGATATTTAACATATGTTATCAGGACATGGATACAAAGGGATCCTACAATTTTGATATTTTATGCATCAAAATCACTTTTTATATCATTCTTACAACAATCAAGGCCATGTATTCAATTTAATTACATATCATATTCTGATATAAAAGTAATAAGCAATGTTTCACCCTGTTTCTATCTTTAAATAGGATTAAAATTTATTAAATGCATCGTAAAAAAAATTGAGGGGAAATCTTTAAAAACTGTTACAAAACGTAGAGCCTAAGGTTAGCATGTTAACACAGTTCTTTCTTGACTCGTGAATAAAAACCTGCTGGAATATTTTGCATATCGAATTATTTACCTAGTATGAAAAAACTATTTCGCAAACACAATCCGAAAGTACAGTTTCACATATTGATGTCACGCCGGTTTTCTTTCGTATGGGAAAACATTTTTGTTTAAATAAATAAAATGCTTACATCACTACTGAAAAGGAAAGCCAGGATTCCCAAGGAAAGTTCCGCCAGCACGATCAGAAGAACAAACATGAAATACTGGAGAATTTAAAAGAAAATATTTAAGTGTTCACGGTAACTAGCAGTACCGTGTCATCAATGTCATCAAGATATAAAGTATAGCAATATTTGAAAATCCGATAAATGTAAAGTGTTATCATTGTCGTTAGTAGCAGTAGTAGTAGTAATAGAAGTACTAGAATTCGTAGCAAACGAGGAGAAGGAGTAGTAGTAGTAGTAAAAGTTGTAGTAGTAGTAGTGGTAGTAGAATTAGTAGTAGTAGTAGTTGTTGTTGTTGTAATAGTAGTAGTGGTAGTGGTAGCCGCAGTAGCAGTAGCAATAATGATAGTAGTAGTACTAGTAGCAATAGTAATATTGTTGTTATTACTACTACTAGTAGTAGTAGTAATAGTAAAAGTCCGGGAGAGGGGTGTGCACGGATACTAGCAGTAGCGGAAGAAGTAGTAGTAGTAGTAACAGTAGTGTTAGTGGTAGTAGTAGTAGTAGTAGTAGTAGTAGTAGTAGAATTAGTAAGTTTAGTAATAGTAGTACTAATACTAGTAGCCTTAGTAATATTATTATTACTATTACTAGTTTTAGAAGTAAGAGTAGTAGTAGTAGAACTAATAGTAGTAGTAATAGTAGTAGGGTATCTTAGTGGGGTGTCCGTGCATCCCCCAGGACTAAACGAAACAAACTTTTTAAAATATTCTATACAATGTAATATGTTGTTAACAAGAAAAAAAGTGGTCTCATGGCGATAATCAATATGACGTCTAAGGTGACGAAAATGGGCTTCTACGCTTTTGACATCTTCACTTGTAACTTATTGCATGATTATCAGATTTCATCGAAACTTGGTCATCGTACAGTGATACCAATCAAACGTCTTTTAATACCTTACCTACTGTTGCCATGGCCATTGTATATTGATGGTAAAGACAATAACGTCTAATGTTATTTGGGTGTATTAGATTTACAAACAATGATATAACTTCCTTGGTATATATCTAAATCACTTTAACGTTGAATCTGTGAAATTCAGAGCAAAATCTTTTTGAAAAATACAAAAATGAAATGAAAATTAAAAATTAATAACAGTTGCCATGGCAACTAAAAGTAAGATGAACATATCTTCATTGCTCTAAAACATGCTAAATATAATTTTGAACAGCGTCTCCAAGTTTCATTGAATTAGGATAATGAAATCTTATAATCATACAAAAAGTTACAGGTGAAGATGTCAAAAGGGTACAATGGGACCCCCTAACAAGAGAATAAAAGCCCATATTCGTCATTATTCTTAGATGCCATATTGATTTTCGCCATGGGAGGCCAATTTTTTTGTCTCGTTAACTTCTTGAATATATTACATTACATTAGAAATTTATTTTTTTAAAGTTGGTTTCGTTTAGTCGGGGGGAATTACGGGGGGGGGTGCACGGATACTAATAGTAGCAGAAGTAGTAGTAGTAGTAGTAGTAGTAGTAGTAGTAGTAGTAGTAGTAAATGTTGTTGTAGTGGTAGAAGTTGTAGTATTTCAAGAGGTGGTAGTTCTAGTGGCTTGGCCTATCATCAATATTACTGTCTTCATCAATCGTCATCAGGAACGTCATTATCTTTATCGTCGTCCTTATCATTATGGTCTCGTCATATCGCGATAGTTTTACAATCACCATCACAATTACGATCACAATCAACAGCATCATCACCCTCACCAGGATTATTATCCTCCTCCTCATCATCAATAAGAATATCACCATCACCTTCATAAGTATAAGAACATAATCATCATTACCATCAACAACAGCCTGTTAATAATCATCATGATGATCAATATACACATCATCATCAATATGTGGGGTTTCCCCAGACTTCATTTTCCTCACCAAGTGAAGAAGACATGAGCTTTCTTTGATGGCACCGCAGCATCCTGAGAAACCGACGATGAAGATAAAAATGCCGATCCCGATGGAGGTCCATGAGACCGTCAAAATCGTGTTGTCCGCGAAGAGGTCCTGGAATTCATAGTGCTTGGCTGTCACGTAAGCCCCTCCACCGATCAGAACGAGACCGCAAAGCTGGGATACAAATTTCATTTGAAAGCCAATAATCGAATGGGGAGAAATGATGTTTTTGGGTATTTACCTGATAAGCATTGATGGTAGAGCCACACTGGCAGGTTCCCTTTGTTTGAAGTGTGCGCTTTGTTGAAGTTAGAATGATTATGAATTTCATAATGAAAAAAAAACAGATTAATGTCAGTACAAAAAGTATATCCCATATCCTGGTGTAAGACCCTCCTGAAACAGTGTTATATGTGTACCCAACAAGGTGCTAATGTAATTGTACTGGGAGTTAAAAAAAGGAAACCCAAAACCCCAAATTCCTGAAATGAACTATATGTTTACTGGCAACAAAATCCATACCAGGGGCGGATCCAGGATTTAGTGTAAGGGGGGGGGGGGGGGGGGGGTCACACAAATGCAGGTTTGTCAACTTTTGGAAAAGGTAGAACCGTATTTTTTGGTCTTGCCAGCTTCTCGAAAAGTCGCTCAGTAGGGGTGGGGGGGGGGGGGTTATGGGGGTCCAGTTTCCGTCCATAATTCTCTGACAAGCAAAAAAAAAAACAAAACAAAAAAGGTTTTTATTCTGAAAGGTGGGGGGGGGGGGGGAAACAATCGACAAAAGGGCGAATCCTTTATGGTAAAAATTCATAATTTTCTTCCAAAGGGGGGGGGGGGGCAAAAGTGCCCCCCCCCCGGTTCCATACCATATGAAAGTGTAGTTCATATTCTTGCCAATGGTAACATGTTTAGGTTTCCAGGGTAATGTATCACTGAACACCATTGTCTTATAAAAATTGTGCAAAAATCTAGTTTGTTCGCTTTCTTGTAAAGCACAATGGGCATGATGGTATGGAGATGCCTTTTGTGAAATGCCCTGGGTGCTCCAATTTTCATTGTGGATAATTCTCTTTTTCAACTTTTGTGTTAATGAGATATTATTCACCCATGATTCAGAATTTTTGCTTTATAAAATCCTTTTCAGATAGTAATCATTTGCAAATTACAAAGAAGACAACCTCGGTGAATTAAAAAACCCAGTGCTAACAAAAAGGATTGCAATATCACAAAGAATTGCAAATCAAAGACAAAGAGCATAAAGAAGGAAAATCAAAACCTCATACGTGTTATTCAAGATGATTTTCGAAAATGTCAGCTTTTAGTTAAAAATCGGCGGAAGATGCCTTCAGCACTCATGACAAACAAACATGTTCTTTGTGCTCACTGAGGATCTCAGTTCTTCTTGATCAAAATTTACGACTAACAACTGGTTCCATGCCTTGTAAAGTTCATAACATTCATTGTTAAGAGCAACCAAACTAGGTGACAATGCCATTCAACCCAAACCATGCCTATTGTGTTTTACATGAACATGAACCAACCGGAATTTTGCACAAAATTTTGAAGACAATGAAGAAAAATTATCCAGATATAAAAAAGTAACATGTTACCCTAATCGGGCTTGTATAGGAGAGAAAATATTGGCATACAGTTTGGTGGAAATACGCAATGAAGTTAACACTATACTCACCCAAATACAGAAGTTCAAGATGAACAAGAAAAACTTGGCAATTTTAGGCCCGCAACCGGCCACCATTTTGATTTTTAAATCTAGAAAACGCCTTGAACACAAGGAATCAGATCAGGGGACAAAACTAAATTACTCAAGTCAACTTTTTCCAGTGGAAACGTCAGGTGACAGCGATGCACGGATGACGATTGTCTTGAGGCACTGAATAAGTTCTTTAAAGGATTCGACCTATATGGATTGTCGACATCAGCTCATTAGAGTAATCAATCACGAGACTCACCAAGTTCTCATTTCCTTGATATAGAAATTTATGTCATACTGGAATATCATAAGCATAAGGATGCCATAAGGTTAATATTTGACTACTCCTTGTAAACTTTGGAATCTTAACAACAGAGTACAAGGGTCATGTTTGAACTAGTTTAGTTTAGTTTATTCAAACCAAATCAAAGATAACAATACAAGAAATAACTACAGAAAATCAGAATGATAGGTTTAGGACCCCAGTGAAGCACAGCCTGTGGTTGGGGCCCCTTTGTACGATCAACTATGGCAAGGTGTAAAATATTTACAAGGTGTAACATATTTACAAGGTGTAACATATTTACAAGGAGTATATAACTAATGTACAAATGATATAAAAACGTAATAAATGCAAACATAACCCTTCCCACCCCAAACACAAAACACACACACACACACAGCTCTACATGGCTTTACTTCCGAGGACAGGTATTGTTCCTCTATTGTTCCTCGTCCTCGGACAGTGGACGGAATAAAGCACAAATTCATTGTTCGACGTTCGAGGACTATTGTCCGGCTTCAGAGGACCATTGTTGTCATGATTTGTTTTTTGTTCTCTGTCCGAAAATGTCCTCGGACATACTGCTAAACAGACCCACACTTCACAGTCACATATGGCTACCTCTTTTCATATTGTAAATTCGTGTATATGATTGCACTCTGTCAAAAAGGTGTTTTTTACACAAAGTTTTAAACCGAGACAGTGTAGTGCTATTGATTATACTAGGGGTAACTTATTCCACTCTTTGACACAGACTATCCTAAATGAATTTAAAGTAGTATGTGTTCTTACATATGGCTGATGGATAAGCTTTCTCTGACGAGCATTATAATGATAGATGGAAGAATTTTCCACAAATAGATCAGACAAGAAAGTATTCCGGAGAGACCGACATTTCAACATAAGTATTAAACACTGAAGAGAAACCAATTCATCAAAAGGCAAAATATGTAGCTGCAAAAACAAAGGAGTACTAGGTGACCTATAGTTTGAATTTGTCATGTACCTGACAACTTTCTTTTGAAGAACATGCAACTTATGTATATGTCCCCAAGCAACGTTGCAGTAGAACAAATAGGGCATAGCAATCGCATTGTATAAAGTAACTAGGGTGTACTGGGGAAGGTAGAAACGAAGTTTAGATATCACTCCAACACTGCGAGACACTTAAGTACATGCATTATCAAGATGTTCTTTCCAGGATAAAAATTCATCAACTGTAACACCAAGGAATTGTACATGTTGACCGCGGTTGATCTGACGACCACCACCAACTAAGGGCTTAACATTTACATGGATTTTCCTTCCTCTGGATCTAAATAAAACATATTTTGTTTTTCCAGTATTTAATAACAGTTTGTTAGAACAGAACCAATCAAAAAGTTTACAAATTTCAATATTAACTGACTGCATTAGAGTGTGAATATTCTTGTGAGAATATAGCAAGCATGTATCATCAGCAAAAAGGGAATATGTAAATAGTTGAGACGAATTAATAGCATTAATATAAACCAAAAATAATAATGGACCAAGAACAGAGCCCTGTGGTACACCATAGTTCATGTTTCTGGATTCTGATTTGGCACCATTAACAACAACAAATTGTAACCTTTTATCCAAGTAACTTTTAAAACAATTTAAAGCTATTCCTCGAACACCATAGTGTTCAAGTTTACTTAAAAGTATTTTGTGGTCAATGGTGTCAAATGCTTTTGACGAGTCTAAAAATAAAAAAATATAGTTTTTGTATAAAAACTATGCAAAAGACAGAGATTGTCACATCTTTGTAAATATGTATGAAGGTATAAAAAGTAATATGGCGACGACCATGATAGAGAAGGATGAAATAATAGTAAAACAAAATACCCTCTGATGTCCAAGTGTTTTGCATATTTCTATAGATGAACGAAATGTAAATTCAGCGTACTTTTCGAATGCTTGCATTCTTTACCTGTTCATAAGTTACGTATAGAAGAAAGCCTCTGCCTTTACAGTCATATGAAACTCAACTGGTTGAGGGCCGTATTTTGAAATAAGTGACAAGGAGTAAAATCGTTTTTTGTTCAGTTATGGAATTTGTAAGTTGAGATTGATATGGGAAATCGGTGATTATTTGGATTTTCACATAAAGGAGAAGTTTCCCTGTATTTTTTGACGAAACAAAAATATGGAATATGCCTTCTTCTCGACTTATTGTTGCATTATAGAGTACCGAAGTGTGACGTCATCAAATTTTGATTTTTGTATTTCAGTATTTTTATGACCATATTTAGACATGAATCAGTTCATGGTGGCCCAAGGTATGGCTATATGAATATCTAATTAGCCCCATTGAAGTCAGTGTAAATTGGCCTGGTTCTTAACAGTTTAGAACCAGGCCAATTTAACACTGACTTCAATGGGGTTAAGAAGGTATTCATGCGGCCATATCTCGGGGCCCAATGAGCCAATTGCCATAAAATTTGGGCTCTGGATGTTTTTCACCATGTTCCTTTGAGATATGGTATAAAAAATGTCAAAATGAAAAAAAAAATAGCTCTTTGTGACGTAATCACTTCGGTACTCTATTTATTGGCACCGGCCAACATTTACTTGTCCTCTCACGATATAAAATGTTTGTTCAATAATTAAATATGTTGAATAAATAGGAGAGTAAGACATCACAAATAATGACGAAAAATTGCACATGGGATATTCCAAATGCCAACAAGGATCTCAACTAGTTGAATATTCTAGGCTCATACATTTTCCCATTTTTATTTCAAATTTTTCACCAAAACATATATATTTTGTCTGATGTTTCTGTTTAACCTTTTAACAAGAGCTTATTCACGTTCGAGTTTCATACTATGCAAGCATACGTTTATTGTAAAGATTCTGCTCTGTAACTAGAACTATGCAATAACGCAATGAGTAACTGATATTTATTGTAGACTGATATGCTGTCAATTAATCGGTAAATGTGATTAGGGAGATACACGGCAGAAATATAAAGCTATATGATTTTCAAACATTTGGGGTCGACCAATAGCCTCACAGTTTTGATACCTTCGAATTTGTTGGGGATTCTTTTGGTGTTTTTTTAATGCGGATATATTATTATATATGCTTTAAAAATCAATTATTTTGCGTACCACAGTGTTCCGTACTAGGCCCAAATTGATTTTGAAAGTAGCAAGTTGATGATTCTAGTCATTTCATATAGTCATTATACTTTTGTGGTATTTATGTAGGTTTAATGAGACTAATTAATTACAAATCTACAATAATTGCATATGCAAAAAGAATAATGCTTTCATAAGGAGGCTTCCACATAAATCCAAACTGAATGAGGAAAATCCTCGGCGGAGGGGGCTGCAGCCCATTGCCGAAGGGGGACGCCTTTTACCCGAGTATCAACTTTCCAATTTCTAAATATCTGCTAGCGAGCGAAGCGAGCGAGCAATTTTTTTTAAACTTGTTGTACAGAAGTTACATAATTATCTGGGAACCTTGCCGCCCAAATATGAAGATATCCTGGCACCTAACTTCGCTTCCCGAATATGAAGTGGTAGTTGCCCGAATATCGGAACTATGAAAATTCTCAGGGGGGGGGGGGGGGGGGGGGTGTGTAGAGCCCACAAATGTAAAAATCAACCACAAATGTAAACACAATGCACCTGCAAATGCCAAAATAACCACAAATGTTATACCATGTCAACCACAAGTGTGAAAATAACCACAAATGTTTTTTTTTTAAATCGCCCACAAATGTAAAAATCTGTTTAACCACAAATGTAAAAATGTTTATCTTTACCACAAATGTCACCGACATGTCGAGGAGCTGATCATAAAATTCGATGGCAGGAAAATTCACATAATCCATTAGTCTCTACATAGAACAGCAATTTATTTTATATTTCGCCATGGTTTTCTTTATCCATCCACAAATGTTCTCTCTCTCTCTCTCTCTCTCTATCTTTACGTTATGTCTTTATCCTTCTATCCCTTAACCGTAAATTCTCCCTATTGTAATGTTATTCATCGATTAATTTTTACTTCCGTCTTTCCTTACATTATTCTTTATATTCATTCTTCCATCATCTCTCTATCTCTCTCTCATTATGTCATTCTGTTTCTATTCATCATTATTACATGTACCACAATGCAGGGAAATGGAACATTTTTGGAAGTGGGGACTGACGCATAGTGGGCCAGGGCGAAACCAAAGTGCGCCAAAAGTCATTTTGGGCAATTTGTGTTTTATATTTTTGTGATGCCCTGTTGAAAGACAATACTTTGAAGAATATTTCAGTAAAATATTAAACTCCGGTATGTACATTAAGGGTGTATATTTCCTACGTCAAGCCGCAAAATTCAACATATTGCGAGTTTCAGAGCAAATTGTGACCAATTTTAATAAATGAGTTATTTCAACATGTAGTTTTTAACTTATCGATCTATAATTACTCCCAATATCATTTCATTTCATTATATGAATGGGGTAAAAATGGAAAGAAACGCAATCTTCGTGACTATAATAGGGTCATTATCCTAGAAAATAGGCTGATTATTCGTCTTTTTTATAAATCCATAGGAAACGTTTAGATTTCCACGGATTTCCAATTCAATTTTATTACCACCATGTTTCCCGATGTCCCAGCTTTAAGTTGATACCAGATTTGGCTGCCACCTTCTGCCCCTTTTTATGATAGAGCCGATTTTCCTTGACACATTACCCCGAAAATATGTTTATTTTGGACCGCGCAGCCGCTGAAGGATTATCTGTCATCATACGGCCGCCGCGTTATTTACAGTATATATTTTTTTAGAAGAGGTCACAGCTTAAAGATAATACATTTTAATAATGTATGGCCGCTCGATTCGCTCGCTCGCAAAATGTGGGAAAGCCTAGGTGGTACCCAGGCAAGAGGCGTCAGTCCCCAGTTCCAAAAACGCTCCATTTCCCTGCATTGTGAATAATTTTTTTCACACTTCAGCGCACAATTTTTTACACACACCCAGACACCATACATATACATCAGTCACCCTCAACGAAACCTCTCATCAGGTAAGCGGTCTTTTACATTAAATTTCTGTGCAATATTTCCGAAGTACTGTTCTTATCATTCATTCATTAAGTTATTGGTAATAAACATTAGCCATGGAAGCCATGAAGGTACATGCTTATATCAGCATTTTAAAGCACTGAGGTTATAAATTCTTTCCAAACTGTGTGACCCATAATATAAACTGTGGCTATAGGGAGAACTATAAGGTGCAATTGGAATGCTTCCATAGTTTGGACAATTTAAAAACACCGTGGTCTCTCTGTTACTAAACTGTGTGACAAATTGTGATACACATGAAGTCACATGATAGAAAATCGCAAAGTGTATACTTGTAATTGTGTAACACTGTGTTTCCACAGTTTGATTACATAGTGGGTTTGTGACCATTTTCATTGCCAATACATTGTTTTAACCCTGTGTAACCCATATCACGTGATGTGACCTAGAGAGAGAAGCAGATAGTACATCTGAAATACATGTATCCTGTGTGCAATAAGGAAAAATTATCATCATTGTCGTGGTCAACGTCATCATCGATCATCATTACCACCATGGCCTTCATCAACATCGTTATCATCATAATCATTTCCATCGAAAATTCAAGACGATTTCCACTGCTTTGTCTTTCTTACCATTTTCAGTAGACACATGTTCTCTTTGGTGGCGCCGCAGCATCCCCAAAAATCGACGATGAAGATGAAAATTCCAATGCCGATGACGCACAGTGGGCCAGGGCTAAACCAAAGTGCGCCAAACGTCATTTTGGGCAATTTGTCTTTTTAAATTTTTGTCATGCCTTGTTGAGGACACTGCTTTGAAGAATATTTCAGTAAAATATTAAACTCCGGTATGTACATTAGGGGTGTATAATTCCTACTTCAAGTCGCAAAATTCAACATATTGCGAGTTTCAGTGCAAATTGTGACCAATTTAATAAATAAGATATTTCAACATGTAGTTTTTAAGTTATCGATTTATAATTGCTCCCACATATTCCTGGGAGTTCATTTCACTGTATGAATGGGGTAAAAATGGAAAGAAACGCAATCTTCGTGAGGATAATAGGGTAATTATCCTAGAACATAAGCTGATTATTCGTGTTTTTTTATAAATCCATATGAAACGTTTAGATTTCCACTGATTTCCAATTCAATGTTATTACCACCATTTTTCCTGATTTCTCAGCTTTAAGCTGATACCAGATTTGGCTGCCACCTTCTGCCCGTTTTTATAGGGCCGATTTTCCTTGACACATTACCCGGAAAATATGTTTATTTTGGACCACGCAGCCGCTGAAGGATTCTCTGTCATCATACGCCGCCGCATGGGGGCGCGCATGGCTTTTTTTTACACGGCAAGGTCCCATTTTTTGATTGACACGGATAAACAAGATAATAAATTATAGGGCTTTGGAGAAAGCATAATTTGTATCATAATTTGTCCAACACCAGAACCAAGCTCTCCGAGTCTATCTTTTTTAAAAGACCCAACATCCGGAGTAATTCACAATGGCTTCAGTGAATACTTCAAGGTGAAGGCTTTTTCGAAATAATTCACTCTTCTGACAGTATAAACAATAGGGCAAAAGGAATTGAAATATACATGGACTTTATCAGTCAGTATTATGATTTTGATAACTCGATATTACCTACAGAATTACTTCTTAGTGATACAGGTACGTTTCTCTTTAGCAAAATTATCAAGGCTACAGAGGGCGCTCTTTCATTTTTAAAAACCTCATTTTATTTTAATTTTATTAGTATATGCATTAATAAAGTTCAAGGTCAAGTAATTACATCATACATTACAGTACATTGCGAGTTCCCAGTATGGTACCCCCCCCCCCCCCGTTTAAGTCACTCTTACGTACCATATGCCTGAACTTTAAGTTAACACCGTTTTCACTTTTTGATATAAAGGCATAGAGATTGCATTATCAAATTTCTGAGATATGAAAATCATTGTAATGCGAGAAATATGTTAATTTCCAATAGATTTTGATATCCAATCAGATATCGGTATTTTAATGACGTCATAGGTATTTGAAATTATTTGCATTGGATTCTACTGGTCTGAATACCCATAAACCCATCATCTAAGTTAAAATTTTCAGTAAAACTGAGTGGATATGAATTTGAGCGCACATTAGAGCCATTCAGGCCCACTGTGTGGCGGTTCAAGACACGACCAAGACTGTGTCCTCCTCGAAAGGTCTACGCAGTCATTCTAATTGGCAGTGACGTAAGACCCTCCACCGAACAGGACAATACCGCAAGCTTGCGATTCAAATTTGAAATGACTTGAAAAGGCACTCATATAATTATGGTTCCAGTTTCAGTTCATTTAATCCCATATACATATTGACATAGAAATATGAATGGACATAGGCCTACTTCAATTTATAAAAGAATAAAATCAAGGCAAAAAAGGCTAATTAAACACTTTTCACACATAGGTTTATGTGTTTATTTTGGGAAAAAGATATTCACTTCAATAATTATGTGTATAATTGGTATATGTGAGCTGATTATTGCTCGCATGGTTATGTATTTTTTGCATTTTATTAAAATGACAACGTATGGATGAAATATGACGGAGCCACATGATAAGCATCAGTTGTAAACATGGGCGGATCCAGCATTTGTAAAAGAGGGGGCACATTGCCTTAAAAGTACACAGTTAAAGGGGCCTTGTTTTAAATTGTGTACTTAAGAGGTGCCAGTTGGGTTTCAACGGGGGGTGTCACGGGACGCTTTTTACCCTATGTAGATCCGCCACCGGTTGTAAAGATGGGTTCCTATCCCGTAAGGGAAAAATACCTTTTAGGAGGAGTATTTAAATTAAAAAACGGTACATGTAGAACAGAAAGCGTAAGGAGAAAAGTAGAGAAAGTGTAAATTGGGGGGGGGGGGGGGGACAAAAATGAGATTTAGAGTTGTCAAACAAATGTTCTCCTCAGCCCCCCCCCCCCCCCCCCCCAATCAGCAGCCCTGACACGAATACACTGCCACTCGTGACATGATTGTGACTGCAGGAACTATCAAGACACAATAAAAAGAACAAGACCTCGTGACAAGCAAAGCAATGACGTCAAAGCGCTTTTCCCAAACTGGATCAAAGCGCTGGATATATATTATTACCCCGGTCATTGGATTCTGGCACGCCCGCACACAATGTATGCACATTATCCACTCCCTGAGGAGCATTCCAGCCAGTCTCCCGTTTCCAAGCGCGCACATGCTAAGCAAAGGACATTAACTTTCGCCATCCTACCGGGTACCCATTTAACACCTGGGTGTAGAGTGGCAAAGGACGCTAGTGCTGCGGTGGGATTCGAACCCCGGACCTCGTGGTTCACAGTCCGGGGACTTATCCACTGATCCACAACACCTCTACAATTTTTTAAAAACCTTTATAATGAAAAGGACATGCTGTGATCCATTGACATTATACCATATTAATTTCATGTTGGTATAGACTTTTCTGCTTAAAAAAAGAGGCACCCAAAAAACCCAAAACAACATCAATAGGAAAGAATGGGATTTAGAGCTGTCAAACATGTCTCGAAAATTATTTCCATTATTTTTTGAAGAAAATTGCTCCCCCGGGGGGGGGGGGGGGGGGGGGGTCACTCTCAGACCAATTTGCTACCCAAGCGCGTCCACATACTTCAAAAATGGACCCTAAATGGTGTATTGCACGAAGTCTAAGTTGCACCCTATACGTTGTCACATCAGAAAAAAAAAACCATATCCTAAACG
The DNA here is from genome assembly GCA_025617745.1 of Heliocidaris erythrogramma. Lineage (NCBI taxonomy): Eukaryota > Metazoa > Echinodermata > Echinoidea > Camarodonta > Echinometridae > Heliocidaris > Heliocidaris erythrogramma. The sequence continues at coordinate 37,620,887 of CM046858.1, read as the reverse complement.
GCGCCAACAGGGTCATCACGCCACCCAAAAGTACCCTAAGTGGCGTAAAAATGATTATGGTACCTAGTACAATACCCACAATGGCTTTTAAATGAATAACCCCTATTAAGCATGAAAACAATAAAATAACGCTTTTCGAGTACAAACGGATAAACTTGTAATGATATCATATTTAATTTGTATGCAAAAAATCTAAATCACCAGTCGGTGTTATTCATATCAACAAAATACTCGTGATCATGCAATTTATACCCTAAATGTCGCAGACCGAATTTGTTGATTAGTACTCTAAATGGCGATTGAAGCTGAAAACACCCCCCTTTTTAAGGAAAACGTCTACGACTCCTATAGGCTGAAAACAGACCATTTTCGACGCATTTTGTGGACGCGGTTGCGTAGCACGTAATGTGGTGAGTGACCCCCCCCCCCCCCCCCCCCCCCGCGGCCTGACACAAATACATTGTCACCCGTGACATTCTTGTAACTACAGGAACTCGAGAAAGAGTACAAGACCTTGTGACAAGCTTTTTCTATTAGTCATACCTCAATCTATATCATTATTATTTACTGTGTATGAAGTATGTGTGATATATATTAAGGTGCCTTAGGTATGTTTTGGCATCAGGAAGTATAGATCATAATTGCTTGGTAGTTTATATTCACCCCGGTTATTAAGGATTCTTTTTTTAATAAGAAATGTAAAGAAAAATGTATATATACGCAATTCCAATTAATTTCTTACACGGGAATTATATACAAGACCATATTTCTGAGGTCTTCCTATTTTTCTTCAATTTTCTTTCGTATGTCTGAAGATATAGAAAGAAAGTTTTGACCACATATCAATTTTTAGGTCATCATATTATATTCCATACACTGCAAAAACCAGGGTGTTTATTCAACACCAGCTCGGTATTTACTGTATATTGGGCTACACCAGATAAGTGTAAAAACAACACCAGTTTCGAATCAAACTGGTGTTGTTTTAACACGAAGTGTTGTATACCGATATGGTGTTGAATTAACACCCTGGTTTGTGCAGTGTACTCATGATACTGGGGTAAATATTAATTGATTCCCATCTTGTTCGTCATAATTGGACAGCTAGAGCATGGAGAGGTATGTGGTACATAACTAAAATGAATTAGATGAGTTTGCATTATTACTTTGAAAATGAAATTTTAGATGATTGTTTTATAAAAAAATAAATCGCTCACAAGTCGTTTTACTAGAGAAGCCAAAAATATATTTATCCCGAATTTAGAATCTTCGCTTAAAGCAATATTATAGGCTAGACCATTGTTATGGAAATCCTTACCTGAAGAAATTAAACATTCTCCTATGCTTACCTCGAACGTTCATGTGTTCGCGTTCACGTCATGTCGTCACGTTACACGTCATTTCGTGACTACTAAGCCCTAAATTCACCAAGGGTAATATGGTGTAACATTTGTGAAATACCCCCGCCCCCTTCTTATTAGCGAAATGTCGACCCCAAACTTTAAAAAACAAAAGTATTGCAAATCTACGAATACTCACGTCTCGAACCAGACACTTTGTCAATAAGAGGGGGGTATTTCACAAACGTTACACTCTGCCCTTCGTGAATTTAGGTATTAGTATTCACGAATGGTCGTGTCACGTGACGACGTGACTTGAACGTGATCATATGATGGTTCGAAATAAGCCTTGTCGCACACTTTTATCTTTTAAAAGAAAATAAAAGAGCTTTGTCCTAAGCCTTTATTTTATTTTTTTCTTTTGCCTTTATTGTTGTCGTATTTGTCTGTCATTTCTTTATTTTATAATGCAGTAATATCAGATTTTGTTTTCAATTTGTTTAAACGTATTAATCTGAAGCTTTTTTATACTTAGATTTTTTGTTCTTTTAGGGGATTAACCTTTGATTGGTTAACTGACCTTTGTTAATCTAACCATAATTTTGGTGATTTGTATTGCTGATTCTTCTGTTTATCCGTTTTATGAACGTACCATGTACGTTCATATCAAATTCCATTAAAATTCGTCAAACATTACTAAAGTTAGTAAACGAAGAAGCTTGACTGGGGAGGAATTTTTAATTTGTAAACAAATCTTTAGGCATTTTACTCCCAGTATTAAAGATCGTATGCTCGATCTGTAATGAAAAACACAAGTCAGAAAAAATTGGAACCAGCGGGATTCGAACCTGTCATCTACTGCTTGCCGGGCAGCGACTTAACCACCAGGCTATTCTGGTTCACGGCCAAGTCACGATGAACTAGAATCAAATACCCAAGATCCTCTTCTTTCTGACTCATTAATATTCATTTTTAACGGTCCGCCGTAGACAATGGTTAGTAAACGAAGAAGCCTGACTGGGGAGGAATTTTTAATTGGTAAACAAATCTTTAGGCATTTTACTCCCAGTGTTAAAGATCGTATGCTCGATCTGTAATGAAAAATTAAAATTTACTGCCCGGCAAGCAGTAGATGACAGGTTCGAATCCCGCTGGTTCCAATTTTTTCTGACTTGTGTTTTTCATTACAGATCGAGCATACGATCTTTAACACTGGGAGTAAAATGCCTAAAGATTTGTTTACAAATTACTAAAGTTATCGAACGGAAACCAATTTGTTAACAATTTCAAAACTCTGCAGTAAAGGTATGTGATTTGTAGTTTTTTTATGGTTAAAAAAGGAAGGAATTATAGGACTATACATGTATAAACGTTTGATGAATGTAAGGGTTGTCCGAAAATGGGAGGTAAGAATGGGGTTGACACAGGATGTACTTAAGTAAATTGCATGTGATTATCGAAATTTTGATTATGATGGCTTGTTGTATTATACCTTGTGGCCACCTCCGTCGGGTGCACATAAAATGTCTCACCAAATACGACGATTTTATTCAGTGTCACTTTAATATTAAAAAAAAAGTTTGTTTTATTCCGATCCTTGATGTACTTTATACCATTTTCATATTTCTCGTGTGATATCATATCCTCGTGACGCTGGTAAATTCAAACAAAGGTTGGCAGTCGTTTTAATGGGATGAAAGTCCGCATACATGTATACAATGTTTGCAGAAGCCCCGGTTGCAATAAATAAATGGTACACTTGTGGTTCAAGTTTCTAATTTCCTTTACTAACACGCAGTATGGATCGCAAAATCATGTAGCGTTTCAGACAGCTTTAAAAGTGGCCTGGGAATCATGACTTCTTTCAAATATCTTTGTTTCCTGAATTTCGGAAACACCCTTGGGGGGAAACGGACTAACCTCAACATTATACTTAAAAGAAATATTATCACAATTTTTATTTTTGTTAGTTTTTTGTTGTTGTTGGTTTGGGGGTTTTGATGTTTGGTTGTGTTTTAAAAAAATGTTTTCGTTTTGTTGTTGATGTTGTTGTTTTAGCCATGGTTAATGTAAACATATGACAGAATCTTAGTTATATGAACACTGTAACAATTCAATATGTTTGTATACTTTGGGTTTTCATTTCGCACTTTGATTATAACTATTTTTCGTTATAGATTTGACCTAAAATGTACCTATTGTGATTTATATAACAGTTATTTCTTTATATGCAGTTCAATAAACACAGAACAATATAACAGCACAAATTATTTTCCTTAATTTTAAATACCCTATATGCATGTGTGGGTGTGTGTATGTGTGTACACACCGTAAGCTCCTGATGAAGACATTATGAGCATCTAAAATTCGAGATATAAAAAGTTTATATATATATATATATATATATATATATACGTAGAAAAGACAAATATAAATAAAAAAACCGTAGAGATGTCAATTATCCGATATTTCGGGCATAGCCCTTTGTCAAAGAATGACAAATTTATTAAGCGTCAAGCAAAAATAAGGGCAAATAAAAGACGCGCAAAATGGTTGCGTAGAAACAAGATGAAAACGACGCGCAAAATGGTCGCGTAGAAACAAGAAGTAAGAACGCGCCAGAAGTGACGTAACAATACATCAAGAGAAAGAAGAAGAGCTAAGAGAGAGAGAGAGAGAGAGAAAACATAAGAAAGAGAGGGAAAGAGAAAAGAGAAAGGGACAAGAAAAAGAAAAAGATAAGAAAAGAAAGAAAGAAAATTACGTGATGGGAAATGAGCGGAAAGAAACATTAATTCCTCTTGGTTGAATTAATTAATTATATATATATATATATATATACATACACACACACACACACACACTCCCATACGCACGCACACGCATATGGTTTTATAGTGCTTCCTAGAAAAAAAAATTAACAGTCAGAAAAAATCTCCCTAAATAAATATTTCAAAATATTTGATGCAATATTCTATGCCTGCATGTAGATAGCTCAGGGTCTCTTCAATTAATTGACAACATAATAGCGATATTCTACGCTCGAGGGAGCAAGGCCACTTTTGTGAAAAGGTGCACAATTCAAATATAAATATATACAACATAAATACATGTCGTTAATGTCTCAAGCAGCACATTACCTTGCAGTTAACATCTGGCTTATCAAAGGTCATGGTTATGCTCCAAATTGGCCGTTGCCATGGTAATATTTGAATTTCTAGAAAATGTCATATATTTGTGATGCAACAACGTATAAACATAACAAGTGTCTTCGTTTGTCCGTTTCATGCTCCAAATTTGATTGCCATCAAAATCTTGGTCATGCAAAGTCTTACAACAAAGTATTTATACCATAATATGGTCGTTACTATGGCAACGACCAGGTTGAGATTGATATTTTGAGGAAAAATATGGTATTTCTCTATCTTAACATTAACACAAAAAAAATTGTCTAAGAAAGTAGTAAAAATGTCACAAATTTCCAACTCTCCAATTATTTTCAATAAAGAATGTATTTTTGGTATATTTTTAAGGTAACAGTCATGTCTGATAGAACAGTTGCTATGACAACACATTGATGTGAAAAAAAATAAAAGAAAGTATGCTCGACTTCTGAAATCAATAATAAAAGTGCATGGGCTAATATGTAGAAAGTGTACTCCCACCCGTGACACAGTTTTCTCTAATGGGATCTACCAACAGACTCTTTGTCATAATCTTCCCTGATTGCTGTTAAACTGGTGGTGAGTGATAAATCCAAACATTCCAGAGACATTGCCATGGTAATCGATCAGTTAAATTTTGAAATTTTGAAAGAAAAATGTATAGCCTTTACATACATGTATATTTAAATATAACATACATAAAAGCATAATACAAGTGTCCAAGAATATATCAAATGTAGTTCAACGTACCTCTTTGATATTCATTAAATTGTTAGTTATTCATGGGCAGCTTTATGGCAAAACATGGCCGTTGCTATGGCAACGCCGCTGCAACCATGACATCAGTGAACGACTACAGCCACAATCATGTCTATCAACCGTTTATTTGGTCATACTTACACTAACAAGATACTGGCCGGAGTACATCTACCGCAATACTACCCTGTCATATTAGACATATTTTTCCTTTATCTTCTTCTATAAGCCTATTAGCCTTTTGTAGCTATCATCTGCCCATTTGTTATGAAAATATCCATGAATTGAACAACCTGCCTACATGTAGATAGTGTGGGCTTCAAAGGAGGCTCTTTTGATATGATTGATGTGATATGATTGTATTATTACTAACTAATAACAAGAGGCAATACATTTCAATATTTACAATATTTATAGCAATTTGAAAACATTAAATACGTAGATCGTGGTTAAAAAAAACAAAAAAGAATGGTAAAATGAAACCAGTTTCCGATGCCAGTTTTGAAAATATCTGGGCAAACGCAAATAATGCCAACAAATCCTTTTTCTGAAACTCCAGCTTCAACCTCCCTTGAAAATAGCAGACAACTCTGCCTCTAATGTCTGAGTAGATGTCACACCGCCCTGCATGCAGCGGTTGTTACTCTGATCTTCGAAGACTGCATTCTCAGATGCTTACATGAAACTGGAGGTCTGGAGGCACCTATGAGGTCTCCAATTCTGCTCTGACCTAGCTAAATGCATATAAACTAGATCTAGATCAAGTCAGGCCCAGAAGGAGACTAGATTACTAGACTACCAGTTCCTCTAACAGTTTTCCTCCTGTGTTCATTGATAGTAAGGTTTAACACTTTGTAGAACTCAGTTGTGACCTTGAAAGGGCACCTATTAGTTGCAGATAAGACCTTGCTAGCTGGAACGTGCAATAATCATCATCTAGGCCATTTCAATAATCTGCAGGAACTGAAAAGCCTCTATTGATGGGCAAGATCTACAAGTTCATATCCTACAACATGCATTAAGATGTTACATAGGAGAGGCAGGAGGATAAAATTTGAAGCAGCCAATATCACGTTAATTTATACCCATTAATTTTGTAGACCTAGCACGCATACTTTTAACTCCCCCTTTTTTTTTGTTTGCATCTGAACGTTGTTCGGCAACAGTCCAGATTCAGCTACAAATCCATTACCAAATGTTGTCAATTATTCAAAAAATTAATCTTGTTACACATTCTCTTTGTCTATCACAGGTTTGTTATAGCAATGACCCTTGTCTGGCATAACCACGGCCTTTATCGACTGGGAATCTTGCAGAAAAGCACATTTAACGTTAGTCCCTGATTTTCCATTTTCATAATGTCAGCCAGAAAGTGTATGTTTTTTTTTAAATTCCAATATTCAACACCCATCATCTGTTTAATGGCAAACAGTTATATCATAACACCTGAGACCTGGGTAATTAACCCTTTGTACTGGGGGGGGATGGGGGGGGGGGCTCTGAGACAAATATCGCCACGCGTTTCGAATCACTGCATTTCACGCCACGCCATTTTCTGAGCTTTTCTTTCAAGTCTTCTACATCTTGTGACATGTTTTAAAAAATCGATCATACCGTTACCAAGTTACATGACCTTTTGTGACCTCATGTCAGCCCGAAAATGGATGAGAATTTCTGAGTTTTGTGTACAAAACGAATGGGGAATGCCTTCCTCATGTTCCTACTTTATGAACCATAGTTTCTTCACTTCATCACTGCAGTAACAGAAACGGGAGAGGCCTTGGTGCTGAAGAGGAAGAGGAAGATGACAGATGACTACTCAGAAGATCCCAGAGTGTGTGCAGCCAAAGAACACCTAAGAGCTGCTATGGACGAGTTCTGTGCTGATCCTTCGGAGAGAAGAAGAAGAAGTGTGTTGAGGATAGGAAGGAAGAACTCGTGCCAACTACACTAAAGCTAGGGAAGAGTCTTTGCTGATTGAGAAGATCAGGAGAGTTGAGAGAGCAGCAGACAGTTGTAAGAGCATAGGGAGTTGGACGATCATCAACGAGATCACGGGGAGGAAGAGAGGGAGTTCGAGTCAGGAACAGGCCTTTAGTAGGAAGGGGAAATGGCTGGACCATTTTAAGACCTTACTAGGACAAACCCCTCCCACATATCAGAACACCAGGGTGATCAGGCAGCTGTTCAAAGAAATGGATATCGAGCCAGGCCCTTTACCATAGAGCTTAAGAGAGCCAGCGGGGGGGGGGGGGGGGGGGGGGGGAATCAAGGATGGTAAGGGGTATGGATATGATGGAGTGTCGCGGGAGGTGATGAAGAGATGTGATTTAGTGATATCAGCCTGGAGTTCTGTAATCAGGCACTTGAGAAGAGTGTTTTCCCAGATCAAAGGAGGATAAGTAACACTGTCCCAGTACCAAAGAAAGGTGACCTCACTAACACCAACAACTACAAGCGCATCTCACTAACGTTACTTGCATTGCTGCAAAGACCCTCAACAGGATGATTCTGAACTGAATCCAGCCAGAGATTGAGAAGCAGCTCAGAGACAGCCAGAATGGCTTTAGAGAGGGAAGATCCGCCACTAGTCAGGAGCATTCTTGAGGGTGCCAGAGCAAAGAGCCTCCCTGCTGTCATGGTGTTCAATGACTTTAGAAAAGTCTTTGATTCAGTAGACCGAAACTGCCGGATGAACATCGTATGGGCTTATGGAATCCCCAAGAAGATGGACCTGATATCCCTGCTGTACACAAACACCAAAGCCCGGGTTATCACACCCGATGGGATGACAGAGTTCGAGATACAGACTGGACTACTCCAGGGTGATATATTAGCTCCATATCTTTTTGTGATCGTAATTGACCCTGGCACTGGAGAAACACCATGACTCTGGCTTCACTGTAACTCCGCCTTGGAGCAGGAGAGCTATGGCTAAGAAGATATCAGATGCTGAGTTTGCTGACGACATAGTTCTGTTGGCAAACACAGTAAAGGAGGCAGAGGAGTTACTGGGAGAGGTGGAGGAGGTATCTATGAATATAGGACTGCGGATAAATGAGAGCAAGATTATCTGCTGGAGAACGTCTTGGAGCCAGAGGGAATCGTGAGTGATGATGGGAAGCCAATTGAATTGGTGGATGACTTCCTGTACTTGGGAGCAAAGATCAGGAACACAGAGGATGACGTTGTGGATAGGGTGAAGAACGCCTGGGCAGCATGCTACAGCTTGAAGTCGGTATGGGAATCAGACCTCTTTAAAGTCCTAAAGATAAGTCTCTTCACAGCTACGGTGGAGTGTGTTTTGTTGTATGGGTCAGAGACCTGGACCCTTACAAAGAGACTTACTCAGATGGTTGATGGGTGCTACACTAGAATGTTAAAGGATGGCTCTGAACGTCAACCAATTCGCAACAAGATTGAGGAACTCGGAGCTGTAGGGAAACCTTCCAAAGGTCAGCTCCAAAGTAGATTTGGATTGAAGCTTTCAGGGCATGATCAAAGGCATCCAGAACTCACACTACACTGAGTGGTCCCGTGGAAACCCCTTCATGGAGAAGCAAGAAGAGGGAGACATAGGAGGACATTCGATTCATTAACGATGAACACTGGTCTCCAGGAGACGCGAGACATCGCTGAACTTATGAATGACAAAGGTTGCTGGAAAGAACTTATCCATGGATCCCGGAAATTCTACCTGACTTGATTGATTATTCCATTACAAATACATGCTTTTCTGAATATTCAGACGTTACCATAGCAACGGCCATTTTTTAGTATAACCATGAACTGGGATAATTCAGATGTTAATTGCGGCCTAACTAGTAGGTGGAAGAGATGTTCTTAGATATTAAATTTATGCCTTTACGTCGTTTACTCAAAGACATTTTACTTTATGAAATTAATTTGTTACCGTGGCAACGTCTCTGGCACGTTTATCCACCATCCCTTTTTTATGGCAAAGAGGCAGATAATGATATTGATGGCCGAGACAACTAGGTAATAAGAAAGAACAGAGTGGGGAAAAAATATGTCCAAGGGGAGGGAGTAGATTTTAGGTATGTTAACAAATGCACTGAAATTTCATAAGCTACGCATACCTACTTTAATTTTTGCATCATTTGTTGCCATAGCAACTGTCCTATCAGGCATGACTATTACCTCAAATCTACATCTAAACTGAAAAAAATCAGAAAGTGGACAGTATGTGTACTTAGGCATTTCTTATTATGTTGTATGTTTTGTTTTGATACAGAAATGTTATATTTTTTCTTAAAATACCAATTTCAACCATATTGTTGCCATAGCAACGACCATGTTGTGGCACATATATGACTTTGCAAGACCAATATTTTGATGGAAATCAAAGTTTTGGCATGAAATAGATATATTTAAACACTTCTATTATGTTTTTATGTTTTTATTGCAGAAATATGCTATTTTCTGAAAAAAATTAGACGTTACCATAGCAACGGCCCTTTTTGAGCATAACATGATCTTTGACAACTGTGATTTTGATTTTAATTGAACGGGTAGCCTGAAATTGATACACTTCATCACTAACATTATATTTTTATGTTGTTTGTTAAGAGATATATGTTATTATTTAGAAAATATTTCGTTACCATGGCAACGGCCGAAGACGTCATTTAGAAAAATGGCAACAAGTAAATTCATGTTCAGCACCCCCAAAATAGGGGATATAGCACAAAAAATCAGATTCTACAGAAATTTTTAAGTATCCCTTAAAATTGTGACGAGGAGCCGTGTACTATACGTTCATGTGTCGGCAATTCCCCGAAGAGGAAAAGAGTTTTTGTTTTAAACTTCTTTCGAAATATTTTTTTAGAAAATTTGTTTTGTTACCCAGGTAAGCCTTATCAGCATCAATATTACTTCTGAGGGCCCTAGCTGCAACTAGTATTACTGCAACACTTTAAAAAAGCAAACAAATAAATAAATACATTTTAAACATCCAGTAGAATAATGTATCGAAAAAAGGACCGTTTTAATTGTTGATGAATAAATTTGATAGCAATTCTAAATTCATCGGGCAGTAAAAAAAATAATAAGTTGCATGTACAAGAGTCTTAAATACCTTACTGTTACATTTTGCTGGCAAGTAGGCAACAAGTAAATGACTAGAATATTAATTTTGCAAAGAAATTTGTCCATGCAAACACATGAATTAGTGACATGGGTTTTCAAATACGGTGTATTTCAAAGAACAAAGTTATATGATCTTTAAAAAATATGAAACGCGGACACATAATAGCCAAAAAGCCAAGATATTGAGCAACGTGATATTTTATTATGCCATTTTTCTTTATCAAATACAAGCATAACCCTACTTATAAACACTTTGTACAATTATTTACAGAACAATCATTCTTATACTTGCTATTGTTTGTAAAAAAAAAAAGATGTAATTGGCTGTTTGTTAAAGCTGCTCAAAATGAAATAAAATATGTACAGATTTCATTTATGAAATTTCTCGTTTAGTAATTTGAAATAAAATACTCAATCAGGTTATAAGATATTGGCTCCAATTTACAATGAAGCTTTATCTTAACCATGTTAACAGAACTCATGGTCTATCATGGTTTAAACCTCCACCGTGGACTAAATACGCTATAAGCATATAACCGCCAGCCCGTCGGACATGGCAAGCGGTACTATGCTTATGGAGGTTTAAACCGTGGGTAAAGATAATCCTCTTTTGTGAATTGGGGATATTGAATCACAATGTTACAATTTTACAAGAATTAAACAAGTTCCGTTTTGTTTTTATGCTTTATGCCATAATAACCATCGGAGACAAACATATACATTACAAGTTTTTAAATAACTTTTTACCTGTGGTGTGTGTGCTGTTAACCCTTTCAAGACAATTGACCACATTTTGTGGTTTGGCTCTATAACTTTTGATTCAGAGCCCTAGATAATATACCACATGCATGAGTAGAAAGAACACATATTTCTGCACACACTGGATCCATTTTTATTGCATGCCCATATTGCGTTTGATGCCAGGAATATTAAAAAAGAGAATACGGTTTAAAATCCTTAAATTGGCAACATATTAAGAGGTTCAAAATCATTGTTTTTTTGTTAAAATTAGCAATTTTTTTCAATTTTTCGACTTGATCCTTGGCCATGTATGTTGTTTTCAAAGAGAAAGATACCTTTGTTGCCAATTTGAAGAACAAAATGTGATCAATTTAGCCCTTAAATCATTCCTGTCATGAAAGAGTTTAAATATAAAATTCAATAAAGATATTGTTATATACTTCTACTCCGTCACATGAATAAACACAATATCAGTCATTTTCTACAAATATTGATTGAGAAAATATTTTTGCCTCATATTACTACCTTCCTGTTTAACCCTTTCAAGACAATTGACCACATTTTGTGATTTGGCTCAATAACTTTTGATTCAGAGCTCTAAAAAAATACCAGATGCATGAGTGGAAGGAGCAAATATTTCTGCATATAGTACGCCCATTTTTGTTGCAAGACCATATTGCGTTTGATGCCAGGAATTTTAAAAACGAGAATAAACTTCAAAATCCTTAAATTGGCAACAACTTGAGAGGTTTAAAATCATTGCTTTTTATCCAAATTGGGATTTTTTTTCAACTTTTCAACAAAATATCTATGTATATCATTTCCAAAGACATTACACCTTATTAGAACCATGTAGCACTAAAAGGAAAATATTAGTGTTGCCAATTTGAAGAACAAAATATGATCAATTTAGCCTTCAAATAATTCCTGTCCTGAAAGGGTTAAATGGATTTTGAAATGATTTGCCCCATGGCCACAAATTAGATGTATATGGCATTTTAGGATTAAATATTTACATGCATTTTTCATTTATAGTGAAATACGAGAACAAATGTTCTCAGCAGAAATGGAAAGATTCAAAATTCAAAAACATGTTCGATTTTAAAAATCTTTAGGCTAAAATCTATTCAAGTATGATTTTTTTAAATTCCAAATAATATTATCTGATATTATATCTACAAAAATAATGTTTCTTTTCTCTATAAGCACCGTAAGGGCTATAATTAAAAAAAAGAACTTATTAAATCAAATAAATCCAGGGTTTTTTTTCCATTAAAACAATAGATCGTGTTTCGTTTACAACCCTGGTTCTCAGATGGCACTTGAAATGTGTTTGTTTGGAGCTTCACTAACATGATACCACCTGAAACATCAACATAATCCAGAAGTATATATTTATGCATATTTCTCGTAATCGTTGTTGATTCCATTTATAACACAGCAAGCGAACACCATCGTCAAAATCTGTATTAAAACAAGTAGAAAGAGAATAATGTCACTAATTTTATCAACAAATGGCAATTGGAATAACATTAACAAGATTTATTTTAAAGAAAAGTTATGAGGAAAGAAATTAGCATTTCAAATAAGAAAGAAACTTTTTTAAAACTCTCTTTATCAGGAAGGGGAACATTATATCTAAAGGGGTCATGTGGTGATTACTTCAGATAGAAGCCATAAGACTATGTGAACGAAAATAGGTTTTAAAAACCGCAATACAATTACGATAATTACCCAACTTAATAATATTGTTAAACATAGGAAATAAAGTACGTGTAAATGGAAAAGAAGAAATAATGAAATTATCAGTGGAAGAAACAAATTTTACCTCGAAAATAAGAAGGCCAAATGCCACAGCTATAAGTATGATGTAGTGTTCATCAATCGTCCCTATCGATTCATGCACGCATCCCTATACGCGAAAGAAAGCAAGCATGAAAAAAATCGCCAAGTTAGATAAGATACTGCTTGATTTCTGCTCGTTTAAATCGTTCAAATTATATTTTTGATTCTCCGAGTCTTTAAATTGTAATACTTGTAAATCCATAATGACAATGTGACATCAGTCCATGCAGCTGTAAAGTTGAAGCGGAAATCTAGTACAAAACATGGAAGTTTTATTTTATACCAATTTTGATATTCCCCAACATAAACATGATTAACTCTTACTGCAGTGCAAAGGGTTTAGAATGTCACCAATGCTTACTTTTCAAATGTCTGCACTTCATTAAGCATCTATTTTTTCACAAAATATTGTGTACGAAAACTATTATCATTTCTGATGATACCAAACATTATCACTTTTTTTTTTTTTTGGGGGGGGGGGGGGGGGCTCTTGTTTACTATTTTTTATTGATTAAAAAAGGTTATATCTGTTCAAAAATCTCCAATTTTCTCTCAAAAATTTCTTTGGTAGCATTTAGAATACTTGATTTATGCTCAAAGTTTTGATATACATTGATCACCATATACATTTCCTGAGGTGTGGCAATTGGTGAATGAAAATGACAAGTGTATCAGCCACATATATGTGACCTTGCCACTGAAAGAGTTTAGAGGACCCATTCCAAGCGACGTTTCAACGTACACATAATTATCATCATAATCTTGTATATCATTATCCTGTATTTAACAGACTAATCATCCTGTGTTGGTACAATTTCTTTCAACCGGTTATAAATTTACACCTCGGTCGAGAGTGGTAATAAACAAGAAATAAATCGCTAACATCTGACCAGACTAGCATCATTCAAACATCAAACCTTAGAAACATTTTGAACAAAATGATCACCTTAAGGTGTGCCTGTCCATAGCAGACGTACCATATGCCATGGAAATGAAAACAAAAAACAAAAAAACAACACAAAAACACAAAAAAAATAGTCAATTACCTCGGACCAGACAAGGTCTGAGTTTACAGGTTCACCCTTTGATCCTGCTGTACATTTCGCAACATATACATCAGTACTGTTCTTACAACACGAAGGAGGTACTGCCAAACTTTTGTTGAGATGCTCCGAGTACATGTAATCATGGTAACCGTCTGCACCACAACATTTAAACTGAAAGGAAACGTTTAAAAAAATGGAAATATACATTTCACAATATAAACACCGAGGAGGCTACCCTGGGTAAACAAGACATATCGTTATCATCATTATTATTAGTAGTAGTATTACTATTATCATTATTATTAGTATTATTATAAAAACAAGGTTTTCACATTGTATGCAGGGGCCTGGGAACGATTTTGTTACTGGGGGTGCTGTGTATCTTTTTAAGTCCAAAAATCTCAAGCCAAAAAAGAAAAAAAAAAGGTCCTCAGCGTTTTTGCAGCACCCCCGCACCCTCGGCTCCCAGGCCCATGATTGTATGATCCAGTGTTATGCACTGTGGAAGAGTATGAGCAGAGATAACGACATAGTGTAAAGACAGAGGAGATTGGGGAAAGTTTTATAGTATGGACAGTGTGAACACCTTGTTTGTTTGCTTTCACACTTTATAGCCACAATGTAACACACTGTGGTAAAAACACAATGGTGAAGTTGTCAACAGCAGGGTGTACGCAAGACAGTATGGATTAGAAAAAAAACCCTTGGTTTGGACAATGTTGTCACATTGGAAATTTTGGATAATTATGTTCCCATGTTTTTTGTTTTCTGAGTTTGTGACTTAAACGGGATATGACACCAAATTAGTGAAAAACAGCGTTTCTAGAGAAATGTACATTCTAAGGGCGGCGGGGGGGGGGGGGGGGGGGGGGCTGGCGGGGGGATGGAGATCTTAAACTATGGTAGAAACCTTTCAAGGAGTAATGTCCTTCTCTGTAATATGGCGCTGTTCAAATTCTATCAGTTCTTAAGGCAACTGTAAGACCATGGTTTAAATTCCAACCCCCTTCCTGAATTCAAGAATTAGTGTTTGTTTTTGTTTTTACATTGTTTTATAAAGTTAGGTTTCTTTATAAAAAAGAGGTCCTCGGTCTTTATATTTTTTACAGCCGAAACTATTGTTATTGGGCACGTGATAGCTTACCAACTTTTGGATCTCATCTACAGCATCAGTTGGGCCTTTCTCGTCACCATAGGTCTCGTTTATCGCCTGCTGCATGCCTTCCATCAAATTAGCTTCAATCTGTAAGTAAGAATTAAAGACAATGGCTAAGTTTCGATTTACTCTCTTTTTACGGAAAGACTTCATATGGTATTTGTGACTACTTATATCATAAGCAGCATAATTTTTATGCTGCGTGAATCAACAATAACCCACACTCCCCTCCACCTCTTCTGTTATTTTACCCGATTCAGATTAGATGTTAGGAAGTACAACATACTAATTCAATACATGTAAAATGCAACAAACCAAATAATCCCGGGTTATCTGAATACCTTTTTTTCAACTTTGAAGTTCCTATTAAAGTATTCGTCGTTTCCTTTAATTTGAAATTGTCTCCTTTGCTAGACTTTGATTTCCCATAATTCGAGCAAATATTTATATATCCTACCGTTCAATGAATGAAAATTAATATCAATACATGCAAAACATTATTGTGCATAATATTTCTTTGTTTGTCCGGTATCAAACAAAATGAATACAAAAAAGCTTACTTCACCCCAGTAGACGATTGTGAGGATCCCTAATGCAATTTCCGCGAGAACGATCAGAAGAACAAACGTGAAATACTGTAAAAATTCAAAACAGATAAAAACGAGTTTGAGTGTTTTTAAATACCTTATATAGTGATGATAATGATGATGATGATGATACTACTACTAATACTACAAATAATAATAATAATAATAATGATAATAATAGCAACAATAATAATACTAATGATAATCATCATAATGACAATAATATGATATCAACAATAATAATACTAATATAAAAATTATATAAAAATTATAAGATTCGTAAGGCACCAAATCCACTTGTCATTGAATGCTTTGGGCGCACTAAGTGCAAAAGACCAAATAACAACAACAAAGGACAACATGAGCGGATAGAATATACAAGGAAAGAAAGCAATTTATTATCCTTCCAATTAAACAAATACATGTACGTTTTTAGATTATCTTTGAAAATTTCAGCTGATCTACTATAATATCTAATCACTCGAAGGATACCATTCCACAGCGTTGTATTTCTGTAGGGAAATTTTCTTTTGAATGAGACCTTCGCACATTTTTCACTTTTTTCTCATCGAGATATTTTACAAAAATAGTTTGGAGACATTGCTAAAACAGAAACAGTTGCAGAGGCAGAAATGTTGAGTTGTAAATACATGTAGTTCGATATAACCATTGTAATTTTATTATTCTCAACAACATCTCAAATTCTAGGAATATTAACATCAACATTATTGCCATCATCTGTATCATCATCATCTTCTTCATTTTCATCATTGTTATCGTCATTCATCATCAGCTCCTTCTTCTTCTTCTTCTTCTTCATAATCACCACCATTATCATCGTAATTG
The DNA here is from genome assembly GCA_025617745.1 of Heliocidaris erythrogramma. NCBI lineage: Eukaryota > Metazoa > Echinodermata > Echinoidea > Camarodonta > Echinometridae > Heliocidaris > Heliocidaris erythrogramma. The sequence goes on along the minus strand of CM046858.1, from coordinate 37,604,297 downwards.
TCATCATCAATCATCACCATTACCGTCATCTTCGCCATCATCACCATTATCGTAATCATCATCGTCGTCATCATCGTTATCATCATCATCGACCGTCATAAAGAATTCCTTACCAATTTCAGAAGACAGGAGCTCTCTTTCATTGCGCCGCAGCATCCCGAGAATCCGACGATGAAGATGAAAATTCCGATGCCGATGGCGGTCCATGATGAGATCAGGATGGTGTCGTCGGCGAAAAGGTCCACGTAATTATTGTAATTGGCAGTCACGTAAGACCCTCCAGCGATGAGAACAATTCCGCAAAGCTGTTATTCAAAGATGAAGCGGTGTAAATAGGGAGTTTTAGTTTCGGTTTCAGTTGAAAGAAAATGTTGAGACCTGGTCATGTATGCGATGACATTGTGAAAGAAACCGTCATGAAGCAAAATTTGGGAAAGGTTGATTATACTGTCTAGCACATAAGAATAGACCTGTTCACAAATATATTCAAATTTTCTGCATACTTTTAAAACAAAGGTTGTTCTTGACAACCTGAAAGCTTGTCAGAGGCTTGTCAGACATAGCAACAAGTAATGTATGCAAACTGGAGTCCAAGTATTGTAGTTCATTCATTAATAACAGGTTAATGGTTACTTGGTCCCCATGAAAGAAACATCCATAAATTTGAATAACTTTGTGAACAGGTCTATTGGTGTATACTGTGACGTTTAGGAATCATCAAAATAATGGGATATTGACTCAACCTTGCAGAAAATCACGTACACTGCACACATAAATGTGTGTATGGGACTACACCACACACATGTGGCATGAAAAGGTTGGTCCAAGCTTTTCAGATTTTTCTCGTCATATTTTGAATATGAGTGAATTTGAAGAGCAATGTGATCATGATGATATTTTTCCATATTTTAATCAAAAGAGTAAGAAAGCTCACAAATTAGTGTCACCTTTACCGAAACTCAACCTTTTCTTTTAATTCATATGATGTACAGTGCCGTAATGAGCCAAATAATTTGAGGGGGCTGAACATAGGCATACACGGCACAATTTCATTTTTTTTTTTGGGGGGGGGGGTTCTCTAATTTGTGTTGATTTTTATCTTTTTTATTCTTATTACTTTTAATAAAAGCGGAAAGAAAAAAATATGCAAGGACAGACTTTGTCAGATTCATACACAATTAAATGGAAAATAAAGCAAAATAATAAGGGTATTGGTATACCTGCCTATCATTCACGCATTTGGTACATTTCGTTTATTTTTGGTTACATGAAAAAGTCATGACACGGCATTCCTCACATGATTATTTATTTGAACGAAATATTAGAAGACAGTGTATGTCATTAAATAGTTAAGTTACCTTAACGAAAAGCATATTCTGTTATGTCATATAAAAGGAATATTTATAAAAAGATAGAAAGGGGGAAATAAATTTGAATAGAATATGATTCAATAGCTGGCTATCAGCTAGCTGTTGGAAGACCTTTTATTCAATCAAATGACAATTAAGGCCCCCTAAATGTATTACCTTCTTTCTGTTCGTTTAAAAGAAAATTGTCCTACCCCCCGCCACCCCAGCTCCCAGACAGAGACATATAATGTATATTGCCACTTGTGAGATGCTTGTGAGTTCACAAACAAAAGAAAATAAAGGGAATATTATAACTCGTGACTAGCGAAGCGATGACGTCATGGAATAAGAAAAACCACTTAACATAATAGGTCATGTGATTCATGGGTAAAGTGAAGTAGATTTTCATGGTAATGAAAATGAGGAATACACATTTGACTACGACTGATTCAAGTGTTTGAAATTCTAATTTAAAACCACAATGAAATTATTTCCTTAAATGTCAATTCGTAAAAAATCTGAATGAATACTAATGGTAATACAGCTAAAAATATAATTAAATGCATCTTTATACAGGTATATTTTAGAAATGTAGCTTAGCCATTAATGCCTACTTATACAACAGTACACAGTGATGAAGTCATTGATATACTCACCCAAAGACTAAAGTTCAGGACGAACAAGACGAATTTGGCAATCTTCGGCCCGCAACCAGCAACCATTTTGATTTTGAAAGTGATGTCGGTTCGAACAGGATAATGATTAAGATCAGATTAATCAATCGACCAATTACTTCAATGCTACCTTTCTTTTCAAGTTATGATAGAAGCGAATCACTTCTTGAAATGACTTGAAGGACACGTAGTTATCTTTATATACGACACCAGTTCATGATAAGTGTCGCGCGCGAACCGCCAGTTCCTGCTGTTGTCATTTGCCCGATATAGAGAACGATGTAATGCTAACTAACGTGACTATGATAATGCACGCACAAAGTTCGTCGTTGACGTATATACAGTAGAATATGGTTTGATATTATAGATTATTATTTCTACAGTACAAAGTCCAAGTTTGCTCAAGGTAAGCAGATGTTAGAGGAGAGACCTGCAGTACAAGCAGGGCCGGTGGAAGAGAGATTCTCTGGTGCAAGTGGTATATCAGGATATCAACACGTTCCCTCTTTTTATGAGCAAGCTGGAAAAATAAGTCCGTGTTCTCATCATGCTTATAGGACTCGGAAGTCTATCAACTAACTTGGGATCTAACTGAAAAATTGGGTGGACGTAGAGTAAGGACAAAATCTTCACTATGTGCCATGATTTCAAGCGTAGCTCGTGATAAGGAAGTAACGTAGTTTATACATGTATATGTTTCCTCATAAAATTACCGCCGGGGGGGGGGGGGGGGGGGGGGGAATTACTCCGATGGTGGGTGAAGAGGATTTGTCAGTTTGATGATAGAGGGTTGACGGATAAGGGGGGGGGGGGGGGTTATCCAGGTATACTTAAATGACGTACATTATTATGAATGCTTCTCCTAGATAGGCCTGCATGTAGTTCATACCATAATAATTCATGTCTTATTTCTTTATCTCTTGTTTGATATTATTATCCCCGTGACTCCTGGGTAAATTCAAACAAAGGCTGGAAGCATTTTGATTATGTTAATGGGATGAAAGTCCGCATATAAAAGTTCGCACGTCCGGCGCCATGGTCCCATTAACTGATTGTGATTAAAGGAAGACCCTATTATAATTTCTAGTAAAACGTAAAATATCGAGTATAAATCTGCGTCAAATTGCTTGAAGAAAAAGTCTCAAAGGGCAATCTTGGTAATAAGATGATTTTTATGAAAACAGAAAAATAAGAAATGTAGGATGGTGAAAATTTGAAATAAATAAATTTTATTCCTGAATAAAGAATGTTATGAATGTTTCAAGAATGAGATCAGTACATTAATGCGAATCTCTCATTGGCAATTTGGAGAGTCAATTGTGACATGTGACAGAGGACAACTCCCCCGTTTGTCGTACACACAAAATATCATTAACATGATTAATGTGCGGTTTTCTACGAACCCTCGGGGCAGTATTCCATGCTATTGATAGCATATTGTTATAGGTCCTCATGAAAGAAAAATGTCCTACTGAGTAATGCATTTTGAGAAAAAATGTTGGAGCAAATGGGGGAGTTGTCCGCCACTACATAACAGTGACATTACCTAGTCGGCCAATTTGAAATGAAATTCCCTACTTTCCCATAACTTTCTTATTGCTTGTCCGATTCCGTTCAAAGTTTCAGAGCAACTTGCCATTAAGGTTGGATCGAATTAGAAACGGCTATCGCTCATACGTTGGGGTTGGATACACAAATTACCTTTTTTTTTTAAATGTATGTCACAAAGTGTTTGCTTTCATTGGTTAACCCTTTTTTGCAATTATATTTAATTTTGTTTGGTACGTGGGCCAGACTTTGAGCTGTGTAAACACTCTTAAGAACGTATACGTTAGGATTATATTACCTTCTCTGTATTTACACTTTGATTATATAGTCTGAATTAATCTATGGCGTACATTTAGGATTATGGTGATGTATATAATTTCTTTATAGAAATACAAGCTCAAAAAATGGTATCAAAAATGTAATACTACACAGGGGCGGATCCAGGATTTAGTAAAAAAAGGGGGGGGTGGGTCATAAATGCAGGTTTGTCAACTTTTGGAAAAGGTAGACCCGTATTTTGGGGATCTTGCCCAAATTCGCTCAGGGGGGGGGGGGGGGGGGGGGGGGTTATGGGGGTCCAGTTCCCCTCCATAATTCTCTGACAAGCAAAAAAAAAGGCGGATCCTTTATGATCAAAATGCATACTTTTCTTCCAAAGGGGGGATGGGGCGGGCCGGAACCCCCCCCCCCCCTGGATCCGCCAATGCTACACATAGCGGATGTTTTCTGCATGAATAATAGGTGTGTCAATATAGCATTTCGATAGGTCGTTAAGGTCTCCCATTGCCTGCCTGTGGTTGACATTTTGACACAACTGTAACAAGTCATGGGTTAAAGTAAGGTATCGAATTCTATAAAAGTGGATTATTAAAAAAAAATGGAGTAGCAGGTTAATTCACGAGTAAGCAGAAGATCGTTTTGTATTCTAGTGACTTAATAAACGATAATAGCATTTATATAACCCTGATGTATACACGTTTTACTTCTAATCGCTTTTCAAAACATGAAATAAACAACACTTAACTGAAAGAGTAATGAATTTTGAATTATAAATTACAAGCTGATAGTCGATGAGTTATGAATATGCTACAAGTCTGAGGAATTACTTTGTGTTAAATATGTAGATATTCCGAGTTAAAAAGTGCCAATACTTGGGGATTCATGGACAGAGAAGGGAAGATTGTTCAAGAGTTTTAGAGAAATTGGCAATATAATTAATATACAGTTCATACATTCAAAGAAGTGCAGCCCCCTATTTATTCCGCAACTAAAATTTGGCCGCTATGCCAATTTCAGTCTTGATAAAAAATCTGTCATATATAGTCTCGTGATCTTTCGGTTTCCAAAGTAATCTTTGCTCATACAAGAGAATTGGATGTCCGGCACGTACACATTGTGAAGTAAATATGAGAAGAATATCGACATTAAATACAATGACATATTGTTTACGTCATGCATATATTATTTGTTTTCAGGAACTGTAATGTAATACAAAGTCCTTAATGCCGTTTGTTGTGAGATCAGTGTAGAGTTTCAAAATTAAAAATAACTACAGTGAAACCTGTCTATAAAGACCACGCAAGAGAGACAAGAAAAGCGGTCTTTATGAGCAGGTGGTCTTTATGTACAGGTTCCTTTAATACATGTTTCTATTATAGAAACACTTTTCAATGGAAACAATAATTATGGTATTTATAGACAGGTGGTCTTTCTATACAGGTGGTCCCTAAAGCAGGTTTGACTGTAGTAGTGGGTCCAACTACCAACAATATGCAGTATTTCATTCAAAGGGCTAGGAGTATATAATTTATAGTTGCACTTGTGTTTACCATTTTTACCTTGATTACTTATTTTTCATCAGGTGAGTGATCTAAGGCTCAATAAAATAATTCACAGTTTCTCTTCTCCTTCTTCTTACGTTTAGTATAGCAGTACTGTTATTTGACATTATTTGATAACTTGTTAAGCACAAGGCTAATCTGCCACAAGGTCCATTACTTTTTTTCTGGACGCCTCATATTTTTGTTGTGGTTATTTGATATTTTTTGTTCTGAAGTGAAACTGAATATTAAGAATTGTTCATAAGTCCACCTCAAACTACAGAAGAAAACATTTTTTAGGAAACTTCGGCCTTGTTGCAGAAAAAAAATCTTTCGTAATGCAGTTAGGAAAAATGCAAAAAAAAAATCCCAACATCTTTCACTTGAAAGAAAATATCAAAGTAGGTGTTTGCTTATATTATATTGTCTCTAACAGTTTGATTGTCTTGGAAATGGTATTTCTATCACATGGACGTCTTCAGTTTTTAGGTGGCGCTCTACAAGTTAATATAATCAATGCAATGTCTGACGGCGGTCTCAAAACATGACTATGGGTCTACTATATTACCAGCAAAGGTTTATCTTATGTCACCATGTCCTCAGGTTTTTCTTTTTCTTTTCTTCTTCTTCTTCTTCTTTTTTTTTTTTTTTTTTCTTCTTCTTGTCATTCTCCCCCTCTTCTCTGCGGCATCTCACCTACAGAAGACTATCAAAGGCTCAAAGCTGATGTATAGGCTCCATGCGTTAACACTTACATCGTCAAAGTCACTGCGCTCATACGAAGAGAGGGGTGCGTTCTGTTGGTTTAAGATTCTGTTCAAAAGAAACACATCAGATTTTATGATGGGTTAATTATTACGTTATAAGTTTGTCATGACAAAATTAAGACCTTCTACACCGGAGCACACGTATTTTTACGGTGCTTTTGGATTGCTCTGACCAAACACCAGGGCCCATATTCATAGAACCCTACTAAGCTAGTTGGCAATTAAAATGCTCCTTAGTTGTCAACTAGGCATTAGTAGGTATTCATAAACCCTGCTAAGTTATAGTTGGCAACTAAGCCCTATTCATAAGGCAACTAAATTGTCCCTAGTTGTCAACTAAATCTACGCTAGTTGGCAACTAGACCGAAATGGTATTCATAAAGCCTGACTAGGCTTAGTTGGCAACTAAATTTCACTGAAAATTTAGAGTTGATGTAGAGTACCTCTAAATCACTAGTTGGCAACTAAGCGTAATACATCGCCAATAGTCAGAGGAATGACATGGTCAGAAATTTCATGGAAGAGCAGAGATTTGCGGGAGAAATGAAGAGGGTATATTTCGGAAGAGATGGAGATCACACATACATATTATGCAGATTCTGTCGGGGACATAATTATACTAGTATTTTGACAGGAAGACACCCAATGGTTTTCTTTTAGGTAGATATGTGTGAGGAAAAATATCCTCAAAACACTGGAAACCATTTGACAAAAAAGAAGAGGAAAAGAATGTAAAAGAAAAGTATAAATAGGAAAATATAAGAAAAAACTGAGAAAAATTAAAAGAAAAGGACACTAATGAGAAAGAAAAAAAACAGAGAGAAAAAGAACGAATGATAGAAAATAAGGAAAAATGTGGAGGACTAAGTTTGACTACAGCTGTCAAAAAAGTATTTTAATCTATATTTTTCTTCGCTGCAAGACAAGTATTGCATAACTTTGTCTGTTAATATTTCACCCTGCCTAATACTGATTAAATTCGCAGGTAATTCAGGTGCAGAGTTAGGATGCATCACATTTTTTTTTTGTTCTGTAAATTGCTCATTGTTAGGAGAGCGCTTTAGCACAGGTGAAGTGCGGTTTTTATTTCTTTCATTCAACCCTTTCCTCTGCTTTTTCGTTGCTTTGTTAGGGCAATTAGAGAATGAACGAAGCGTGGTCATGTGGTTTGTTTGGACTAACGTGAGTGGTCAGTTTTGCTAATGGGGTGTGAGGATTGGTGTTGGAATGAAGGTGTGCGAAAGTGAGTGGGGCAGATGCCATTACAGTAGTCATTGGAGAAAGTCCTGTTTTGTCACCCTTTGAGAGGGAGTCCCACTGCCAGTGAAGGGAAGACTTCCGGCTTGCCGTGTTAGTGCGAGTGTGTTTTTCCCTATTTTGCTTTCGCCAATTCTTCTGTTTGGACCGGATTGGGCAGACAGTCGGTGGTGGACAAGATCCTTCCGGGAGGCAGGCAACGGGTCCTTCAACTTCCAGAAATAACTGTAAGTCGTGACCTAAAAGCCAATTCTTCATTTTCTCTAAAACAACTCATATTTTATGTCTTACATATGGTAAAGTAAATTTTCAAAAGTTAGGGTATCATAAAATTCTTGTAAATTCTTCTTCAAAATAAAGAATGTAACATTTTAGGATTTGTGTCATTTGAAAAGCAAGACCATTTCTTGTACTACAGTCTATTTGTAATATTTCTTAGTACTGTGAAAATGCCCTCTTTCGGTAAAAAAAGGAAAGACGGTCATTTTTGGTTGTTCCGTTTGGCAGGTAGCCATCTTGAATTTCGATGCAAGTTGTGTGTTGATTTGTGTTATCGATATAACGATATTGTGACGATTTATTGTGATGGTATATCACATTAATACTATATATTGTTGCTCTTTAGTAAATAATGAACTACTGGTTCTAGTAATGTTTGGTAATAATGGATAAATCAACATCGATATTAAAATAGTGACTAAATATTCAAAACACTAAAACAACGCTTTTGAACTGTTTAGGATATTAATACTTTGATAGGATGTTTGTTTATTACTGGTTATTACATTACAGCCGTTTAAGGTGGTTTTCAACCATACATCGAGTGTGCTAGCTTTTCTTCACTGGTCGTGGATGGTGGTTTTCATACGTCATCAAGAACCTCATCGACCATAGTCTTCGATTCAGCCACGATTTTTCACAACTCCGAGTATGCACCAAGGACACTTCACTCAACACTCAACGCTTTGTTTCGTTAATTTCATGATGAACTGACAATGGTCTGTTAGAATAATTTATATGTATATTTAAATAATCGGCTTTTTGATTAATATTTTCAAACCAGATATATTGTACATCACTTTTACTCTGTTATGGAGTAGTTTAACCCTCATTAATAATGAATTGTATTTTTACTCGAATTGTATACTCTATTCATGTTTTTTTTGTGAAAATTTAAAGTGCAAGTTTCAGGCAATTTATTTACATGCTGAATTAAAACTCAGACCTTGAAACTTTAACGATTTATCTGAATCTGTCTTTATTTGTGTATTGCCACGTAATCTATAAACTACAACAATGTGACAACAGCCATGTAGGATTCTTAAATCATTTATTCAAAGCATTTAAACCAGATAACCGGAGAAATGTCCCATAAAATAAGAAATAGAACAAATTATACATTTTTGGAAAGCTAATCCCTCAAAGAATACGATGAAATTAAATTTTAGAGATGTAAGCTTGTTCAAAAAGATTATCAGGACTTTTTTTCAAGACCCCTGACCACTCATAGGTACACGCCATTGCCGACTGTGTAGTAACGCAGGCAATAGTGAGTACGGTACTGATATGTATCACTGTGCATTTTTGGCTATATTTAAAGACCCCAACCGGGGCGAAAAGTGAAATGGAGAAATCAAAAGCCTATAAGCTTTAAAGTACAACAATGCAATTTTTATAAATTTTCTCCGCTTGCCAGCTGAGTATTTTGCCTTTAAAAAACTCAAATTAGCAGGCTTCGAAATAGGCTTTATTTTCCTTCTTACCGGCCTGAATTCTGTGACGTCATATTGTGTCAGGAGGACTGTGATTCCATGCGTTTGTACGTGAAATATATCATTTATTTCTTGCTTTCCAGATTAGGGAATTCATCATTTAAAAACAATTGCAGAGGAAAATGGCACTGAAATTAAGTGTGCAGATCAATGAACACTTACAGCCCTTGACCATATTTTTTGTTATTTCTTTGTTTGGCTCTTCTTTGGGCAAGTTTGCTATGTCAAGTAAAATTGTTACACACAAATCTGAATGTGGATAGATGGAAAGCTGCGCCAAATTAGAGGCAAATAAAACATGGCAAATAAATGTTGCCAAGAGCTGATGGTTTCATCAATTTCAGCAGAAAATACTTCCCATGATATTTCCATGTGTTAATAGCAAGAAAAACTCGAATGCGTTATCTGGAAAACAACAAAATAATCAAAATTTTCTACGTATAAAGGCATGGAATCACAGCCCTCCTGACACAGTATTACGTCATAGAATTCAGACCGGCGAGAAGCACAATGAAACCCATTTTGAAGCCCGCTAATTTGAGTTTTTCTAAAGCAAAATACTCAGCTGGCAAGCGGTGAAAATGCATAATATTTGCATTGTTGTGTTTTGTACCTAAAAAGCTTTTGAGTGGGATATAACTTGTGAATTTCACTTTTCGCTTCGGTCGGGGTCTTTAAGTGAAACCCATATCTTGGAGTTTACTTAAATATAACTAATTATGTTGAATAATAGATGATTAAAACTTACCAGTTTGTTTTGTGACCTTTGAAGAGGGTTTCCTGAAATTTTGGGTCCTTTTTTTCGATAACACCTATCGAGACCCGTCAGAGCATCCATTTAGTATTTGAAGGGAGCCCTCAGCGCTCGTAGTGGTACCGGCGCGATCGGTTCGTCGATCTCCTACGAAGACCTGAAAGGGCCAAACTGAGGACGTAAAAAAATAAAAATTACGTACGTACGTAATAATTACTACGTACGTACGTAATAATTACTACGTACGTAATAATTACTACGTACGTACGTAATAATTACTACGTAAGTACGTAATAATTACTACGTACGTACGTAATAATAATACGTACGTACGTAATAATAATACGTACGTACGTAGTAATTACCACGTACGTACGTAGTATTTAATACGTAGGTACGTAGTATTATTACGTACGTACGTAATATTTATTTTTTTACGTCGTCAGTTTGGCCCTTCCAGGTCTTCGTAGAATAACTTGTGTGCGTAACATTCTGCGTACGTATCTATGGTGCGTAACCATGTAGAGCGGCCTCACTAGTGCGCAACATATTGAGAGCAGTCGTCATACGTATCGATGTCTGTAACAACTACCAAAAACAAGGCTGTAAATGTAAGTTTTTATAACTTTGTGTCTTAACGAACTTGTAAATTCATATGTATAGACTGATACCTAAGTATCAGTTTGCCCACAAAAACCTCCATTTCAAACAAAATTACATCTGTATCCCCAATACCCAGTATACACATGTATATGATCCTAATGGTCAATATGACCATTGCTTGCTGATGTGCCCCTAGCTGACAGGGTCTCAGATGAGCCACGAAAGCGAGAATTCTTGCACTAGAAAAATGACGTCATTCTCGGGACAGCTAGCTTAAGGTATACGACTTTACTGTAGCTGTATGAATCGTATATGTGTGTGGCTGCTGCAGTGATTCACCCAGTGATTGATGGAATGACGGTGTGATTCCAGGTTCTAACATCTGAATCAGGGCCAAAATCAGACATTTTGTCGACAAGATTTTCAAAGATTGGAAGAAATCAGTTGCTTACCTCGAACTGTGAACGTTATGTGCGCGCGCTGTATTGACGTGATCGTGAGCTAGCTAGAAGCAAGCAAGTGTGTCCCGAGTTTTTTTATTACGTCATATTTCCAAGGTTGAAAAAGAAACTGCTCGCGGGGCGAAAATATGCGAATATTTTGGCACACATTTGAAACAGAATATTAATTTATGAAAACCTATGGATTTCGAATGTTGATGGAATGTTTTAGGGCATCTTCCCCTTTCCGTTGATACCAAATTTATTGCATTTGATTTGTTTGTTTAATTATCTCCGAGTCATAGCCACGGACTAACCGAACTTTGGGTGAAAGCTGGAGTTGGAGATTCTACACGATTCATCCCAATCCATGTGCTGGCAGCACAGATTGGAGAGAACTTGTATCAGGTCTTGCCCGCAGTTCACGTTTTAACTGGTTGTGATTACACCAGCAAGATTGGTACTAAGCATGCTGCCCTGACGACAAACCCAGAAAACTACCTGAAGGACTTTGGCACCAAGACAGTTGATGACACAATTGACAAGGCTGAAGAATACCTCACCCATGCATTGAAGAAAGGGACGAAACTGAAGAAGATGGACCAGCTCCGAAATGAATTGTACCACCACAGTAAATCTGTGACCTTTACAGCAGCTACCGCCAACTAGCTCGGCAACAAGACTACATATCCTCAGAGCAGTTTACGCCACAAACGAGATGGTGTCCCTCTTGTCCACCACACATGATCACCTGGATCCAACGCAGTATGGGTTTGAGGAGGTTGACGACCTCCTTACACCAAAGCTGGACTCAAACCCAATCCCTGAACACTTTGCTACCCACTGCAACTGTCTGAAATGTGGGACACAAAGGTGTCCATGCCTCAGGAACGCTGAAATGCAAATGCAAATGCAAACGCTAAGGCTCTATTTTTTTTCTGTTCACTTTTCTTCACATTTTCTTCTAAATTTAATAATTAAATGCGAGGTATTTCCATGATATAATGTGTTTTTTACTTCATAGTCAGCTTTACTTGATAGAGCATGTGCTAAGCCAAGTTTTTATAATTTGCACCCATTTGACCTTTTGACCTTAAATGTGACCTTGAATGTCAAATATTGGCAAATATCGGCATAGACTTTGTAGTGTTTGCCAATACAAGCATTTTAAGGGATCATTGGTTGTTGTAGGTTGATTGGCTGCCTTACTGTGGACATTTGACTTTTTCCGCCATAAAACAGCTTTTTTTAGCCTTTTTTAAACTTAGGTCGTTTTTCGTTTCCTACAGGGCGTTCATTATCCAATATACTTGAACATGGGTGGGTTAAAATCATAGCAGGGTACCTAATCTAACATATTTAGGTGTAAAAGTGGCAAGGTTGGTCCATTCCTGGCCTTGGTAAGGCCGTTTATACCTATACTCCAGATTTTGGGCAAGGTCAAATATTGGTGACCTTTTGACCTCTGGTGACCTCGTTAGTGATCCGATTAGCATATAACACATATCATTGTAAAGAGTGGCCCAGGACAAACATTATGAGTGGTCATATGTAACAATGTTATGAATAGGTGAGGAATTATGACCATTTCAATTTCGCCTACCCCTAAATATTGGCCCCAAATTGTCCGTCCCGACCACATGAAAAGACGTAATTTTCTCACTTAGTGCCGGGTTACAAAAGTGTTACCCAAGTTTTTCCACTAAGGTGGGTAGTCTACTTCAAAATTATGGTGAGTAACATAGGGTACATTTTATGCACACGAAAACCCACCCAGCCCCTGGACAGTTACTATGGAAATTGGCCTGGCAGAGTATACAATCTACACATTTTCCCCTTTCCACCAAGTCTATTCTACCCAAGAGCACAGCAGTCAATTCTGTAGTCGGCAACAAAATCCTTCCCTAGTTTGATACCAATTGGCAAGATTCTTTGTAAGGTTTCATGAATATTAATTTAATTTGTAAACAAATTTTTAGGCATTTTACTCCCAGTGTTAAAGATCGTATGCTCGATCTGTAATGAAAAACACAAGTCAGAAAAAATTGGAACCAGCGGGATTCGAACCTGTCATCTACTGCTTGCCGGGCAGCGACTTAACCACCAGGCTATTCTGGTTCACGGCCAAGTCACGATGAAACTGGAATCAAATACCCAAGATCCTCTTTCTGACTCATTGATATTCAACGGTCCGCCGTAGACAATGGTTAGTAAATGAAGAATCTTGATGGGAGGAATTTTAATTTGTAAACAAATTTTTAGGCATTTTTACGATACGATCTTTAACACTGGGAGTAAAATGCCTCAAAATTTGTTTACAAATTAAAATTCCTCCCATCAAGATTCTTCATTTACTAATATTAATTTAGTTGGCAATTCAGTAGTTGCAAACTAGACATAAAAGACTGTCAGTGCTGCACAAAGAATTATGTAAAGTAACCTTATAAAAAACATGTACTCTCTATTCATTAATTCCACCCACGCTGACTCCACCAGAAGGCAAACAATGGCTAGTTACCAACTAGCTGAGCTACATAGTTGGCAACTAGGGGGATTTAGTTGCCTACCAGGGGTTTTAGTTGGCAACTAGCTTAGTAGGGTTTTATGAATATGGGCCCAGGCCATCTAGATCGTTAATAATCATTAATATGATAGGGAATCGAGAAGCATACATAATCTACATAATCGCCCAATTATATCAATTTGAATTTCATTTGTGAAACAATGACAATATGAGACAGGAAAATAAGAAATGCAGCATTTAATTGATAATGCCTCTTCGTTTATCTTGCTGAGCGAAATTTGCACTTGAGACTATACAATTTTACGAAAAGTCGGAAAATGATAGTTAAAGATTAAATGCAATTAAATAGTTTGGCCCCATTTTTTGATCTTTCCATTATCATAACCAGAACATGGTCTTAACAACATCTATCATTATCATCAGCATCATTGCAACTACTGTATCATCATCATCACCATAATCATCACTATCAACATTCTCATCGTTTAATAGTCATTGCCACCACCACCACCACCACCACCACCACCATCATCATCATCATCATCATCACTATCGGCAACATTATTATCAAATCATCACTGTTATCATCGTCGTCACTACTATCACCGTCACTGTAACCCTCCTCCTCCTCCTCCTCATCATCCTTATCATCATCCTTATCATCAACGTCGTCACCAACATGAATGTACGTTTACCGAGTCCTCGAAGACACTGCCCTCGGGAAGAGATTTGCGGCGCTTTATGGCCAGCTGCTTCCAGGACTGGACCATCTTCATCTTACCAAGCGAATCCTGACGACCCAGTGGTCGATTTTGACCCAAGATAACATCCAAGATGTTCTGAAGGGTCAACACTCCGACGACAGCCTGCAGATGAGAGGAAGGAAAAGGACAAAGTATGATGATACGAAAAACAAGAATACAATAGAGGTGTCGTCCAATGGTTTAACTGGAGATGCGATAGTCATAGTTTGGAACACCGGCGCGGCACTATTGTCTTTTGGGATGACATTAATCTACATTTGCCACTCTCCACCCAGGTGAAATAAATGGGTACCCAGTAGGAAAAACGCATATTCCTTATGGTTCATAACTTTTCTTCCTTATAGTATCCGGGTAATTAAAGGGCCCTCAATGACAATGGTAGTATTATGTCAAGAACGAAAGCGAACATGTTCAGTGATGGTAACATGGAAAACTAAAATGGAACTATCCCAAGAATAGAGAAGAAAAGAGAATTATATTTCAGATAAGGAGAAAGAAAATATGAACGTTTAAGAAATACCCCGATAGTAATTAGAGACAAGACGAGAGAGAAGACGATCGCAACAACCGAAAGACAAAATATTTAGTGAGAAGAAAAAACAAGCCATGACTAGAAAGCTACGAGGATAAGAAAAGTTAAGTTAATTTAAATATTGATACTTTCTTTATTTGTAAATAATGCACGACCAAAAAATGTACTGGGAGTAATATCGACAACACACATATAATTCTAAATTTATTTTTTATATGAATAGCAATAATTTCTATATGAATTATATTCGATGATCTTTAAAGGTATAGGTTTGCATGGTGGTACTGATAACGTTAAGAAGGCTTACGGTTCACCGTGTGGTTAGTCCTGGAAAGGATGTTGAGTAAGAAAAAGAAAGTGGAGAAGTTAAAGAGGAGAAGAAATGGAAAGGCGAGATAGACTAGACGTTTCGGACAGGTTGACTGTCCGTCATCACTCCTGACATGCCTGATGACGGACAGTCAACCTGTCCGAAACGTCGAGTCTTCTTCACTCTCAGCCTTCTCATCTGGTTTACAGTCCTTTTCAGGACTTCACACTTTCAAGAAAGATTACTTCTGCATTATCTTACTTTCTCGCCTTTCCATTTCTTCTCCTCTCAACTTTCTCCACTTCTTCTTATTCAACAGTCCTTTTCAGGACTCATCACACGGTGAACCGTAAGCCTTCTCAACGTTAATGAATGATATTATTTTCATTTCTTCGCGCTAGAATAAAACACAAAATGAGCGTAATCAGCTTACTCCAGTATCATTATCGTACACGGCGGCCATTCGGTAACGTCCAATGTTCATAGAATCAAATATGTCGTAGAGGGGTCTATTGGACGGGATGTAATTGAGACAACGGCCGTATTTATCGAAAGACTCGGAGATCAACCCCTGGTCATCGGGATCAAGAAGGATAAGGTGTTTGACCACGAATTCGCCCCGGACGTTGTCACGGCGGTCCTTGTAGACGGGGACGTGGGAGAACCGCAGCGAGGCGAGCTGCTGGGATGAGAGAGGGAACTCATTATGTTAGAAATTAAGAAGGATGAAATATTCGGTAGATATTAGTGGGTAAAATATTTTGTCATATATTTGTTAAACTACATGTACATTATTTTGTTCATTTATTACTTTGTACACTTATGTTGGAAAGTTGGAAATATATGTCCTTATGTTGAAATGAATTGAACATGAGGGCGTGCATTTTAATGATGAGAGTGATTTCAGAGAATTGTCGTCACATCCTCAACAAGTAAGGCGTTACATCATTACTTTAACATGTTACAGTATCATAAACGTCATTAGCGTGGCAGGCGTCATCATTACTCTCTCGATCATTATCTGCTTTATCAAAATCTGCATTGCCACAATCGCCACCACTTTTATTATCAAGATCATCATCACCATATGATTGTCAAAATCGTTTAATAACGTCTTCAGTACTATCGTCATTATCATTATTATCATCATCATAATCGTTTACCAATAGGGCCCAGAGTACCAATACCACAACCGCAAACATTACCATCATACCACACCTAATACCATCCTTCCAAACCCCAGTATGTTTCAACCACCGCCACGAGCCCACCACCATCATCACCTCCATTGCAATGTCTAATTTCTTCCTTACCACCAACACCCTGACCACCATTACCATGAACATCACCATCTCTTATATGTTTTCCTATTATTCCCACAACTACCTCCATCATCAGCAACAAAGACATCATTGCCACCACCTTCTTTTTCATCATCATCATCATCACCTCACAACTACACGGTTCGCAGGTTCAACACAATGACCACCACCAGTCTTATCATCACTATTAGTACCATCATCACCATCATCACCGTTACCACACCATGCACCATCATCAGTGCCACCAATAGGCCACCATCATCACTATCATCACCATATATACCAACACGATCATCATTACCACCATTACCAGCACCATCACCACTACCACCATGCACCACCACCAGTACCACGATCAGACCACCAACATCACTACTTCCCCATAGATATACCAATACCATTACCCTCATCACTACCAACATAACAACTACCACCACCATCACTGCTATTGCAACTAGCGAAACCACTTTTACCATGTTTACCGAAATGATGAACACCACAAATACCACTATCATCATCATCACCACTACATCCACCACCACCACCAGCACCACCACCACTACCGCCACCAACATCATCACTGCTACCTACCATCTGCATGGTTTTTCGGTCGAAGACACCATTGTAGTCCAACATGCTGACCTCATCGAGTGGTATCATTGCATCCATGGCAACCTTGCTCTCAGCATCCAGTGCGCCCTTGATGATGAGTACTTCATCCGGACTCAGATTCTTTTGCTCTGCTGCAGCATCTGGTGACGTCATTTGAAGTTCTATCAGGGCCTTAAGTTCTGAAGGAAAAACAAATGTTTGAAAAAATAATAATCACTGCTTTCAATACGAGACTGGAAACGAATCAGCTAGGCCTATGACATCGCATTATATCAGAATAGCAAGATCTCACTTTTGGATTTATTATTGTGATAAATTAATCATCCTTATACGAAAGTACTGAATATGTATTCAAAGATTTTTGGTTCCACTATCGTGATTTAAACCCCCGTTAAAAATATGGCATGAGTGAGAGAGAGAGAGAAAGAGAGAGAGAGGGATGATAAAAATGACAAATAGTATACATTTATTCTTAGTATTTTGGAAGAGACAAAATGATTAAGAGTTTCATTTTCGGACTATCCAATTAGCTTATCTCATCAAGAGAGAGAGAACCCTCTACTGTGCTAAGGTCAGTGGCGGATTTAGCGGGGGAGGGGGAACATCCGGCCCGTGCCCCCCCCCCCCCCCTTGGAAGAAAAACATGAATTGTGCCCCCCCCCCCCCCCCCTTTTAGAACGAACATTTTTTTAAAATTAATTAATTTAATTTATTTTTTGCTTGTCAGAGAATTATGGAGAGAAACCAGTTGCTCAGAAATTCCCTGCTCCCCTGTTCAAGATCATACCACTCTTTCTTACCTGACCTCTGGTAGAATCTATCTTTCCTCTTTACAAGAACCACTGATAGGAGCATGGCGACGGGCCAGGCCAAGATGAAAAATCCAGCAATGGATAGATAGACAAACCTGTAAAGATTAACCCGTCCACTACTGAAGTTTGTTTTTCCCATTGGATTAGTACAGGAACAACTCGATTCCCTTGGGCAGTGGGTTAATAACCACTAGACAATGGTTTTCTTTTATTATATTAAATGAGATGGGAATGCATTTCACTCTTTATTAAACTAAATTTATACAGCTGTAGAAAAATCAAATTTTACAAACAAACCTAATTATTTTACATTCTCAATGCAAAATCGTCAAAACTTGCACATGAACGGTACAATAAATGCACATAAAATTATAAGAAAAACAAAATCTTTGTGTTATTTTCCACTTCGCAATGTTCAGTTCTTATGCTTGTCATCCTTTAGTCCGACAAAAATAGGGGTGCAAATGTTAACCTTTAAGGGTGCATCATATCAGAGTTCAAATTTACTTCCAAAGAAGTTCAAACTTGCACCCCAGTGGTGCTGTTATTGTTGAACGGTAACGTTGGAACTTGGTTGTTCTTTTGTCCCCCGAACATTTCAAAGTTTATACATTTTAAACTTCCACGACCAATGCATTTGATCTTTTGTGAGACTTTTTATTCAGCATCGAATTTCATATCGTAAACATAAGAGGAAAAGATAAGAAGGGTTATTTCATCATATTACAAAAGTCCACTTCACAAGATCGAATGAATGTTTGTAAAACCAAAATATCTATATCATGATACCATTTATTAAATCAAACCCTCGAAATGAATATCTCTTTGGAAAGATGTTTGGTACCGTACTACAGAATCGGTAAATGACGTTAAAGACAGGCATACTAAAGCTTTTCGTCTTGCACTCATCAGGGTATACAGCAAGAATGAAGAGAATGTTCCGTTTTATTTTGTTGGATTTCGGCTTTCTGTTCATTCTTGCTGTATGCTCTGATGAGTACAAGACGGAAAGCTTTGGTATATATTTTTATTATGAACTCGTGTTTGTCGCCTTTTGTCCATGGTGTTCAGCAAAGTCACGTTTGAAATTGTTAAAGGCACCAGCGTAATTAACTTGTTGATGTGGTGGAATGCAAGGAGTCTCCAATTACGTTAGCAGGCGCGGATCCAGGGGGGGGGGGGGCGTTTAGATGGCCGTTTGGCTTCGTCAAACGGAGGGTTCCTCAGTGTGCGCCCCCCCTTTCTGAAATGCGCCCCCTTTTCTGAAAATCCTGTATCCGCCCCTGGTTAGGTACCCTGACCCAATAATTGAGGGCAGGTATATATCAAATTCAGGCTTCCCTGTTAATGCTCAAACAGCTATAAACATGTACGTATTGTGTATTATTAGTACACGAAATAGAAGGGCAATATAATATGCATGGGCGGTGGAAAGTTGGGCTCGGACAATGGAAGTGGAGGGGCATATTTTGTCCGCCAAATAAAAGGTGCACCCCCACACTTTCATTGTCCGAGCAAAACGATCCGCCGACCCTGATATGTTCATGATCCCCAATTTTAGAAAAGGTGAAATATTTTTTTTTTTTTTAATTGATCAAAGGTCTAACCATGTCATGTTTGCTGCCAGTGTTAGTCCGTGCCGGTCGCCAATCAGTTGTGGAAGCAACCTGAGCAAACAAAAGAAATAAATTGAAATTGTTAATATGCATCCATATATCGCAAGAGGTTAGGATGAAACGGAATAACGAATACGATTTAAAAGAAACAGAGAAAACAAGCGTTAAAAGTAACCTGAAATACCGGGTTGTAGTGGATTGTTTCCCTATACCAAACTAACTAATTCACATTTTTTACACGTATGAAAAAGGGTGCCAACTTGGATTTTATAAATGCTTAAAGCTGCATATTCAAACAATACCGAATTAAAAATGTATATAGTCATAACAATTTCACGCGATGCATTTGCATATCATGGGCAAAAGCAACCTACTTCTTTGAATAGCACTTCAGGGGCCCGTCTTATGAAGAGCTGCGACTGATTTGAATCGATCGCAACTTAAAATCAATCGCAAATGTGTAGGAAATGAGATAGGAGTTGCGATTGATTTCAAGTTGCGATCAATCGCAAATGTGTATGAAATGAGATAGGAGTTGTGATTGATTTGAATCGATAGCAACTTAAAATCAATCGCAAATCAGGGGCGGACACAGGATTTTCAGAAAGGGGGCGTATTTCAGAGAGGGGGGCGCACACTGAGGAACCCTCCGTTTGACGAAACCAAAAGGCCATCTAGGGGGTCCGGGGGCATACTTTGTCAGACAAAACGGGGGGGGGGGGGCGCACGCCCCTTGCGCCCCCCCCCCCCCCCTCTGGATCCGCGCCTGCAAATGTGTAGCAAATGAAAAAGGAGTTGCGATTAATTTTTCAAGTTGCAATCGATTTGAATCAATCGCAACTCTTTTTAAGACGGGGCCCAGATGCCGATTCCGAACCTGCATCAAACTGGCGATATTCCTGAAGTTTGACCATTGACCACTGAAATTATACGCTTTTCAAAGATATTTATTATAAACTTACTTATTAAAGACAAAAACGGTTAAGGCCGACACTAGGACAGACAATGCTGGACTTATGATGTAAGCTAAGACAATCGGCTGGCACACAATGGCGGCTACGTTCCCCATGTTGAGGGTGACAATGAGTAAATTGGGATATTTTAGAAGCCGCATGACCCGTTGGGCGTAGGCGCTTTCTTTCGGTGTCCCCTGGCGGATGTATACCTCTAGTCTTGTTATATCTTGAGAGAAGAAACTAGTCGTGAGGGCGGAGTATAGGCCTATGTCGAAGACAGAGATGAGAGAAAGTGCATGAAGTGAGAAGACTACACAATCATGTAGGAAACATTATGACAAAATGAGAGTGCAAAAGATTAGATAGAGAAAAGTGGAATATCTTACGTGAGAGGGAGAGCAATGGATAGAGAGACACAGAGAGAGATTGAGAGAGACTGAGAGACAGAGAGAGACAGAGTGAGAGAGCCTGGAGAGAGATAGATAGAGAGAGAAAAAAAAGAAGAAGAAAGACCCACCCCCTTCCCCCAAAAATGGAATTTAAAAAAAATCATTGATAGCGAGTACGGAAGCTATGTTATAGAGTTAACACCACAATACGCATTTATAACAAAGTATATATAGCATGTATAGTAAATGCATTATTGTTGAACGAATCAGATAGAAATGTGTGCGAGAGGAAATATCATGTACCTTGCGAGATGGCTTGGTTTAAAGTAGAACGTTAATGATTTTAAATATTGGCTTAATACTTATTATTGCATAGATGGCATAAATTAAACAAGGTTATCCAAATTCAACGCTTGGAAACATTTGAAGTAATGATTATTATCAATTATAAAACGGTAAAATACAGCCCCCGATATAGCAGCTGACGAGCTCCTCGAACGCTGCTGAGATATGTGACGACACACCCTGGACCAGTCCTGTCTAAGCAGACGATGTCCCATAACATCTTACACATTTTTCAGAGCCTATTTTGTCATCTCCTCTTCACTTATTTCTCTTCCTTCACTAGCGTCAGTCTTAATGTTAGTCTGTTGCCTCACTCTTAACTTCGTGTATGGTATTATTTTGATGAAAAATGCAGCGTTAAAAAAATAAAGGAATCAGTCACTTGTAAACAAAATAAGACGCCATTGTATTTTCAGCTGCTTGCACCGGGCCATGTTCGGCGTTTCAAGAGGGAACGAATACCATCCTGCTATTATTCGGAGGGCTTTTCAATTTGAAAGTGGGGTTTATTTCATTGATCATTGACCCTTCTCCTATGTATTTACAATCAAACGGTTTTAGCTATCAGAATCAGTTTCACTTTCCCTTTATAATGGTGTGAAATAAGGTCATGTTTAAATACACCAAACTCTTTATAATTTGATAAATAATTGCATTGCAATTACGTTCATTCATTATAGGACGTCGTCTGCTTAAGCAGGATCGATCCCGAGTGTGACGACATCAAAACATCGCTATATTTCTGGCGAATCCTCGGATATTCCAGATGCTGAGAAGAGCTTTTATTTGTGTTGTTTTTATAATCACCAGATACGCAGTTGACATAAAACTTATACGATTGCCATCTGTAAGCTTCCCAGTTTCTAGTGATACATTAATTGCCATATTTGTGATTTTCTTTGAATATCTACTTTAAAACCAAGGCACAGTCCTGCGTTCCTTTGTATGATATTAACATTCCATACGTTCAATATTACCTAGTACGTCAGGACTAACGTCGAAGATGCGCTGGTTTTCTGAACAAAATGTCCAACATACTGGGTCAACTAAAAGTAAAATAAACAATAACTGCAAGTATGTTCAGATCTTTACGAAAGTTATTTTCTTTTAACATTTCACCTGAACCAAATGTGAAGATGGTGAAGAGCACAAGATCGATCCAGAACCAAGTCTGATTGGGTCCTAGCTGGTCGTTCACACAAGGCACAGAGGAAGCATTATCACCGACGTCATGATGATAAGGCATCTCACTCAAGCTACTAAAATCTACCCCAGATGAAGACTTATCGACCGTTGTCATGACTGTAGTCTCTGTCTTGGAGTAGTGTTGACTGTCTGTTTGTGATGGCGTCCGAGAACTGTAAGTTTCAACTCGGCTTACGATCCTTTGCAAGAAATACCGGTTGGTGTTCGTGCTGTCGGAGACAGGCGTGAACAGTCGTCATTAACAGAGCAATGCATTTAGTGATTCAGTTTGGGACGAAGAAACCAATTAATAAATTACTTCACAAGCTAATTAAGTGAAATACGGACATGACCACGGTTTATCTCCTTGGATTTATCATTATAGTGTCATTCTACCAGTCTTTTGTATTTTGTATCTTGTGACCCTTTTTATCGCTACGTCAGTATGAATATGATCCTACTCTCTCTATACCAGTATTTGCCATGTTTATGAAAACTGGGTACTGTATATACAGTGGACCCTATTGTATTGTATAGGCCGATAATAATTAGTGTGACCTACTTTGATAAGGTGTGGCGAATGGAATCTCATCATAAGTTCAGAATAGTATTGAAATCAAAATAAATTTTATTGTAATAGGGACTACTTACTGCGGCTTATGTAGATAATAATTTTCATCTGCTTTATTCTCTTGGGAATAATGAAAGTTTTATATGGTCCTGTCTCAAAACTGTAAAATATTATAGGTGTATGCAATTTCCATTCTAGAAAAATAATGGACAGTTCTTTTTGTGTCTCTTCTCTTTTTTTTCCTTTAGTATTTGAAAGTAAGCGAAATTCCTGATGATGACCTTTCAAAATCATTCCGTGTTGATTACATTTTTTTTTCAGATGATCAGACTTCGATGCACACAACCAGTAGAAGTTTTTATATAGGTACGGCGTGGGATCACTGTTCATTAATACCCGGATATATTAATGTAATAAAATTTATGTCCCATCTATTCCCGCCTTTTTGGAAACGATGCAGAAAATATGGATAGGTCTCAGTAGGCCTACATTGATATTTCGAACTAGTCATAATATTGTGTGTCTACCCAACTGCCTTGTATAATGCTGTTTAAAAAAAAACTCTCTAAGCGACCGTGCATTGGCGTTTCAAGTGTCGCTCCCAATTCATGACCTTAAATTGACGCTTTTCAATATGCTTGTCTTCTCTCACACCATCATGACCATGTATCTTTGTTCAATACCAAACTACCGAGTGTAAAGCACCCACCGCTTACCTTTCTCGCTCATACATATACACACTCCCCCATTTTCTCCCACCATCATCGTTCATTCACTTTCAGACTCTACTACCACTTTTATCTTTTTCTTCCGTCTCTCATATTCTCTCTCTCTTCCCCTCTTTCTCTCCCTCCCTCTCTGTCTCTTCCATTCTTTCTCTTTTTTTGTTGTTGTTTTACACATCTCCGTGTTCTGATAAAAACAGTTACAAGTTCAACAAACTAAACCTAACAACTAATGATTATTAACACCGTTGCTTGTTAGCTTTAGACTATTTCATTTTTATTGAAATTCCACAGCTACCGTTTGTGCTATTTGATCTGGCACTTCTGTTAATTCGAGGCACCAACATAATTATCATTATCAATTATCAGACGATTTAAAACATAACATGGCTGATATACTTATATCGATCATTTTTTGACATGGCACTGAGAAGCTTATTAGATAACAGGCATTCAAAAACTTACAATAATCGTGGGGAGCTCGTTCAAATTTTGTTGCTTTTATTACATTCTTTTCTTTATAGTGTATTAACGTTCGTTGATGACTATATTAAAGTACTCTAGATTTAACCCATTATGATATACGTCTTCAAAATAGACATAGAAAAAGTTATGATTTAATATTTTTAGCTCAGCTTTTTTGGCTGATATAATCATTATATTTATTCGTTGTTTTTTTGTTCTTAATCCTTAACCTCCTACCGCATATAAGAATACATTAACCGTAGAACCCTAATAATGTGATTAATGCTTACGCACAGAATAAACATGATAAAAACAAATTTAAAATAGACGATATTACTGTTCTTCATGCTGTTGTAACTTTAGGTT
The DNA here is from genome assembly GCA_025617745.1 of Heliocidaris erythrogramma. Lineage (NCBI taxonomy): Eukaryota > Metazoa > Echinodermata > Echinoidea > Camarodonta > Echinometridae > Heliocidaris > Heliocidaris erythrogramma. The sequence continues at coordinate 37,579,819 of CM046858.1, read as the reverse complement.
GGCCTATTTTTCTATTCTCATTTGCCTAAGTACAAACACGCTAAATAAACAATCTTAAATCATTCACTCGACCTTTAGTCTATTCTCATGGGCATTCCTTTACTCTTGCCGTGACCGAGTACTCACGGGGGTAAATTGAGTTTGCGAATGCCTTTTGTTCCCGCATTAATAATACATGTATACAAAATGCTCATAAGAACTTGGTCCATGCCACTCATGTTCAACTTAACACGAGTTTGATAAAAATAAATTTGAGTGAATTCGTAAACAAGTTATTAATTGGTGTAGGATAAGAAGAAATTGGTACAGATAAAATGAATGCTGTTTTGGCCAAATAGGTTGTTTACATATGGCACTTTCAATGTATCAAACATAATTATAATAAGTTGATCAATATAGGCCTATTATGTGGAAAAGTATCTTGTGTCAGTGGCTCTTCTTTTATAACATTAGAATATACAATTAATTGATAAGTTATGTTTCATACTTCATAATTACGAGATAATCAATATTAAAGAACATAAAAGTGTCCAAGATTGTAAAAGTACACAAAACGATCAATGTTATATATCTGTTTCGTGTTAGTGATAAAGATATACTTCTGAATACGTCAATAATATGGAATCGCTTGATTTCGTTGAAATCAGTTTATTTAATAATTGCAGTTGGTGTTCCTGAAAAGCACACATACCACTGTTTATAATCACCCAAAATGAAAGATAGATCAGAATGTGTAAATAACCTCCCAATAAACAAACAAGCTAACTAATCAACTATTCAAATAGTCTAGCATCATATGTAATTACAATTTTTACAGTATGAATTTCTGTTACAGTTATGAAAATAGGCATTGAAAATCTACTATTTATTGCCATATATTATGTTTTCTCCTCATCTATATCATGTGTGAAAATAACATATTCTTCTACCGTGGGTGTTCAGCTTCGAACACGAATGCGTCAAATGAGAACGTGGCACGTAACAAAATAATAATAATAATCCACTGCGTTTGGAACATGTGGGTTCAAAGTACTGACAAGTGACATACAACCATTGTGGACATGATACTGAGTGCGTTATGCCCGCTGCTGCACACGGTGCGTCATAATGTCGTTAACCAATCCTAGACCCTGTTTCATAAAAACTTGTTATCGATCACAAGTTACGATAATTATTGTTATAAGCTACTGAAATCATTGAATTTGATTGGCTTAGAGCAAATAAATAGATCTGTAGCATCAGTACAAGTTTTATGAAACAGAGCCCCATTGAGTAAATCATTGCATACGCCAATACAACGAAGCAATGCGTTGCACTTTTCGCTCTACACCCACTCCCATTCACTCCCATTATTTTGTGGGTCATGAGCCGCCCGCGTCTTTCTTTTTTTGTAACCAAGCCTAGGCAGATTTCGCATTTTTTCATGAATATTCATGACGTAGGGTCGGGAAACGGTTCCGATTGGTCTTCATGAAAGCACGGTCGCCGGTGGGGGAAAAAAGTCCCTGGCCTGGCCTGCACGCACGTACGTACGCATATTATGATCGTATGTGTTCAACGTGTAAACGTGTAGGCGTGTAGGCGCCTAGCCTACGTTTTTGCACTGAATCTAGTATTATCGATCTAAGTTAGATCTTAAAGGGCGAGTCAATTAGAATCAACATTGGGGCTAAAAATGTAGTACATAGGTCCAATGACACAATTCTGACATTTTTACAGAAAAAAAATTGCCCAGTAACAAGAAATTGGTCAAAAAACTCACTAATTTGGGAACGCCCCCAAAAATTGACAGCTGATTGGCTAGAGCGATTTGACGTAGCATCGGGAAGTCCCCCGCGAAGCCACTAAGTTTGACTAATATGTTGGCAATGTAAATGAATGATAATTTATCCATTTTCATATCACTATTTATACAATTTCGACAATCTTTAAGTCCCCCAATTTGGATTTGAATAGGTTGTTTAGACATTTTAGTAGAGGTCAAATGACAAGTCTGGCATTTTTTCAAACACTTTACCCATGATAATTCCTCTTTTGGATTAGGTTTATGTTTTGGAAAAACGTAATATTTTACAGACAAGTAGACGTGTGGACAGTCGCTTTATTGCTGACCGTACCTTGCGAATCTTTGTGTGCGTGCTTATGATAACAACCAAGTACACTGAAAGACTGGATGAAAGTCTAAATATATTACAACAATTACAGCAAAATCGTGTGCTGCAAGCTAGCTGCCTCCCGGGGGGGGGGGGGGGGCACTCACATATATATGTCACACATGTATGTGCCGCTGTGACGTCCCCCATTTTCAACCTTCTCGGGTCGCTCCCATGATATGCGATTTTCAGATTTTCACTAACCGCACCTCGATTGGCTTCCGACTCGCTCCCTAAAATATGAGAAAACAATGCGCACAGCCCATTGTCCGGGAACGGTCGCTCCCTAGCCTCCCAGGCCAGCGCAGCGGGGAGCTGGGCGGCCTAGTGCCCCCTAACTGAACGCGGTATTACTAGTGCTAGCGGCGGCTCAGCGAGATCAATCTGCATGCGACATCGAGCCAGTGCAGTGGCGCGGCATGTACAGCGTTAAAAACAGCGCTGCGACCGCTGACTCAGCTCATGCACCGCAGGGGCGTATCCAGGGGGGGGGGGGCGCAACAGGCGCGCGCCCCCCATTGGCCGTCGTAAAAAAAAAAATAGCAAAAAAAATATAAAAATCCTCATACCAACTGAAAATATTGTTCATTAAATAGGCTTCAAAATTGGTCACATATAGCACTATTTTGCATCTCAGCCCTTCTTCAGAAGCAAAAATTTTCCAAAGACCCCTCCCCCATGACGGCGATCAATAATTCCTGGCGCCCCCCCCCCTATTGGGAAATCCTGGATACGCCACTGCACCGTATGTGTACCAGACTCAGAGTAGTGAGATCGCGAGCAGCTAAAATTAGCTCTGCCCATGAGCGCGTTCGCTCATTAGACCCTCAAAAATGAGCTTCCTCAATTAACCATTTAGCTCCTTAGCCCCCTGTTTTAAGATTGGCAGCGGCACACCCACATCCAAAAACAGGTTGAGTGCCCCCCCCCCCCCCCCGGGCTCTATACGGTACGGTACGGTAGACCTACCCTCTTTTTCTCCAGTTGACTCCAGCTTCAGAACTGCAGACCGACTCTTGTTTTTTTAGCTCCCTGTGTTTGGCTTCCAGTTCCACAGCCCTCAGTTCCCAGTCTTATGACAGGGATAGCTGTCGGCCGCAGCATTTTATTCTTGGGCGCAAATCCTAGCTGGTCATACAGCCCCTGGCCTGATATGAGGGCCTGACTATCGAAGTCCTCCTCCCTGAAGTGGTCACTGCAAACAGTACTGTGAGCGGAAGGGCCATCCCACTGAGCTAGCTCGCGTCAGCTTGATCCTTGAAATCTAAATTTTTCGAGTTGCATCATCTTTAGGAAAGGTGTGCAGACTGACACCATCGCTGGTGCCTTTGCTGCACCCAGCAACAACACATCTCCTCGGCATTTTCTTGAGATATGCACTCCTATCATGCCTATCCAAAATTCCCTGCACTGGATATACACAGACAAGCGTCGTCCGCTAGCTAGATGTTCCCGATGGTACGTCACAGGTCACCTGACAAGGCACGTGACTGGGCCCTATTTTTCGAGGGGCGTGACAGACTAGCTGATAAACGTGCGATTTAGGCAATTTCAACGAAGCTTAGAGAAGTACACAGATCTTTTTAATAAAAAGTATATGCGATTTCTAGCAATATTGACACAATACTTTGATATTATCATGAAATGTAATTCCAATTGACTCGCCCTTTAATATAAGAGTTAGAATTGCCTCCACGTATCCCTCAAAATGCTGGCCCAATAATAGACGTGTGGTAGACCCAACTTCAAAATGGAATCGGAATGTGATGGTGTTATTGTTATATCATCAAATTGTATGTCTAGCCAAGACTCTAACTACTCTAGATCTACTCTAACTTAGTAACTAGACCAATTTTGTTACAATTTTCAATTTCAGTTAAGTTTAGATTAAGTGAATGTTATTTTAAGGTCAATGAGCATGATGAGTTAGACCTATAGATCTAATCAGTACTAGTAAATGATTGATGATGGGGGTAGATCTACATCTAGATGATTTTAGATCTACCTACAATAACTAGTTACACACTTTGTTTTCATCAGCTAAAAGGTCACCAAAATAATTTGTTTTCTTGGTACGTTAGTACTACTATTGGAACGTTAGTAGTAGTCTGCTTCTTTCAGTCCTGAAGACTCTTGCAGTTCTTCTAACTCAGGGCAATGTGCGTTACAGGAGCAGGGTGCAAGTGCTAATTACAGTGTGCATGCAAGGAAATTTAATTTCTAACGTGAACAGTAAGACTCTAACGTTGTTAGACCTAGCCTAGAGTCTGTGTCTTGATTCTGCATATTGTTGTAAAGTTCATTTGTGGAGAACATTACGATGGGCAATTGTCAATATACGCATAGCCTAGGCTAGGGCCCTAGGCCTAGACCTATTTTCAGAGTAATGCCAGTGGCAGTGTCAATTTTGGTCGGAAAAGGAGGGTGTCCTCAAAAGAGCTAATTACTAATTTAGATCTACGCACATGCAATAAATTAATGCAAAACTTGATTTTGAAATTGACTGCTCAATCCAATTTTTTACGTGTCACATTGCATAGGTGGGGTGAATATGTTGAGAATTAAACAATACATACATGAACGTAGGCTAGGCGCCTACACGTTGAACACACACACGATCGAAATATAGCGCTGCACGTAATATGCGTATGTACGTGCAGGCCAGGGACTTTTTTTCCCCCACCGACCGTGCTTTCGTGAAGACCAATCGGAACAGTTTCCCGACCCTGCGTCATGAATATTCATGAAAAAATGCGAAATCTGCCTAGGCTTCATGGTTACCAAAAAAAAAAGACGCGAGCCGCCCGCATCAGTCACCGACGCGGTCTTAAGTCAGTATATATGACGCCTCGTGTGTTAAACGGGCATTAGCGAGAGTTGAAGGGAGGACGATCATGCGATGTTGCCTGGAGGTGGAGACAAGAGCGGTGTGTTCTCTGAATTGAACGGATGAGTCTGCAGAGAAAGATACAACGATAGAGAAGATGAGTGAGAGAATAGGTGGAAAGAAAAAGAAAGAGTGAGAGAGAGAAATACATAGATGGAAAGACCAATGAAAGAAACCATAGAAAGAACCAAGAGAGTGGAAAGGAGCGATGTATAGGAGAGGTGGAAAGAGAGAAGAAGAGAGAGATAGAGAAGACGATATGAAATCATCATCATGATAATGTTGTTGTTATCATATACATGTACTCCACATCTCTGTAAGGCATATTATCCCAAATCCGCATTCAGGTTATCAGTACACGTATTCGACAATGGATTTTGTTGAGAATGGTCAGTTTATCAACTGGCAGTTAAACGTCCATATCGCACAGTCGTGTAGAACATTCATTATAAAAGCGTTGTTTGTAGAATATTAATGCATTAATTAACAGTTCCGCTAATTAGCAGATGCATGAACAACAGAGATTCCGAGTCAAACCTGCCCATTAGAATTTACGTAATGAGAAATCCCCCGAATCCCCACTGCTCTTCTCCTCATCGCTATCCTCTCCTAATAATAATATAATCGACATCAACATCATCCTCACCACCACTATCATCATCAGTATCATCAACGTCCACCTCCTGCTACACCAATTTAAGGTGAGAGGAGCTGGTGGCCAGTTGGTGGACCCGACATTGAAACAAACAGCGACATCAAAACATACATGTTAAAATGCAACAGCATCGTCATCATCATCATCATCATCATCATCAACAACACAATCGTGATCATCGGATCCGTCATTACCGACCTCATCCTAGCACCAACATACCATGAGAGGAGACGATGGTGAGTTGATGGACCCGAAGTTGCTGGCCGTTGTGCCCGGATTGGCGCTTAGCGACCGGACCAGTTTGACCTTCCCCATCTGGACCTTCTGACGCACGCTGGCGTATACGTCATCAGCGGAAATGATTGGCTCTCCGAGTACAACCTCTAGAACATTCCATAACGTGATTACGCCAATGATGTTCTGTCAAATAAAACATGAGAAAAACTGCTGTTTCGTAAGGGCCTACGGATTGATTTTTGAAGTACATAATTGCAATGTTCGAGCGAGCATTCATGTTTGTTTAACTGCCAAGGCAAAATATAAGTATGCCATCCACAACATTTTCAGACGTCAGTACACTCACTGTATTGCCGTTTTCTGATCAAGTTTTGTAACTGTGTCACGCGTTCGGTAATTTTCAATATGTTGGTGCAATTTCAAGTGCAACTTTTTACCATCTTTTTACTCAAATTTTGCGTTTATTTTCAAATGCATTTTCACACAACTCATGTTGCAAAATTTGAAGTTATCTGTAAACCTTGAGCGCAATTTTTCGAATACTCCTCTTTTCTCTCTAGTTTATTGCTGCACACTTTTTATGAATTTGCCAACATCATCATCACCATCACGATCATCAATTTCATCATCGTCATCATCACCACCACAACAATCATCGTTATAATCGTCGTTATCATTTTCGTCATCGCCAACGTCGCCATAACCACCATCCATCATCATCATTCTCATCATCACCACCACCACCATCACTATCATCATCATCATCATTATCATCATCTTTTATATCTCTATCTTTTACATATTCCCCTTCCATTTTGTTTTCTTCAATACCAACGCCAGCACTTACAGGCGTAACCTCTTAAACCAAGCATCACTTACCAATCCGGACTGCGACGTTGTATTTGGCAGTGTTGGCGTACTGGGAACGTTACCGTCAGCTTCGTCTACTTCCTCTATAGCCGGCAAGATCGCCGGGTTGTCATAAATCGCAGCCATCCTGTACTTTCCGTCCATCATCTCATCCAGGATGTTATAGAGGGGCTTGGTGGCGGCGATGGAATGGAGGGGGCGTCCGTACTTCTCGAGGGATCCCGAGATGGGTTCGTTGTCGTCGGGATCGAGGATGATGAGGTTCTTGACTACAAACTCACCTTCGATGTTCTTACGGTCGTCTTTGTAGACGGGTACGTGCGAGTACCCATTATCTATAAGCTGATATGGACATTGAAAATAATAATTTCAGTTGCTTTTGTTTTACACAACATAACTTGACTCAATTAGAATCGTAAAAAGACTTCCGGATACAAAGATTTCAGTACAAGTGCATTGAATTTATGAACATGACTGAAATTCGACATTTAACCCATTGACTACTGAATTTTCTCATTCCCATAGGCTTAATACAGGGAGCACTCGGTTCCCGTGAGCATCTTCGTCATGGACCATCGTTCTCACCTGTCCATGCCTTCCATATCCGTGTCATTCGGTGAAAAGGGGAGATAAAACCAGACATCGTTCCCCATTTCTCGATTCCATGTCATTTCCCCCTATTCATATCCATTACATTTTGATCCGTCTGTGTAATATTTACGTTTTATTAATTTTTTGGTGGCATTTCCCTCCTGAACTGTTTTCCAAAACACTTATGAAATGCAAATCCCTAAGTCATTCCTAGTTACATCAACAGACCCCCTCCCCCAGCAACAACAACAACTACCGACATCAAACAGGTAAATATGCGTTATTATTATTACTCCCAACCTGTTGCATGACGTTTCTGTCCAGAACGCCGTAGTAGTCCAACATGAAGGTCTTATCAAGTGGTATCATAGCGTCTTTGGCAACCTTGCTCTCAGCATCTAGAGCACCTTTGATGATCAGTACTTCGTCCTGCGAGAGGGCGCCGTCTTCTGCAGCTGCTTCGGGTGAGGTCGCCTGGATGTCAACCAGTGCTTTCAGTTCTTTGAGGTGTTAACAAGATAGGGATGTAAAAGAATAGGCAGTTTAGGACGAAGAAATTTATAAGTGACAGTGATAAAAGAAGATTTTTTAGTAGTCGACAAAGTGAAAGCCCTTTCAAAATCATAATTCCCCAGTGACACCGACGCGACTGACACCACATCCACAACAGACCCAACTAGAAATCACATGACCCGGAATTACCAAGAATCGGTTGGTTTAGCAGTGTGACTGAGGCATAAACTCTCCATTGTATTTACCATTCCCCAACACATTCATTCGTGTATTTGGCGCTTTCATGGAATGATTGTTTACTGACTGATTGATTGATTGATTGAATGATTGACTGTCTGATTGATAGACTGATTTGATTGATTGACCGTATGATTGATTGATTGAATGATTGATTGATTGATTGATTGATTGACTTGTTATTTATCTATTTCTTCTTTTTTTAGAATTTATTGTTTTGAATTTAACGATTGACTTCTTCACTCTGATAGAATGACAAAAATATTTCAATCACTGCATTTTCTTAAAGTTTTCTTTGAGGCGCGTTTCACAAAAATGAGATCATTGTACATGGGTGCCCGGTCGCCAGTGCCTCATTATCACCCTCATCATCATTATCATCTTCACGTACCTGATCTGCGGTAGAACGTCCCCGTTCCTTCTCCTAGCAACAACGTCAGGAGCTTGGCTATCGGCCATGAAATGATGAATGTGAGAGCAATGAGGATGTAGACGAACCTATACACAAAAAGCATACAAAGTTTCATCTTCTCATGCAGGGCTACGTTAGTTCGCAAGTGCATTGCACGCAAAAAACCCCACAACATTCACAGGCGTACGAGATGGGGGGAGGGGGGTGGGAGGGGCTGCACCTCCACCCCGAGAATTTTGTAAATAATATTCGAGCAAACGTCACCTCATATTCAGTAAGCGAGGTGATAACTTTTTCTAGTGTATTCAGACACGGGAAAGGTGATTTTGGGGCAAGAGGAAGCAAGCCCCTGGAAAAAAAGGTACCCGTTTACCCATATGACATAAGACTTCTACCCTGATCTATTCTCTAAAAGAAAAAAGGGAATTTCACTCTATTTTCATTCACGTCAGTGATCACTCAATATTGTTTAGAGAGTATGGGTTAAGAAAATGTTCAGACAGCTGACCATGACCCTCATTTGTATCGTTGCTGATAGCCACCCCTTACTCCTTTGCAATATTGGGAGGGTATACGCAGAGGAGAGAGAAAGACTGCGAGTCAGTTCAAGGGGTAAAGCCGTTGGGTGCTTCGCTCACTGCATGTAAACACCCCACTTTCAAAGCTACCAAGCACATTTTGGACTGAGAAAACTTTTTTTTCAATCAGTGCTATCACGAAGTTTTAGAGTTTTAGTGTCTCTACGTTGGTGGGGGGGGGGGGGGGGGGGGGCGACCCTTATGTTTTTTTTTTAAATATCGTAACCTACCATGCCATATTTGCTCCAATAGCCAGCCCATATTTCGAGCAGATCGACTGCGGTAATACCCTGTGAGGGGGAAAAAGTTCAAAGCAATAAAGTTTGTCAAAAATCTATATTAATTAATGAATTTGAACACCACAGCTTGTATTAGAGGCCTACTATTGCTCAACCTCAAAATAATGGTCAAGTGAAATTGAAGGATACTATTTCTGAGGTCTGATAGAGAGTGAAAGAGAGAGAGAGAGAGATAGAGAGAGAAGGAATGTACACAGAGAGAGAGAGAGACGGGGACAGACAGAGAGAGAGAATGAGAAAGAAAGAGAAAGGACGGGAGTGAAAGCGAAAGCAAACAAATATAGACAACAAACAATTCAGACAGTTGCAAAAAAAAAATAAAAAAAATAAGGGCGTGTCAAAAAGGACAAAAATAATTTAGCAGATCTTGGGGGAACAGAGAGCAATTACAGTGTGTCTCAGACGTCTAGGGGGAAAATGCGATCATGAGAGTGAAGTTGTGAAGGAAACAGTCGAATATTATAAATATATTTATTTCTTGAGGCTGTCAAATCCATGACGCATGGTGCTTTAAAAGCTCTCCAGATTTACCCCAGATTCATAGGGCTAATTACTGAAAGGGTCATTTCTGACGATGTTTTTCATGGTAAAGACCTATGCATGCATGAAGGGTGTTAACCTCTTTAACAACTTGGGGCCGGCATGCAACCCTACTTACTCTCCAAAGATGAGGACTGCCGTTACGGACACGGCCACGGCGATGATGGGGTCGGTGACTTGATCGAGGAAGATTGGCATGGACTCGACGGCCGCAGCATTAGCCAGAATAAGAGTGACCAGAAGCAGATGTGAGTTCTTGACCAGTGGAAGGATACGGGTCGCGTAGACCTGCTCGCTTGGGGTACCAGCCGTAGAGAGAACTTGTAAGGTGGTGATGTCCAGAGACAAGAGGCCAAGGGTCAGGCCGGCCATCAGCCCTGAAAACAATTTGGGAAAATGAATGTTAGTAGGGTGATACAACATTTACTTCTGCGGACTTCAATTTCGTCTCTGACCAAACCATGTATTGTAGAGGTTTACGTCGGTAAGTTACGATCAGATTTGCGGTTGGGTCTAGGGGTATACCTATTCCAATTTCACAATTTAAATTAAGGTCCCATGCGCGCTTCACCCCCCCCCCCCCCCCCCAGCGTTTTGCTTCATTACTCTAGAGGTAGTATAAGGCTATATGAGAAATAATGAGATGACTACATGTATGGTGGTCGTCTAGGTGTTTTTAAAAATGGGTTTAACAACATGCGGGGAAAAATTATCGAGAAAAAAAAGTTTAACCCTTTTTTTTCTTCCATTATAGCTATTATCATTATCATTGTAATCAATACTGTAATAATTATTATAATCTTTATAATCATTATTATTACCATTACTATCATTATTATTATTGTTATTATTGTTGTTTTTGTTGTTGTTTGTTTCTCTGTTTGTTGTTTCTCACCAGCAAAGAGCATCAAAGCGATGTAGACCCCAATGTAGATCCAGAACTGAGCTTGGTCCGGTCCAAGAGGTGACTCCGCCATCAGGTAATCAGTTCCATTACAGCTGACGGTGGTGGCATCGATCACGGTGCAGTTCACATACATCTTCTCCTTCATGAGCGATTAAGAGAAGCAACATGAATATGATTCAAGATTATCAAGAATAAAAAGGGAGTTTATTGTTTTGGTTTGTTTTATTTTGTTGTCCTTGATTTATATTGTTTATATTGGCAATGGTTTGCTGTTAGACCATGCCGATTGCGATTCCTGGAATCATTCACTCTCAGGAGCGTAGCTACGGGGGGCACGGGGGAGGGGCAGGTGCTCCCCATCGAATCACGGAAAAAAGTGAGAAAAGGAAAGGGAGCAGGGGAAAAGGACAGACAAGAGGATGATCTCGATAGGACCAGTGGTGTATCTACAATACAATACAATACAATACAATAAGCATTTAGTACGCCATTCCCATAAGGCTCGGAGCGTTTACAAAATATTTGACTTATAAAACACATTATATTTTTTATATAAACACAAATCACAAAACTCTTCAATCGTCCATGTGGGAACTACCAGGTGATTTTATGGAGACAAAATGTAATGAATGTACCTGTTACAAAGTTTGATAGCGGATTTAAAATAAATATGATTTCACAGCTTTTTTAAAGGTCTTTATGGATGGTGACTGTCTAATGGTCAAGGGGAGATTATTCCATAGCCTCGATGCAGTAACTGTGAAAGTCCTGGGAGGGCTGATGGGGCATATGCACTGGGCGGCACTAGAAGGGGCGTAAAAAATGCGCCCCAACCCAGGGTAAAGTGAGAAGAAAATAATGTTTTACAGGATTTAAAAAGCGAACATTTTCTATCAAGTTCGGTCATTTTCTCCCTCGCATATTCTGTTTCTTCAGGATCTTGTAATTTTGCGCACCTATAGTATATAATGCATAAGTAGCACTCGTTGCTGTGCTCCCTAGAGTATGAATTTTAAAAGAATATTTTTATCTTTTGCGCTCCCAATGATGAAGTACATACAGCAGCAATTTGAAATGTTCAGCTTTCAACAACAAAAAATCCCAACTTTCGACTGCCTTACTAAATACATGTACATCGAATATAATTTCTTCAGGCATTTCCTTGATTTTGCGCCCCAAATATAGGAAGAAGTGAATAGAACAGGGTTTTTCAATGTTCAAAATTTGAAGGGAAAAAAACCTCGAAAGCTGTAAGGTTAATGTGCTCCTCTGCGATTTTCTTTTTAACCAAAAGCTAACATGAATCAGAAATTGCCTTTTTGAGCGTTGAAATTGCACAAAAAATTACCGACCGGTGGCTTCGCTCCCTCGCCTGTAGTCATTTATGAAACTTTGGCTGCATGCCAATAAATGTGTAAAATCATTTTTTAAAATTCTTTAATTACACACGGAAAAGAATCTTACTTGCATTTTTAAGCTGAAGTTTGTGCAGCGGGGAGGAGGGGAAGCACAATTATATTGTTTGCCCCGCGGGCGCCATAAAGACCCCTTCCCGGCATTCTCCCCACTCCCTAATCAGTGTGCTTGTAAATTTGCATTGAATTTTTCAAGTCAGACCGGTGCCCCCAATGGTGCCAGTGCCCCCTCAATCAAGGGCAGAAAATGAACTTTCTAGAAATGTCATTTTCTCTTTTAAATTCAGATACCGTTGGCCAAACGACATTTTGGTAGCCCTGCTTTATATATGCGTGAAGTATGTATCATATGAGTGGCATCAAAATAATGAAAGAAGAGGATCAAAGCTTTACAAATATGTGTCGTTTATTAATAATTGTGACCCGACGCCTCAAAACCTACAATAAGTCGCCCAAATTATTTTTTTTTGTGTTATATATTTTCTGAAAGTAGAGATTTTCAGCTTTCCAATGGTATATCACCACTTGCCTAGTTTACTCAATGATAACACCTTTAAATATCACATTTAGAATCAGTATGTAACCAGCAATCAATAACTCCTATTCAGAGAAAATGGCCGTTTAAGTTCGGAACAAAAGAGTGCTAAACCTTCGCTCTCTGTGTGCGCCCAAGTAAAACTGGGTATTCAAATGGCCATAGCAACCGTTATGAAGGGATTATCAGATTAGGCTGAATTTTGGCATGCTGCTCCAAGAGGACCTATTTATTACTCACTCCAAAAATCAATCTAATACCTTTAGAGGTAAAATAGTAAATTGGCATTAAATGAAAGTATTACAAAAGCTCTCCAAACATTCATTAGCTGGACAGGTGAAAAAAAGGAGTCATTTTAAAATGACCGAAAAACATATTTCTAAGTCGAATTACGACTCACAAACTTGAGACATGATAGATTGATAATGAAACTACCCATTTCTATCAAAAACAGAAAATCGACTGATCCAAGCAAATTTACTATTTTGGGCTGTTTGCTACGTTGTGGTCCGTGCGACTTATTGTAGGTTTTGAGGCGGCGGGTCACAATTGAGATTAAGGTTTAATTAAACATCTATAAATCTCGGTTTCGTTTTTTTCTGGGACGCACTGTATATATAGTCTTAATAATACGAACACTAGTACCTATACACAAAATATCATTCTAGCGTTAAATAAACGACAAAAAAAAAAAGAGAACATCAACTGATAATTGCTGGCAATTCTTTATTGGCGGAACCGAATTACATAATTATGTTATAGCCTTCTTTGCCAGCTTGTTTGCTGTACTTTTCCGTATTGTATAGAATAGTTCAATGTTCCCATTGCTCGATTAGGCCTATACAGACTTTCTACATTAAAAAATACAATGTCCTTGCAAAAAGATGATAATTTTCTGGCACTTTATTTTGTTTAGCTACGAGTCATGTAGTACAAGAAAAAACGAGGAGGAAAAACAAAAGAAAAATCTCATTCTGAGTGAGCCAAGCAGCTGCATATTCGGCTTTTAGACCTACACTGTAAAAAAAAAATACTGTAAAATTACAGAAATCTGATGACAGCAGAGTCGCCAGAGATTTGCTGTAAAAATACATGCTGTATGTTATATTAGCATACATTTTAGATCTGTAATTCAGATAACAGGTTCTATTGCGTTGGAACCCGAGTCCTACAATACATTAAGGTAAAAAAATTAAACTATAAACTTACACCAAAAATGTATAAAAACCCTATTTTGCCTTAAAATCACAAGTTTCTAATGTAACTAAGTTTCGCAATTACAAATGAGGTACTTTTACGGGAAAATGTAAAAATAACATCACAACTGCTGTATTTATAATAAACAGAACAAATCTGTATTTTTCCCCTGTAAAAATACAAATATTTTTTACAGTGTAGGGCTGAAGGCATTGTACATGTATACACTGGTTGCAGTAATTTTCAAAATATTCAACTTTTTACGAAAAGAGATAACTTTAATATAAAGCAAACAAATGAAACATAAACAAAAACTTTTTTAAAAAAAGTGAAGAAACCCCGCGAAGACTAAGCCCGCTCCTTTCTCGCTGATTTAAAGAGACATTGCAAGTTTTCCTCTGAAAGTGAAATGTTTAATCTTTGAAATATCTTAATAAGATGAACATTTCAATATGGCACGAAAAAGAGACATGATAACGAAGCTTTTCGACCTGCACTCATCAGGTTATCACGCAGGTATATAACAAATTACTTGAAATCAACTATATTATACTCGGTAAACCCGGATGCAACCTAGACGCCGTAATTATTAACTCTTTCAGTGCCGATGGCACGTATATGTGATAGATAAACTTGTCATTTTCATTCACCAGTTGCTGGACCACAGGAAAGTTATATGGTGGTCAATGTATATAAAAATTTTGAGCTTAAATCAAGCATTTTAAAGATATGATTATAATTATATGCTACCACAGAAAATTTCAGAGAAAATTGCAGATTTTTAAAAAGATATTACCTTATTTCAACATTAAACAATAGTAAAAAAATGAGAGACCAAAATATGATGGACAAAAAAAAAAAAAAGAAACTCAAATGTAATTTTCAATAATTCTTATGCATAAAGTTGGGTAAAGTAATGTTTAATATCATAAGAAACGGTAATAAATTTTCTTGCAAGTTTTGTACACAATATCTTATGAAATAATAGATGGTTAATGAAGTGCAGACATTTGAAAAGTAAGCATTGATCACATTTCGGTAAAAGTTTGAAGAGAGCTAACCCCTTGGCACAGTAAGAGTTAATATTACCCACCAATAACAGGTTCATTATATAGTCGCCATATTAAAGATCAAGATTATGTATACATACAAATGATGCATTGATATCACACTAAGCCCTTACCTCCATAAAACATAATTGTTTTCTAATTCGCCTAATTTTACTAACTGCCAAATAATTATTTAGAGAAAGAGGAACACAATTTACTTACGTCTCTATTAAAGCCCGATATTATGCTATCACAAACGAATAATTATCCTTCCACATTTGAAGGACGTGCAATATTAAATAAATCGGCAACTGAGTGAACTATTGTACTATTAAACATAAAACTGTTCATTATTTCAGCAAGGCAGCATCTTCAAGAGCAAAATACCCGCATTTCTAATTGAATGTTATATGATATTCATCAAATTTTATTAAGTTAACAATAAGAAGGAAACAGGGCATTCAATTACTCCCCTCCTATATACCCCCTCCTTAATTAGGAGTCCAATTTACATTCATGACTGTATCACCACAAACAGTTAGGGGTGTCGATCCGTGTTCATGATTGGAGGGGATGACTGGCGAGGGAATGAAGCCATGCAGTGACGTATATAGGGATTATGGCGCCCGGGGAAAACAATGAAGTTACTCCCCCCCCCCCCCCCCCTCAACCAGTGACTTTGCTTCCTCGCCTGTAGTTATTTATGAAACTTTGGCTGCATGCCAATAAATGTGTAAAAGCATTTTTTTTTAAATTCTTTAATTAAACACGGAATTAATCTTACTTGCATTTTGAAACTGAAGTTTGCGCAGCGGGGAGAAGGGGAAGCACAATTATATTGTTTGCCCCGTAGGCGCCATAAAGACCCCTTCCCGGCACTCTCCCCCACCCCCTAATCAGTGTGCTTGGAAATTTGCATTGAATTTTTCAAGTCAGACCGGTGCCCCCAATGGTGCCAGTACCCCTTCAATCAAGGGCAGAAAATGAACTTTCTAGAAATGTCATTTTCTCTTTGAAATTCAGATACCGTTGGCCAAACGACTTTTTGGTAGCCCTACTTCATATGTGCGTGAAGTATGTATCATATGAGTGGCATCAAAATAATAAAAGAAGAGGATCCAAGCTTTACAAATATATGTCATTTATTAATAATTGTGATTAAGATATGATTAAACATCGATAAATCTCGGTTTCGTTTTTTTTTTCTGGGACGCACTGTATATAGTGTTAATAATACGAACACTAGTACCTTACACAAAATATCATTCTAGCGTTAAATAAACGACAAACAAGAGAACATCAACTGATAATTGCTGGCAATTCTTTATTGGCGGAACCGAATTACATAATTATGTTATAGCCTTCTTTGCCAGCTTGTTTGCTGTAATTTCCCGTATAGTTCAATGTTCCCATTCATCGATTAGGCCTATAGAGACTTTTTACATTAAAAAATACAATGTCCTTGCAAAAAGAAGATAATTTTCTGGCACTTTATTTTGTATAGCTACGAATCATGTAGTACAAGAAAAAAAGAGGAGGAAAAAAAAACACATTCTGAGTGAGCCAGGCAGCTGCATATTCGGGTTTTAGACCTAGAGTTGAAGGCATTGTACATGTATACACCGGTTGCAGTAATTTTCAAAATATTCAACTGTTTACGAAAAGAGATAACTTAAATATAAAGCAAACAAATGAAACATAAACAAACACTAAAGAAAAAAATTGAAGAAACCCCGCGAAGATTAAGCCCGCTCCTCTGAAAGTAAAATGTCTAATCTTTGAAATATCTTAATAAGATGAACATGATTAACATTACCCTCCATAAAACAATTGTTTTCTAATTCGTCTAATTTTACTAAATGCCAAATAATTATTTAGAGAAAGAGGAACACAATTTACTTACGTCTCTATTAAAGCCCGATATTATGCTATCACAAATGAATAATTTTCCTTCCACATTTGAAGGACGTGCAATATTAAATAAATTCGGCAACTGAGTGAACTACTGTACTATTAAACATAAAACTGTTTATTTTTTCAGCGAGACAGCATCTTCAAGAGCATAATACCCGCATTTCTAATTGAACGTTATATGATATTGCCAAGTATAATCATCAAATTTTATTAAGTCAACAATAAGAAGGAAACAGGCAGGGGCCTGGGAACGATTTTGTTACTGGGGGTGCTGTGAGCAGTTTACTGTCTCTTTTTAAGTCCAAAAATCTCTGACAAGCAAAAAAAAAAAAAGCGTTTAAGCGTAAAAGCGTTTAAGGGTCTTTTTTAAACTACTTTTAGCTACAGCACCCCCAGCATCCTTAGCCCTCTAGTGGGTGCAGGGGGTGCTGTGCACCCCCTGTTTTTTTCCAGGGGGTGCTGCAGCACCCCCGCACCCCCGGCTCCCAGGCCCCTGGAAACAGGGCATTCCATTACTCCCCTCCTATATATATATATATATATATATATATATATATATATATATATATATATATATATCCCCTCCTTAATTAGGAGTCCAATTTACATTCATGACTGTATCACAAACAGTTAGGGGTGTCGATCCGTGTTCATGATTGGAGGGGATGACTGGCGAGGGAGCGAAGCCATGCAGTGGCGTACATGTATATAGGGATTATGGCGCCCGGGGAAAACAATGAAGTTACGCCCGAGAGCCCAAACCGGATCTACATTATTGTACAAGCGAGGGAGCAAAGCGATCGAGCGCCAAATTTTTCCAGTTTTAACCCTAAACAACGCGATTTCTTTAGCATTTTACCCAGGAAATTTTGCAGTAATGAGCACCGGTCCCATGCAATTGAGCAATAGAGAAGCTCGAATTCCTTCTACAATCGGGAACAAATCTAACGAAAACCCTATAGGCTTGAGAAAGAGTCGAGAAATTCAGCAAGGCTCCCTGAAGTGGAGATTTCTTTCAAAAGTTGAACCTTTGCAAATGCTGTTTTATACACTTTATCCTATATTGGGGCCCAATATTTCGGGAGTGATATGAAACTTACATATAGCGAGCAAAGCAATTACATCTTTAATTTTTCAACTTTTGAACCCTTTAAGCTATTTAAGAACTATAATATTATACTGGTGGCGCGAAATTATGAGATCCCGAAAGAAAATACTTATGCGAGGGAGCAAAGCGACCAAGCTTTGGAAAACATTTCAAACCTTCAGAAACTAGCTTTCTAGTGCATATACCTTGCAGATTTGGGGCGCATAATCCGGATTATGCCTATGATTTTCTTAATTTCCCAATTTTTTTCCTCTCCTTTGCGTTTTTTGCGCCCCCTCCAAGTGCCGCCCGGTGGCATGTGCCCCTGGCCCCCTAGATACGGCACTGAGCGAAGGGGGAGGGGGAGGTGTGGGAGGGGGTGTCCCCCTCCCACACCAGGGATTTTTTCGAAAATCTTTCTATAAAACTTGCATTTTAGAGCATCCCAAAATGGTTTTTAATGAGAAGGAGGAATGCACGGATCTACGCCAATGGACGGAACCCCTTAATTGAAAATAACAAGGCGAGCGAACGAAATTTCTTCGATATTTTCGCATTGAAAGTATGTCATTTCTTATTTCCTAATTGAATGAATGAATGAATGAATGAATGAATGAGTTTATTACCAAATCACAATGATACATACATCTTGGTAAAAATCACAATAACGTCTTGGTAAAGGGAGCCAACAAATAGCATATGCTAATCGAGGTTAGCCCAAAAAAATTGATTACATAAATCAAATTAATTGAAAATGTACATCTCATATATCTTCTTTTTTTTAAATCACACATATACATTATTTACAATCAATAAAAGTAGTAATAACAGTACAACAATAACAATAATAACGGATATCAAGTGAGCTTAAAATAAATAAAATGAATGATAATCATCTTCATGAACATTCTAAAATTGATTTTGAAGTTGGTATTCTCCAATTAAGTATTATTGTAATGCCCGTCCAAAACTTCTGCGACCGGTTATATTCCTTAATTCTTTTGGCAAATTATTCCATATAACAGGTCCTGAATATGAAATCGATTGTTTACCCAGATTCGTATTACTGATTGAAAAATTCAAAGTAGATTTCTCTATGTTTCTTGTATGATAAGGGTGATCTAGTACTGAAAAATAATCAGATAAAGTATGAGGCAGACGGTTATACATTATATCATGCATAAAAAACCAGTCACATATTCTTTGAAAATATCTAGCACTTTAAGATCATAAAATAAAAGAGCAGAGTGGTATCTCGAACCTTTGAAAGCAATTACTCTGGCCATTCGTTTCTGAAGCATTAGGACAGGATTCAGAGTTGTCTTACATGTAGCACCCCAAACTTCTAATCCATACGTTATATGGGGTAAAATAAAAGAATTATATAACATGAGCATTATTTTTCTTGACACGAAGTGTCTTAATCTATACAATATTCCAATCTTTTTACTTAGTACATTGCATACATTATCAATGTGTTTCTTCCAGGTCAAATTTTTGTCTATACGAATTCCAAGGAACGATGTTGACTCAACTGACTCTAAAATAGTTTCATTAATGAGCAATTGACCTGAAATTGAGAAATGTCTTCGTCGAGTTTTAAATAACATGTAATTAGTAAACGAAGAAGCTTGATGGGAGGAATTTTTAATTTGTAAACAAATTTCGACAGGTTCGAATCCCGCTGGTTCCAATTTTTTCTGACTTGTGTTTTTCATTACAGATCGAGCATACGATCTTTAACACTGCATGGGAGTAAAATGCCTAAAAATTTGTTAACATGTAATTAGTTTTTTTCGTATTTATTGTAAGTTTGTTTGAGTTGCACCAATCTGTAACAGCTTTCAGGTTACGGTTAACTTCTGATAAATCAATATTACGTTCATCATGCTTAAATGTATGAAATAGATTAGAATCATCGGCAAATAATCGAAAATTGAAATAATTTGATGAATTTGGTAGGTCATTAATATAGACAAGAAATAATGTCGGGCCTAACACCGAGCCCTGGGGGACGAAGCATGAAATAGATTTATAATCAGATTTTTCACAGTCGTAAGTTACAAATTGTTGTCTGTTTGTTAAGTAATTCTTAAACCACTCTAACACTATTCACGGAATTCCGTAATGCTCCAGTTTTTTTGAAAAGAATAGAGTGATTAATTGTATCGAAGGCCTTAGCAAAATCGATAAATACTCCTACTGTCAAGCTCTCTTCATCAGTTGATTGAGTAATTTGATTGATCAAGTTTATAAGCGACAGTTTTGTACTATATCCATGTCTAAATCCATACTGATGATTATATAATATTATTTCTTTTTTCTCTAAGAATTTCACCACTCGAATATTTACAAGTTTTTCAAACAATTTATCCACAACTCGTAAAATTGATATGGGCCTATAGTTACCCGGGAAACTTTTGTCTCCTTTTTAAATACGGGCACAACTCTCGCTATTTTTAATTTATCCGGGAAGATGCCCGTTGTGAATGATAGGTTTAATATATGCGCGAGTGGTTGGCAAACATAGTTCTGTGCATATACTAATTACTTCTACTTATTAAAGAATGTGATGGTATTTCAAGATCAAACATAATGAGTTTGGATAATTATTAGTTTTAAGTTAATGTATCATAATTTTTGTTTTGTTATTCATAAATAGGGGGGGGGGGGCGGGTGGTGGTGTCAACAGAGGCCACCCTCCCCCTCCCCCCCCCCCCCCCCCCCCCCCCCCCCCCCCGGGATCGACAACCATGACCACAAACAAGGCCAATAAAACAACACGAGAGGGAGATGACCTCCATAATTTCCATATATTCGAGTGACATATAAAGAAAAATATGAAACAATGCTGAGAACATTGTTTTTTATTCTTTACTTAATTACTTTGGTTGTATTATAGAAAATTTTCCTCACAAACTGCACGGGTGACACAGACTCACATATTATTGAACGCTAGATGGCGACAGACAGAAACGTCACATGCATGGTTGCCATATTTGCGTTTCAAAACAATGATTGCTACGCTCGCAACGAAGCCGAAATGCCACAGCCCTTCACAGGAATTGATCCGAAAAATACGAACAATTGTGAAAATAAAACGGCTTTTTCGGGGTAAAAATGTTTGCCAAGTCAAGTAATTACAAGGTACGTGTATTTTAATCATGTAGCTCATCATTTATTTTTAATTGACTTCTTCAGTTAGTGAAAAATTCTAATTTCCAGATACGGAGTCGATTCCTTGTCGATATTATGTATCCAAGGTTAACCACTCCCCATGTCTAGCCGCATAGTGATCTCCGAGAACATGCTTCAATTGGTTCGATCGTAGAATTCGTAAACGAGGACGACATAAAACTAGGCTATAATATTGAATGCTTACTCACCAGTGTTCACTGTTTCAGCAACTGCAGTAAATGCTGAATCTTACAGACAAATAACGTTGAGTTTTTAAAGCGATTTTTGTGTACGTTGGTGATATTATGAGTGGATTCTCGCTGCAATCCCGTTCTCGTTTTGTGCAGTCACTTGAGTTTTTCTTATGACCGCGGCCTTCCGAGTTCCGTGTATGTATTTCCGGTTGACTGATCATATCAAGTGGGGTGGGTGTATGTACTCATTGTGGTCTAGTCTTTGAAGAAATTCCTATCATGCTTTTCATATCAATATTTCTGATAACATTATGATTAATTTCTTAACTTAAATTAGTCTTCCAGCTGTCTTGTTCCATGTTGTTAATGTAGAATCTACTTTTTTTCTTTTTTTTTACTTGTGTAATAAAAAGAAAATTAAATAACATTTGTCAAGTAGCGAGTTCGGCGAAATGCCACTTTCGGATTTTGTATCTGTCATGCACGTAAAACAAGTACTTGAAAACTCGCTAATAACAGCAATCTAGATTCATATTTTACCTTTTTGACGCATCTGCTGGTAGCTAAGTCTAAGAGGTATTTTGTTCTTTTGATGTCAATTACTTGGACAGATTTTCAGTATAATCTGAAATAAACGTGTGACAATCCGAGAGACTTTGGAGCACTATGCGGTCGGGACTGCTCCAGGGGGCTGCCATTTTGATAATATTTTCCCAGAATCCGCTCGGACCTCTGAACTTTGATAGCTCTTCCGGGTTATACAATCACATGCAGTCACTCCGTGAATGAACTGGTTTGATAGCCGAGAGTATGAGCTTTCATCTCGTACCAAGATTGCTGGATTTGGCCTGAAATTGACTTTTGTTCGTTGCAGAGAAGAGAAAGTGTTAATTTTGACATGTTTTGAGTATATTTTTCATACTTTGGGAGGTAAAAAACAGTTGAAAATGTTATGAAGGAGGGGGAAAAACCACTTAAGAACCCACATTTTTAGAAAATTTGAAGTTTCAAGAATGCAATGGTGTATAATGTTAGTGATTTCATAATCGCGCATGGAATCGCAGAGCACTTAGAAAAAAAATAGACAAATCAGAAAAGTGATAAAAATGGTGACTTGACTTTATTTGGAGTTGAGCCTTTTATTTAGTATACTCTCTTTAGCTGTTTGTCATTGTTAAAATGTTGTGGGTGTAGAATCTCTGTATAAAAAAGTAATATAACTAAGTCTTATGCTAGGGCAAGCCAAGAGTCAATATAGTTTTGAAATAGTTAAATAAATAAATAAATATATATTTATATATATATATATAATATATTATATATATTACTCTATTCGCAGCCAAAGGGGGAATCCTTTTATCTCAGCCTATAGTTATAACGCCAAATTTCTATTGTGACGGAATAAACCGCATTGTTAGAATTCCCCCTATGATCGGAAATAGGGATATATACTTGTATATATATGGTTATGGGGACATTCGCATTGTTATACGTCATCCCAATGTCCCCATTACCGGGCTCCATGTCCCCGTAATCGGGTTGACGGAATAAATCGCATTAATAGTCCCCATAACCCTAGTTTTGTATGTATATATATATACATACAAAACTGTGGTTATGGGGACCTATAACAATCCGATTTATTCCGTCAGTGTGAAAACAACCCGATTACGGGGACATGGAGCCCGGTAATGGGGACATTGGGATGACGTATAACAATGCGAATGTCCCCATAACCATATATATACAAGTATATATCCCTATTTCCGATCATAGGGGGAATTCTAACGATGCGGTTTATTCCGTCACAATAGAAATTTGGCGTTATAACAATAGGCTGAGATAAAAGGATTCCCCCTTTGGCTGCGAATAGAGTAATATATATAATATATTATATATATATATAAATATATATTTATTTATTTATTTATTTAACTATTTCAAAACTATATTGACTCTTGGCTTGCCCTAGCATAAGACTTAGTTATATTACTTTTTTATACAAAGATTCTACACCCACAACATTTTAACAATGACAAACAGCTAAAGAGAGTATACTAAATACAAGGCTCAACTCCAAATAAAGTCAAGTCACCATTTTTATCACTTTTCTGATTTGTCTATTTTTTTTCCAATGTCCCCATTACCGGGCTCCATGTCCCCGTAATCGGGTTGTTTTTACACTGACGGAATAAATCGCATTATTAGTCCCCATAACCCTAGTTTTGTATGTATATATACATACAAAACTGTGGTTATGGGGACCTATAACAATGCGATTTATTCCGTCAGTGTGAAAACAACCCGATTACGGGGACATGGAGCCCGGTAATGGGGACATTGGGATGACGTATAACAATGCGAATGTCCCCATAACCATATATATACAAGTATATATACCGGTATATATTGTAGCGCTATAAAATGAACGGGAGATAACTTAATGTAGAGAGAACTCAGGAGACACAAGAAAGACGAACGGATCAGTTGAAGATGTTTGGTAGTGCTCTGATTTTATTGACTTCACTTGGGGCATGCTTTGCCCAAAATCTACAGAACATAATTTACATAATGTATATTTAAATTCAAATGATATATCAACAATACCAATATGGAGGAGTCTAACAAATATGGGGAAATCCAATTCAATAAATGAACCAATAGGGAAAGAAAGGAAGTGAGGTGGTATAAAGTAGGTTGGGATGATCACATAAGAATGGGAGCTGTCTGAGCTCAACTTAGGAATCAGGTGTGGGATGGAATGAATGAACGCACCTGAATAGGGAAGGAATGAAGGTGACAAAACAGAACAAGAGGAAAGGTATCTAGAGTGATGGTGGTGGTGGTAACTGAATATCATTAACTAAACTGAATTAATTCCAGATTGCAAGGCAGTGCTGAAAAGAAAACTAATGTAAATTAATTCAAGGTCCAGACGGACAACAAAAGGAGAGTAGACAAACATTTAGAGCAAAGTAATTGATGACAAAATAAAATTCTTACAATATATTACTAAAGGGTACATTAGGTGGACAGTTGAGCATAGAAATAAGGCAAAAAAATACTCCTAATGTAGCCTTTAGAGTTATATAATATATATACGTGTACATACATATTAATATAAATATTTATATCCATATTGAAAAGTTCCATGTGTGGGATAATAATAAGAAGAAGAAGAAAGAACTTGAAAACAATCAAGTGGTTCGCCATACGTATCCAACTGTTTATTTTCTACCCGTGCCCCAGGTCCTCAGTGTTTAGACAATTACAGTGTTTTATATAGTACATACACAATGACATGCATACATAGACCCCTTTTATTTATTTATTTTATTTCGTTTGTCATAATCAGGTTATAGGCCCACCATTCCTAATGGGTGGGGGGTTCTTACACAGTATTAGGCATACAGGGATGTGCCGCTCTATAATAATGGGTAACATTTTTGAGAGGATTGCAAAAAGAGTGATCTGCACTATTAGGGTACTTTTGATTTCTTTCTTCTTCATTTTTGTTACCCGATAGTATGACAAAAATGGTAGTTTAAATTTGCAATAATATTTTTTTAAGGATGAAAATTTGCAAACTGTTTTTTTCCACGCCATAAAATAATGAAAAATGGCAGACATGAATCGGGTGGGAAAAACAGAAAATCGCATGTAACTTCTCCAATTTTTAATGGATTTAGCGGATTTTACCACCATTGTTTTTCTCTTAGCAAGACCTTTCCAATGATACCAAATTTATAGGGATGTTGAAAAAAAATCCAAAAGTCACCGAACTCCCTAATTTGTGCTACATTCATTATGCATATTTGGATTTGACTTTTATTTGATGGTGATACTGCCCAACACCCCTAAAAGGGGTAAAACGGGCAGGGGTAGGGTGCGCAGATGGTATGAAGGCTACGAGAGAGGATTTTTGCTTAATTTGAGAAGTGTTTTTGTACGGATTCCTTGAATTTGTGTTTGTCGAGGATTGTTTTTACTGTATTTGGTAGATTATTCCAGTCGGTAATTGAACGGGGTATGAAAGAATATTTATAACAATTTTTGTTAGTAGCAATTGGAATATAACTATTTACCGAAGTTTTTCTCAAATTCCTTTGGACCGGGCGCAGGATGGACTGCACTGGCACGGCGAGGTGACCCACAACTGCCTGTTGAAAGATTGATAGGCGGTTTGTTTTTCGCCTTTGTTGTAAGGTTTTGATTTTAAGTTTCTTTTTCATTTCTGTTACACTGCTTCTCAAACCTGTAGTCTCCTGTTATAAAACAAACAGCTCTATTCTGTATTATTTCTAATTTATTAATAAGCGTTTGAGTGTGTGGATCCCATACGGATGAACAATAATCCAGTATGGGTCTCACAAGACAATTCCTTTACATGAGATGGACAGGAATGTAAATTCCTTCTAAGGAAACCTAGTGTTCTGTTTGCCTTTGCGCAAACTCTATCAACATGAGTGTTCCATGTTAGTCAACTCCCAGGTAAGTAAGGGAATTAGTTTCTGGTAATGTAGTGTTGTTCAAGTTATAATCGTATTTGTGTGTTTTTCTGGCATGAGTGATACGAAGAACATAACACTTTTGGACATTAAAGTCCATCTGCCACTTATTTTGCCAAGATGATAATCTATCTAGGTTTCTTTGTAACCTTTCGGCATCTTTGTTGCCTGTTACTGGTGTGTACAGAATGCAGTCGTCTGCAAATAGACGGCAGCTTGATTCAAGGCCATCAGGGAGATCGTTTATGAAGAGTAAAAAATCTATCGGGCCCCGAGACCGTCCCTTGCGGTACACTAGAATCTACTTTGACCCATTCAGAGCATTCACCCTCTATAACTACCCGCTGTTTACGATTTATCAAGAAACCTTTTATCCATCTATGAATCTTCCCCCTAATGCCATAGCGCCAGAGTTTGAGTACTACAATGTAGTAGTCTTTTATGGGGCACTTTATCAAATGTCCTGTTTAATGTACATTCTACCTTGTCAGTTTGGGACATGTATCTATAAGTATAACATTGTCTATTAGTAGAGGGTAGACCCCTATTAGCATTAGGCAAACCCGGAGAATAGGGGCCGGTCTGCGCGTGCTGTATTAATTTGTGTGCAAGCAAATGTAGCCCAGCGGCGGCGGCGACGATCTTGCACCAGATTCAGCGATGAAACATTTGCGAGTTTGACTCCATTTCTGGCCAAAATCGTTATGATTTTCATCAAACAACTACAAATCTGAAAGCCAAGAGGACAATATGATATATCACAGCATTAATTACTTGATTTAAAATATATTTGGAAGTTGTTTTGAACTTGATTATGAACTTGTTACAAGTGTTCATTTTTGGCTGTCTCTGCCGATCCGCACTGTAAAACATGGCACGCGCGCGCAGACCGGCCCCTATTCTCTGGGTTTGCCCCCTATTACATGTATGATGCCTTTACCTAATACCGACCTCTTAACGATGTTTCCAACGACTACGGCAAAGATTCTTTATGAAACGTAATGAAAATTCATCAGACTACTACCCAAATACTGGGGAACAAGATCCAGGTACTGCCGAGCGATAATACTTGCGCGTTCTTGTAGAAATGACGTCACATTAGAGTCATCTCATTTTACGCATAGAGGGAGAAGTGCTTCTTATTACCGACCCCTGCACATATTTGGCAATTTATGAAAAGAGATTATTTTAATGAAAAATTAACAATAAATTGATAATACTTATGTTTTTATTCCTCATCTTGCTCTACTTTGGCTGTTCTCAACGTTGCTAGGCATTCTACGCGTAGTCCCATGCGTTGATTTTCAAGACGCGCGCTAGATGCCATGATACGCTTAATGGTCGGTATTATGACTGGTCGGTATTAGGTGAAGTGATCATACTACGAAGTTAGAGGAGCTTTGAAATATACAGTGATTTTGGAAAAAGAGTGTAATGTACATGTAAACTATTTCTGACAATTTAAAATTTTTTTTTGTCTTTGTTTCTTAGCATCAATCCGCTGGGCAAGGGCAAAAACATTTGAAACTAGTAAAAGATGAGAGACCTAACATTTAATTGCGTCGATCTGTGCGGAATATGAGCTCAAAGCTTGATAAAGACCCATTCTTTGACTCTGATGGAGACCAAGAAAAAGAAGAACCTTTTACCTTGAAAGGAGAATATCACCGGGGCGTCACCCCGCCCTCCCCAATTCTAAACTCGCCCCGAAACGACAAACCACACTCTGGCAATACGAAAGCAGGGCACACGTCACCACTTTACTCTAGATCCTCCACATCTGGAAATTACACAGCGGAATCGGACACTATGTCGCGTAGGAGAGACTCATCTGGATCTTATGACCGCTCAAGGTCAAGATCAAGGTCGCCTGCTTACACAAAGTCGCCGTCAAGGACGCCCGACTACTCAGACTCATTCGACTCAGAGGATTCCATGCAGGATTCCAGACGAGCATCTCCAATAAGGAATCGGAAATCAACTCGTAGGAGCACTGCATCCACAAACAGATATAGCTCAGGGACTAGTAGTAAGGATAGTAGATCGACGTATCGGACCTATGGCAGTAGCTGTACAACCAGAACAACTAAACCTAGTGTAAAGAAAGGTGAGTTATAAACTTTTGATTACTCCCAAGAGTCCCACCCCCCCCCCCCCCCCCACCCCCCCCCCACATCTCGAGAAAGTAAAATAGAGATAAAATATTCTATGTTTGTATAATGTACATGTATGCAGCTATTTGACCCAACACACAAATCGTAAGCATTTCTGGGCCCCGTTTCATGAAAATTGTCCACAATAACAAGTTACAATAATTATCAGCTACTGAAATCCTTGAATCTGATATGCTGTTCAAAGCAAATTTGCCATAGAAATGGGGCAGTTATTATTGATAACAAGTTTTATGAAATGGGGGCCTAGGACAGGAACCAAAATAAGTTCCTGTACTTTTTAGTCTTGATGCAAGTATGCACATTACATATTCTTGTTATCTACAGTGTGTGCCCCAGAATTGTAGTGTGCAGACATCTGCAGTTTTGGAAAAAAAAGTATATATCTATATAAACCATAACTTCAAATTAATACCGTACATGTAAATGTTGTGCATGGCTTGTATGTATATTTGATATCAAGCAATGAAATTTAACAACTTTTCCAAAAGATTCTGGAAAATAAATATATATATATATATATCCAATTTTTTTTCTCAAAGGTGCTCCTAAGAAGAAGGGTGTGGGTCGATCACAAAGTGTGACCACATTACAGCAGTCGCCAAGGAGCACAGAGGTCTCGAGACGAATGCTGTCTGCCAAAGGTCACACTATCAACAAGCTTAGAAGTGAGGTTGATGATCTTCGGCGGAAGTACGACGATGCCATCAGGGAAAACAAGTTAATTAAGCAATTGCAGCGGCGTCAAGAGGCGGCACTTGCCAAGTTTGAGGACAAAGATGAGGAACTGCCGCAATTGCTGCGTAGTCATGCAGCGGAAGTGGACAATCTCCGGGAGAGGCTGCGCAGAACGCAGGATAGAGAGAAGGATAAGGACAGGAGATTGAAGGACAAGCATGAAGAGTTACATAAATTAAACGATGAGTTGAAGAAACTTAAGCATTTAGCAGACAACAAGCGTCTGTTAGAAAGAGACAAGCTTCAGAGAAAAGTGGATAGACTTCAGGACAACTTTGACGAGAAGGAGAGGAGAGTAAATGTAAGTCTTTTGCTTTTGATATTTGCCCGGTGTACAGATCTTTAGGCAGCTTTTTGAAAATTGTACATGCGTAAAGAGATCAAAATTTAAACTAGGAGTTACATGTAACAAAATTAAAATGCTACTTGTCTTTTTACCAGATCAGTATCACATGGCCTGACACTACAGCACATTCTCAGAAGAAGTTTCTTCTGATAAGTGATAAACTTTTATAAATGCAATTTTATAATTTTATAAAAAGGCTTTTATGAATTCAGTTATGAACTATATATACTTGACTTCATGAAATTCCTAGAATGCAGATCACCTGCATAACATCCTTTTGTAGCTTGTAATTTATTTTATTGTGTTACCCCGTATCTCTTCTTTTTTCCAGGAGCTAGAAAAGCACATAGAGAACATGAAGAAGAATGCCAGGCATGATAGTGAGCAATGGAAGCAGCATGAGAGGGAGTACAGAGGCAGGGTATCGTACCTTGAGGAGGAGAATCAAACTATTAAATTGCAACTCAAAGTGAGTAGTGATTTACCGGTACTTTCTGCAGTAACTGTCACATTCAATCTGAAATTGTATTTGAACTTGTAAATGGTCTGGGAAATACACTCCTATTAATTCTACATGTATATTTATATTTATATTTATATATTTATTTCTGAATGGTTCATCATATTACATAGTACATTGAAATAACTCCTTGGAGCGATCACATCCATAAAGAGAAAGATATTTAAGGAAACAAATTACAATGACAGAATCGTAAAATAACTATGGTCACAACACAGACATAGAATAATGGAGCACCATACAGAGGTAGAGCAATATAAGCTTAAAAGGCTTGAAACGTTGCCATACCTTCACATTCAAAACTAACGAATTACATATATTATCATTCAAAACTAAAACTAAAACAAAATAAACAGAAAAAAACAAAAACAAAGAGAAAACTCAATAACTAATCTTAGCATTAAATGAACTAATTTGAAATTTTACACTATTTACAACAGATAAAGATGAAAATAAAGGTATAGAAGCTAAGAAGATGGAGAAAGAGGAGGGAGCCTTTATTATCCCAAATAATATATGTAATCAGTAATATAGTAAAGACATCGATGGATCTCTATACACGTAATAGGACAAATTATGTAAGATGAAAATATAAAATGTATGTATGTCAGCGTGTGATTTCCAGTCAGTGAAGAAGGTTGTCCAAGTTGCTTGTGAAAATGTTTTTGACTGTCATTGACCTTTTTTCATTGTTATTTTTGAAAGAGTTAGAACAATAGGAAATAGAAAAAAATTAACATGAGGTCAGGAGACCTCATTTTTAACACTGTATCATTGAGCATTATCCATCCTGATTGAGAAGGTCCCTGTGGAAGGAAGTGATAGGTACATGAATTGCAGACAATGGTACCAGGTCTCCTATTCAATGAAAAGGTAATATAGATAAAATGGATACAATCTAGATGAATGAAATGTTGTCATCGTAATGTATTATAATATCTTTGATTGTTTTCCCTACTCATAGGAAAAAGAGAAAGAGCTAGAAATTAGGAACATTTACAGCAATCGTGTCTTGAAACCTCCTGCAAAGCTCAACACTACCCTCGACTCAACTCCTAGGCCCCTTGCTCAGACGCGGGCCACCTCCAATGACGACATCAAGAACACCAAGCCTGCCCCGACCATCCAGAGATCGTCCTCTGCAGAGGAGAAGCGAAAGACTGACCTCACCCCCAGAGCACCAAAGCCAGTGGTCAAGCCGGAAGAGAAGAAGGTGACTCCAAGGAAGGAGCAGGAAGAGAAGAAGAAAGGGCTTACAGACCATGAAAAGATCTTAATGGATCTTGACGGAGGTTTCAAACCTGTCCCGCCTCCAAGGAAGCAGGATGATGACATCCTGAAGGATTTGGACAATGAGATCAAGAAGAGGGAAAGATTGGATGAGGAAAAGATGAGGACCGAGGAGAGGATGAAGAGAGAGAAGGAAGAGCAGGAAAAGAGACGCAGAGCTGAGGAAGAAGAAAGGAGAAGAAAAGAAGAGGAAGAAAGAAAGGTAATGTATTCCCTCAGGAATATACGATTCAATGGATCTCATTATTCCTGGGGTCTCTCGATTCATGACGATCTTTAATACATGAATATTACCCTTGTAGAGCTGTGGTCCACTTGTCTGTTGTCTCTCACTTCTGCGTTATAATGCTTGCTCACCCAAAATATTCTGATTCTTATATCATGTGTATTCAATTCTGACCTTTAATAGCTACATTGTAGGAGTAAAGCTCTTGTCATTGAATACAAAAAGTAGTTTTTATTCTTCTTTATATATATAATTCTGTTGTTGTAAAACTGACCTTTCTTCAAATCTCAATTCATTTGATGGAAAATGGAGTAGTTAAAGTTAAATAATCTGAAATGAACAGTAGCTTGTTAGTTTCTTTCTCTTTTTACAGTATTGACTAAAATAAGCATTTTTTTATGTGCTTAAATATGTTGTATTGCTTGCTTTATTATGTACTTTATATGTAACTATCCTTTGACTATTCTTTCTCTTGGCATGCGTCATTGGGAACAGGGTCGGCTAAGCTTCTTTTCGGGTCCTAAAAACCCATATCAGTCTTCCAGGAGCAAAGCAAAATCTTCTGCATATGAACCCTATTTCCCATCAAACACTAAGAACACTTCTAACAGCTCCAAAGCTCCAGTCTCAAAGTCCTTCAAAGAAACAGACTCGTACAAGCCTTCCATTGGCAACTCCCCTAAAGCTCAGGCCTCAAACTCTCCCAGAGAAACGGACACCAACAAAACTTCATTCTTGAACTCTACAAATACCTCTGAGACCCCCAAAGCACCAGTTACAAACTCTTTCAAAGAAACAGACTCTTACAAGCCCTCATTCTTGCCATCAATATCAACAAAGAGGTGGGAGGATGTGAAGGAGGAAGGTTTCGGTAGTGGTAGGGAGGGAAGGTTGGAAAGGCGAGAGGAAAAGAAGCCATTTTGGTTGAGGAATGACAAGGAGGACAGTCCCCAGAGATCAAGGGACATCTCAGTGGTATGCTTTCCGTCGTCCTTCTTTGACAGTGGTCCTTGATGTGTTGTGAACTGTATTTTGATCTAATATTTTTCTTCAAGGGGTACGAATCATACACTCATACATGTAGTTTCAAATAACTGTATGCTTTCCTTACTGGAAGAAATAAGAGGTGCAACTGTAATTGACCACTTTACAGGGACCGGATGAAATGTAAACACCTAACATTTTAATTTTCCCATCCCTTCTCTTATTATCTTCTCTCTGTTTTTGTCTTCAGTATGAACATTCATGAATACATGTACATCATGTCTGTGTACATGTATACTACATGTATGTACACATGTATGTTTTGCAATTTTTAATTGTATCCATCCAGTCAAACTTGATTGAAAACGAGATGGAAATTGATTTTACTTTCATTATAAGATGTGATGTACATGTACAGTAATGTGTTTGAGGTGACAGTGGACTAATGCATAGCCTGAAACATTTCCTAGCTAACTGCCTTATTTGATCCCCCTCTTTTTGCATGCTAAATCTATGGTCTGCTGTTTGCTCACGTGATATGCTTTTTTATGCCTCCGCCCACCGAAGGTGGGTGCCGGAGGCATTATGTTTTCGGGTTGTCCGTCCGTCCGTCCGTCCGTCCCACTTCTCATTACCGCGATATCTGAAGAATCATTTGAGGTAGGAACCTCAAACTTGGTACTAGTATGTATCCCCATACGAAGATGAACTGATTAGATTTTGGGGTAAGTAGGTCAAAGGTCAGAGGTCACAGAGGTCAATTTACATGAAATTACATAAAAATTCTTGGTTTTTAGCACCGTTACCACGATATCTCAAGAACTGTTTGAGATAAGAACTTCAAACTTGGTACTAGTATGTTTCCCTATATGAAGATGAACTGATTAGATTTTGGGGTAAGGAGGTCAAAGGTCAGAGGTCACAGAGGTCAATTAACATGAAATTACATAAAAATTCTTGGTTTTTAGAATAGAATAGAATAGAATATTTATTTATTACCAAGAATACAAGAATACAACGAATATACAGTGCATAAATACAGATCGAAATACTTTGGTAAAATGAGCTAACAAAATAGCATAATGCTTATCGAGGTTAGCCCATTATCACTATCATATTAATCATTTTACATTCAAACATATTTACAATTTACAATTGATACATATATTTACAATTTACAATATTTACATGAAAAAGTATTTTTGAAGGATCAATAAAGGATTTAAAAATGTTTTGTTTGCAGCTCCCAAAACTTCTAATCCATAAATAATGTGAGGCAGAATAAAAGCATTATATAACATTGTTAATATTTTCTTTGAAACAAAATGGCGTATCCTATATAATATTCCAATTTTCTTGCTTATCGTTTTGCAGACGTTGCTTATGTGCTTTTTCCAATCTAGGTTTTGGTCAATGCAAATTCCAATAAAGGATGCAGAATCAACAGATTGTATGTTTTTGTCATCAATGGACAGATGACCAGATAATGTGTATTTTCTTCCTTTATTACTAAATAAAATATAATTAGTTTTATCAATATTAATTGTCAATTTGTTTGTACTGCACCATGCTGAGATATCCATTAAGTTTTTAGCACCGTTACCACGATATCTCAAGAAATGTTTGAGGTAAGTAGGTCAAAGGTCAGAGGTCACACAGGTCAATTTACATGAAATTACATGAAATTCTTGGTTTTTAGCACCGTTACCACGATATCTCAAGAACTGTTTGAGGTGAGAACTTCAAACTTGGTACCAGTATGTATCCCCATAGAAAGAGGAACTGATTAGATTTTGGGGTAGGTAGGTCAAAGTTCAGAGGTCACAGAGGTCAATTTACATGAAATTACATGGAATTAGTGGTTTTTAGCACCGTTACCGCGATATCTCGAACTATCTGAGGTGAGAACTTCAAACTTGGTACCAGTATGCATACCCATAGAAAGATGAACTGATTAGATTTTGGGGTAAGTAGGTCAAAGGTCAGAGGTCACAGAGGTCAATTTACATAAAATTACATGAAATTACTGGTTTTTAGCCTCGTTATCAAGTATTTCTAGAAGAGTTTGAGCCATCAACTGAATTTAGGCGGAGGCATATAGGAGACGCAGTCGCATTCATCTTTTTTTTTTTTAATCTGACGTACCTTGGGGCTCAATGAATAGACTTTTGTATCTACATGTATGCAATGCAGTAAAAAAAATTGTAAAATGTTTATTGATTTAATAACAAGTTTCTACAGCAGGAATCAAAGAGTCTCAATAACATGACAATATTATATAGGTATAGATCATCAACTACATGTACACTGTGGATCATCAACTACATGTATTTATTTTGCTTGCCTGTCTTTGCTGTCATTCAACGTATGAAAAGTGTTGTGGAAGAAAAAAACCCCACCCAAAACAGAGGTTGTACATGTATCTATGTACTTCCCCACCCACTCCCATTTTCATTCACACGTTGGTGCTTGGGTGCTTTTCTCTGACCTTAATGATTTACCGTTGCCGTGACATTTTATATTTACTCTCGATGATGTGCAAAGTGTTCCTGTGATCATGCTCTCTGGCTATGTACATCCTTATCGATAGGGTTCTGGGTTTTACTGTTTGAAATGCAAACTTGGGGCAAGTGTGAGTTTGTTTCTGGTCCTCTCTGGGGGGTGTTTCATAAAGCTGTTTGTAAAGTTACGCATGACTTTACGAACGACTGGAACATGTTCTTGGGTGCTCTACTAATCAGATTCTTAATCATTTAGCGCAAGAACTGATCACCAGTCGTTCGTAAAGTCGTGCGTAACTTACGAACAGCTTTATGAAACACCCCACTGGAATGTTAAAGGATCTTACAATTTCTAATCAAAGCTTTATTTTATATTTTTGTTTTAGGAGAGAGAACGAAAGCAGAAGGTGGAAGGTATGTTTCTCTATTTTGTATAAATTTGCTTTACATCATACAAGTATCCATTTATCATTTAAGTTTTCATATTCATTGTGGTTTTACAAGCATACATTATCGCACGTGATATACATGTACACTTAATTCACAGACACCCATAAAAATTTCACAGCATCTCTCTTAATTCAGTGGTTGTAAAAATATATGTTCAATGTTAAGATTTATTTCCATTTTCTGCATATATATATACAAAAATTGTACATACAAGCCTCTTACATGTAGATCCTGTCTCACACATTTACAATTCTTTCATAAGATAATTAAATACACATCTTTACCCGTCAACTTTTGCATATTATTTATCGTAAACTTATACAAACTTCCCTTTATAATCACAATTTTCAACTCATCAAAAGCTCATGATTTATTCATGCTTGATCACAAACTCTGTAGAATATTAGAATTCATAAATGTACATGTTCTACAACCATCTGTCTGATTTGAATCCACCTGAAATATATGTAAATGTATGTAAAGTTAAGAAATGTACTTTCACCTTGTAGTTTTCAGTGTTCATTTATATCAGATTTTCTAATTTCTTTCATTGTGGGAATATTCACTACTTACATTGCATTGCCTTTTTGTGACATGGAGAAAGGAATTTTTGAAAGCAAGAGAAGGCTTAAAGGAACATTTTGAAGTGCATTTTTATGACGGGTTTGCAGAGGGAAACACATGTCATGATGTAATAATTCAGTTTTTTTTTACCCGGTACTTATTAGCAAGAATATGCATGGTGCTTTATTTAAATGTTGAAAATTAATAAAGTCACTTAATCTGCTTGAATTTGGTGCTTGTTTTTTTTCTTCAAATTCAAATGATGATTTTGTCAATTATATTATGAAGAGAAAATAAAAGCATACGTACACTACTCTAAATATGAAGACTTTGTAATTAGTTCAAATACTAAATTGTGTCACTTAGAGTAATACCAAGAGAAAGTTAAAACATAACCTTTACTCTCAATCTGGATACGAGCACACACCCTGTATTTTTTTACAATGTTTTAGGTTTTTAGTGGTACTGGTACTGCATGTACTTCAAACAAAAGTATACCAGTTCTGACTTTGAATACGAATAAGTATGCTACCTGAAAACTCTGTCTTTTCACCAGACCTTATTCTTGAAACACCAACACAATTTTTTTAATCCCCCTACATGTATCTTTCCAACCCCTCCGAATTGGCAGCACCTCTCAAATCTTCCACTTTCATCACCGACAAGAACTTCTTCTCCACTCCCAACACACCCATCTTTGACGATGCCTCATGCGAGGAAGATAACATCCCCTTCTTTGGCTCCAAACCTAAGAACGCCCCACCCCCCTCCAAGCCTAGTAATTCTATAGCTGCCGTCAATAGCGTGAGAGATCTGCACAAGTACTCCAGTAACGTTCGGCAGAATAGTGGTGGTAGTAAGCCAGATTCAAGAGAGAGTGGCGATAATGGTAAATAGCGTAGCATGTCACTTTTCCTGTCCATTTTCTTGATGATTATTCATGCATGCATGTGTTTCCTCTCTGTCGAACTCCGTAGATTCGTTCAAATTCATTCTCGAAACTCTTGCCTTCTGTTTGTCGTAACTAATCTATTGTTTGGTATTTCATGGTTTCAGGGGGTTTTCTCCTGATGCTGATCAGAGAATACTGATCGAAAACGTTGAGAACCACAGGGTTTTTATTAGCTGAGCTCACTAGCCGTTTTCAAAGCTCTTATTCTTTGAAAGATTACATGCTGTAACCCTGATTAATTAAACGTACAATTTAGTTTCTTCACAATGAAAAGTATAAGTGATACTTCACTAATCTATTGTTGTGTTGTTATTTTTCCTTCTCATGAAGTATCTTTCTTGCAAATATGATGCACATGCTTTGCTCTTGTTTTATACTGAAGTGTAAATAATCCATTTGGCTCTTTACATTCCTTTATGTGTTGAAGTACTCATTTGTGTTGAAATCACTTTTCTATAATATTGCTTTTATTTCATGTCAACATCTTATTTTGATATATTTTTTGTTCCTTTGGTCATGTGCACATCTGTGTTTTATGTGAGATCTTCCTCACACGGGAACATGGTGTCTTGTAGTATTCGTACTATACATTGTACATGTGTAGAGCAGATAACTATTATTTTTTTCAACCATAAATTCTGTGCATGCCCTCACCCCATCCCCCCCACAAGAAATACTTCTTTTTAGATGCATCTGGAGCTACAGTGTATGTGCCTTTTATTGTTGTCAATGTACTATACACCATGTACATGTACATGTGGAATGCTATTGTTTTCTGTGGAAAATAGATTTAATTCAGATTTACATATGAGTCAACGTTCATCATACTTTCATTTTATTTATTCATTTTGTTAATTTATAATGTCATAATTTTAGGGGGTGAACATCTTTCACTTGTACAGAATTATAAATCCCAAATTAGTGATTAAAAAGAAAAAAATTATGTTATTATTTAATTCTTGATTTTTGGAAATATCCAGAGCCAGTGAAGTTCTTACCTTCCATATATTTGTAAAATAGAGAGGAGACGAGAAGAAGAAGATCTGGCTGCACAGAGGAGGAAGCAGAAGGAGGAGTCTGAGAGGCTTGCTGAAGAACGAAAGAAGAAGGATATTCTGCTAGCCAAGATGAGAGAGATTGACACCAAACCAGAATCAAGGGGAAGCAAGAAAGAATACATGTATGTTATGGAATAATGCCGCTTTCCCCAGCACTAAGAACATGGTTTTGTGCAAGAGAGGGACTGTTTCCATGTTCAGTGAATACAATTTTTCTAGCAATTAGACCCATTGAAGTTCCAAGAATACTCCTAGGTGCTTTATCTTGTTCTCACTTTGATATGATGAAGTTGACCTTGCGTGACATTGTTGATGTCATTTACTGTAAAGGTATTAAAATATACATGTTGTACATGTAAATGATTTGATGATTAAAAAATAAAAAGAAAGGAAATGATTTTATTTCTGTTCCAAGATTTTATTTTAGATCAGCGATTTAGAAGAAGATTTTGTGTAAGATGAGTGATTTTCAAAAAGATTTAACATTGTAAGATGAACGATTTTCAATGACATTGAATTAGTTCATATTCTAAAGTTCATGTACCTTTAACGTTAAATTTTTATGCGATTTTGGTTGAATATGAAGAAAGAAATGTCATACTCTTCTGCTTTTTCTTCCTCCATAGATTCACTCAGCCCATTGAGAATCTACACAATGGTAAACCATCCCATCCAGATGTTTTAGGGTCTCCTTCCTCTTCACCCAAGAGGAAACCAGCTGCGGAATCCGACGCTTCATTTGGAGGCTACGCCCCCTCATTCGGCCGTCGAGCAGCAGCTGGCGACAAACCTCCTGTCAAGAAAGGAGGTCTATTCGACGATGATGACGATAGCGACGACTTATTTTCAACCGCAAAACCAAAAGCAGCAGATAAGTCAAAGGACATGTCTAATCCATTTGCGGACAATAGCAAGTCGAGCACGCCAAACAAAGGCAGGAATTCATTCGAAGGATCTGTTTTTTCAACATCGACGAAGGCGAAGCCGGTCGCGGACAGCGCCACGTTGCCTTGGGAGAAGAAGACGCCACCAGGCAACCTGTTCAGTCAATCGAACAAACCAAACGGCTTGACCGTCGGTGTGCCAAAGTCCAGTTTCGATGACTTTGATGATGACATTGAGGAGGTTATTTTATGATAAGCTTATCGTAATTTACCAAAAGGAAGTGCTATCATCCATGAGACTGTGAGCTAGTGATTGCAACTCATTCAATTCACTTACTGCAGTCCGATGGGAGCTTTCTTTATTCAAAGAATTCACATTTTAACATGTTTTTAAACATTCCATGCTTATGATCGCCTTGATATTTGGTCTGAAAAGACTAAAATACTTAAACATTTATTTGAAGTTTAAAGCTCAAAACTCTGTCAGCAAAACATACATGTACAGTGTATTCTCCTCAGTGTAGCAGTGTCATCCAAGAAACAAATTGTATATTTTTATTCATCTTAAAATAAGGCCAATGTCTAATGAAGCCGTTAGTCATATTACTTTTTCTGGACTCTATTTGAGGAATACAACTTAATGTGATACTAAGAGATGACTTGCTTCAAGAACAAAACAAGAGATCTTCAACAATATGTCTTCATGGGGAGGATTACATTATAATATCTCTTCATTTTAATCCTCAAACCCTCTGAAGTGGTGATATATTTTAGTGTGATTTCCATAATGTGACTTCTCATCAAAGAAGTTAACTTGTCAAAATGTTCAGTTTGGAAATTCTGCTTGGTATTGATACACGTAGCACCAAATATTCAGTGTTATAAACGAAGAGGCTGCATGTTCACGTGCCGGGCATTTTACTGAAATCAAAAGTAAAACTTTGTACAATTTACAAATGAAAAATATTGCCATGTCTACAATTAAATTTGGCAAATGCTACATGTATTATTGCTGATCATGAAAATATTTGATGATGCTGTAATCATGTACTAAAGTGATTTGAAATAGATTCAATATTATTCTGGGTTAGGTTTAATACTTACATGTAGATTTAATGTTTCATTAAACATGTACATGTACAGTACTTGCGCACTAGGAATGGACTCTGTCCAGAAATGTAATCTTGTTTATTTGTTGAGTGGTGATTTTTTTTTTTTTTAAAGATTTCACCCATATTTTAAAACAGAATAAAATTGCAATTGATGTGCATTTATGTAGCAACTCTTCTCTTTTGGATACATACATGGTACTTATAATTTCACTGATTTTCCATTGTACATGTCCACTGAATTTAGCAAATGAAATCTACATGTATGTATAAAATGCCATTGGAACACTTTGTCACTCCACAAGCCACATTATTGCTTCACTACAAGAAATTATTTAATTTTTAAATAAAATTAACAATTATTTGTTTTGTAAAAAACGTTATCAGAGGTAGATATGGTAGTTATAACATGTAGTTATGGTGCTCAAACAGTTTAATTCAATTGTCTGTTCCATACACTAATTTTTTAATTGTGTTTAAACTTGATGGTAATTGTTCATTACTTCAGACGGTATTCACACAATGAACCCACAACAGGCATCACAGGAAGTATTACATGTATATTACTCCGAATACACCAAACAAGTTTAGAGTAACATGCAACTTTTGTTTTACATGACGTTTCATATAGGCTTGCATGATTAACTGCCCTACTTTGACAAAAAGGATTCAACTGTCAAATTTGCACTAAGTTCCATGTACCTGAGTACATGTAATTTGCTGAATATACATATCTTGAAATACATAGTAAATATATACAAATAACTACTGGAATGAGACATTTATGAAATTGAATTGAATTGAACATTTCTGAGGAAACTAAGACAAAAATAATGCACCGAGCAACATTCCAATGCCATTGCCATTGCCAAGCAGCACATTTGGTATTTGACATGGACATCTGTACATGTATACATGTATGGGAGTATGAATATCTGATTATGTAATATACTGTATTTGCTTTCCTTCACATTTATCAGTACTCACATGTATGTGTTTCATGTACAATTATTACTGTATGGATATTGTATATATCACTTTCCTGTTGTAAACATTAAGAGACATACATGTACATGTACATGTGTGTATTTGTTTTAATTTGTTTTTAATGCAAATCATATTTGAACCACAGTATCTACTGTACACATCATGAATGTAATGTATACATATCTATATAGTGGAACCTCGTTATCAAGAACACTGTTATAACTAACTCTGGTTATAACAAGGTGATTTTGGCGGTCCCACTTCTTTGTATTCTATTTTTTTTAGCCCTGATATAACAAGGTTTTCGATATAACGAGGTGGTTTTCTGTGTTATAATGTGGTTCCACTGTAGTTGCATTTACTGTATCCAAAATGCAGTTCTGATTATTGTACCTATATCAGCACATGATAGTTCTTGGGGGAAAAAAGAGAGAGTGATATTTTGAGTCCAGTTGAAAAACACAGAAACAAGATGATGGAGATATAGTTTTGTAATCAAACACATCTTTGTGTTTAATAATATCTATAGCCGTTCCTCATGTGCAATTTACTCCATTTGGCATTTTGATAACGATGTGTGAATTACATGAATAATGAATCACAGGGATTTAGGATTGAAATATAAATGTTTATGTGTAAATATCTACTTCCATAGCTAAGCTCACTTGAAACAATGTTGTTTTCATTCAACACACATTTCCAGTGTGTTTATCCAAACTTCACTCCGACTGAGTATTCGATTATCAAGAAAGCTGTTTGATAAAAGAGGAAATAATTATATTGGTTATACTGGTGCCAAAATGGACTTTTTCACCTTGTTAAGTTTATGAACAATGTAAAGTGCTACTTTTTTCTAATGTGCATTTTAACATGTGTGAAAAAAGAGAGAAGAATTAAGAATCATGTATTCAATGAGCAAAGAGATATTCAAACTAAACATCTTTCAACATTATTCATAAAATCTTTTTCATAGAATTTCAATTCATGTGTACATTTTGTCTTTTCAACAATGTTTCTGCTCTAAACCTACATGTACATGTAGTCAAAGGGAGCCCAATGTAAAACATGTGTTTCTTGACAGATGGGGTTTTTTTCCGTTTTTTATTTTTCGGTAGTAACAACTATTTCTCATTAATGATGTAAATGTTGTGTGTGTTTGTGCCACTTTGTATATAGTTGTATCATAGTATTTATTTAGACCTTTGTCAGCTGTACAAAAGAAAGTTGTAAAAATCATCAGATTCATATCTTTATCTCTTTATAGATTTGTGATATGCAGAGCACTTTCTGTATTCTGTCAGTTTAGTATCTTTGCCTTATTATCACAGAAAGGGGCCTATTGTTTATAGAGAGGAATTATGTCATAATTATGCTAATACGATCATGGTGTGATTAAAAGACAACACATTATTAGTAAATAGTTGTTTTCTGACTTGTACTGTACCTTGTGGATCTTGTATATAAGGCCTCATGAAGATCGAGGCTCATTCCCTCTATTTCATGTATTCCTGACTCTGCGTGTCTCTGTCTTTCTCTTTCTTTTATTCTGTCTCAATTTATCGGCCTCTAATAATTTCTATTTCTTTGGTTCCATCTCTCCTTCTTTCTCTTGTTTTCACTCTTTGTCTCTCTCGTATTACTGTTTTTCACTTTCTTTGTCTCTCTCTCTTTCTCTGCCTCTAATAATCCCTCTCTTTTTTTCACTTTCTTTGCTTCTCTCTATTTCTCTTTTTCATTTTCTTTGTCTCTTTCTCTATTTTTCTTCGATTTCTCTTTTTTCATTATCTCCCTGTTGATAAATCCGGGTTGCTATCACTTGATGACTTATGACACTCAAGAAGTCAACATTAATTTCAATTAAAAAGAAACACAAAAATAAATCAGTTGTAAATACTACATGGATGATATGCAGTATATTTCTTCTGTACATGAATACAAATATAATTCTTTGTCCAAATATACAACTGTACATCAAATATACAAACTATTAAAGAATTTGTAAAGAGTACACAAACTTTACTTTTGACTTTCATAACAATAAAACTGGTAATGATCCATGTTAAATTAAAGTTTATAGGACACCTAACTAGATCCTTGCCATTTGATTGGTTGTTTGATGTTGATCATTTTGTCCCATTTAACAATTACGTCATCAATCGTGCAAATTTGGATCCATACGAAATTATCCATTTCACTCGCGACCACTAACACGTCTACATACGCAAAAACGACTTGCCTTTGCATGCAGCACGCATGCGACTATCAAGTACATGTACAATGACGGACCGCCTCGGCCGCGCGCTCAGCAACAAAATGTAAGTCCCTTCACTCTTGTTTCTTAATTCTTAAAATGTCAAATGAGAAGGATAGCTATTTTTAGGTGTCGTATAAAACAATGAATTTTTTTCATTCGTGCAATGGACAGAATATTTAATGAGGTGAAAGATGAAATGATTCAACGAGGCGGAGCCGAGTTGAATGGATCATTTCATCTTTCACCTCATGAAATATTCTGTCCATTGCACTCATAAACATTCATTATTTGTGTACTATTACTGCATATAGTATGTAGTTATAAAAAATGAATAATACCTTGATAAAAACTTGGTTGAGCAAATTTTGTTAACCATGACAATCCATCAAATATATATTTTTCAAGACATTCCGTCATACTTGAACTTTTTCATGATTTTGAAAACACAGCATGAAACGTTCTTTAAAGAGGTTTGGAAAACAAGCTTTTCTTACTTGAAGAGCACCATACATATAGCTGTGTTTCATACATTTTTTTTTAAATTTGTTTTTCTTCATAATATTCAAGTAAAAAATGTTGAATTAAATGTACAGTGAACATTTGGTTGGAGCATAAATATGGAACATGTTAATAATACAATCTTGCCACCCACTTTGGTGGAAGCTTTCCTTTCTTTAAGGGAAAAAATACCCATTTTGGTAAAAATTTGTCAACAACTAAAAGTAAACATTACATCTGCAAGAAGAATGTTGACATGTTTTCATAAAATAAATAATTTCCAAGCTGATTCTACAAGATACAAATTTAATATATAAGCAATTAAAAGAAATGCATAATAAATATATTTTCACATTATATAAACACATGTACATAATCTCACATTTTCACAACTGGAAGGGCTGGCAGCTGCATACAAAAGACAGTTTAAAGAATTACTTGTACAGTATGCATATACATGTACAATGTACTGCAAAACCTGCATATAAAATCTACACAAGGTGAATAGCTCTATGGACTGGAGCATGGAAGAACACACTACTAAATTGGAAGTCACTATTTTGAGCAATACAAATATTTGGTGT
The DNA here is from genome assembly GCA_025617745.1 of Heliocidaris erythrogramma. Taxonomy (NCBI): domain Eukaryota; kingdom Metazoa; phylum Echinodermata; class Echinoidea; order Camarodonta; family Echinometridae; genus Heliocidaris; species Heliocidaris erythrogramma. The sequence goes on along the minus strand of CM046858.1, from coordinate 37,535,748 downwards.
TTAGAAGACATGATACAGACCATACTAGTTTGGCTGACATCGTAATAACTGGACAGTTAAATTAGAAAATATACAACATGCATTGTACATGTATGTATACATACACAAATTACAACGGTTACCATATCATCACATTTCTAGATTAATGCAATGTAATTAAGCAGTAGCTACATGTACATGTAGCTAGTCAGATCTTTCAGCGGTAAATCTGTCTAATGGTTATCTATTGACTAGCAGATGACTATTATTGTGCTTTCTGAATTTATTGTATTCTTAATTTTTTTCACACATAATTATGAGTATGTTTTCATATCTGACAATCAAATATCAATAAATGATTTCCAATACTGGCACATTTTCCATTAAGTGTTTATACTGAGGGATTTTTCTATTCCTCATTATGCAAGCGCTGTTCAAAACAAAATCATAATTTTAAAAATGTGTGCATTTCAGCCATGACAACATTTTGACCATTACATTTTGGTATTGTTGGTATTTCAACCTTTACATTGCCAACAGTTCCCCCAAAATAAGATTTTGAGAGACACGATTTTACTCATGATGCCTTTTTTTTCTTCATTGTTCACCTGATACTAACACTATTCCACGATACCAACCTGACAATTCACAAACCCAATTTTAATTTCAAAACATTAAATGCGCAGGTCCAAGGTATATTTTTTACTGCACATTATCAACCTGAAACAAAACTAAATGATTCAGAAAAAAGGTTTGCGGTACAACCATGTGAGTTGGAATAACTCCACGTTCCGGTCAGAATGCTCTGGCCATCATCAGGAGAATAATTAGAGAATAATTATTATTATTCTCCTCACGACGGCCAGAGCATTCTGACCGGAACGTGGAGTTATTCCAACTCACATGGTTGTACCGCAAACCTTTTTTCTGAATTACAACTTCACCATGCAAACCTTCAAATCCTATAAAACTAATGATGTTTACAACCCTGCTATGGCCTAGATTAAACCAATATCAAAAAATAAATATACATTTTTTTTTTCGTTTTTATTGTAAAGAATGTTCACTACTTCATAATACTACATGTGGGTAACAAATGGGACACAAAATGACCAAATACCTTGAACTTGCTCAGACAAATTCCCATGATTTGGTCCATTTAAACTGCTTACTAGGTCACTAAAATGGTAAACCACTTCTGTGGCACCAACTTTTTAGTCAAAATTGTGATATGACATTCAAGTGTTTTCTTCAAAGTGTTACCTTTGGAGTGTTAGGCAACTAGACATGGTATTATATAGGATTGGTATTGTTGCTGAAACTTCTTTTCTTATGCAATTGGGTATCAAGTATATTATATACGCTATAAATTTCACGGTCATAAATTTTTGCGAAAAGGAGTAGCCAGACTATTTTGCGAATGGTTGAATTCGCGATCGGGAAATTCTCAGATCTACAAAAATCAATGATCAGTGAATTTCTGAAAAGGATACAACAAATTCAACTGACTACCTATGTTGGCAATATTTTAGCGTGTTGTTAAATTTCCGACCCCCGGCCCCCCCTCGCAATTCGCGAAAATAAAACCCCAACGAAACATGTTGCGTATACAGTATCCCATGGGAATTTACATGTACATGTAGATTTCACGGTGAGTGTGCCTGTAATCATTTCTAGAAGAAAAACTTCGACAGTCAAACCTACCTGCTTTAGCAACCACCTGTATAGAAAGACCACCTGTCTATAAAAATCATGATTTTTGTTTCCCCTGAAAAGTGTTTCTCACTGAAATGTGTATTAAAGGAAACCTGTACATAAAGACCACCTGCTCATAAAGACCACTTTTCTTGTCTCCCTTGAGTGGTCTTTATAGACAGGTTTTCACTGTATAACCATTTTTAGTCTTGACACAATGTTCAACACCCAAATGCTTGGGCAGAATTTGTCACTCACGGATGGAAAGGATTAATATTGATAATGGACGGAGGCATACATGTAGACATCAAACTTACAATGACCTTAGACCTGTCAGGTGTGGAAATTCCAGATTCTGATTCTGAAGTCCGAGCATGCTGCGATGATCTTGGTCTTGTCACAGAAAATGTTACTGATATGACTTCCTTTCCGAGACTTCATCGAGTGCCAACTGCTATCCCTATGAACACAGTAATAAGAATGGTAAATATATGAGTTTTAGTATGAAATACTTCAATGAAAGTAAAATGCAACCTACCAGCCAGCTCTAAGTTAACAAAATGTCATGATCATAATTCATATTTTTATATCTAAAATTTCAAGAACTAGAGATTTTTAGCTTTATCAGACATGTAACACTCCTATAGTAATATCCTACTGAATATAATACTAAACACAAGTTACATTTATCTCAGGGTGGGCAATAGGGAAATATGTGTTAACATTAATCAACTGCACCTATCCAGAGAAAAGGCGCTATTACCTGTAAGTCTAAAACCAACAAGCACACTCAAATTGGCTAACATCTACAAGGTATCTGTCTTGGGTAAAATCAAACCAAACAGGCTAATGTAATTAAGTGTTGACAGCAAACAACACAAAGAAACTATTCAATTTTTAAATTGCTCCTAATGTTGTGCTTATCAAATTTACTAATTTCGTGAAAAAGACAAAAAATTAAATAAAATAAAACTGATGTCTGATTTTTTCAGTTGTAAAAGAAGTGTCATTTTAAATCAAAATTGTTTGTTTGAAAATCAACTATTTTACCCCTTTTCACTATTTCACTACATGGTACATGTATTTCTCTTTATCAACATTACAAATGCTTTGTATTTATACATGTATATCAAGTTTCTATACTAACTTCTCTAGGTCCCAGTATTTGACCATTCCGTCTTGACCAGCACTGACCAGAAGACCCTGAGGTTTGTCCGGACAGGTGGTCTTGCTAATCCGCAGACTCAGAGTCTCAACTCTGTCATGAAACACAAAAAAACATCAAACAAGTACTTTCATGTAATCTATCTACCGGTATCAAATTATTCTAAAGAATATGATATCATCATTGCCACATGGCAGGACGGCTTTTTAAGCCCAAGAGCATCTACAGTGTACGTGCACTTGTAAAATGATATCACACTCATCAGCCATATCATTAATATATTATGTAAACAAAATATAGAAAATTGAAAAAAGATTGGAGTATTCCTTTTGAAAGAAACAATGCGTGCATATTAAATTACAGCACATTGCACAACACTTCTTGTGAATTTCCCCAACAAACATGTAGAATACAATGAACTTATTTACATGTAATTCCTCAGGAATTTACATGCAACAACATGGTACCAGTAATATTTATAAAAAATATTTACAATAAAAAACCCACAGATGAATGAAGTACATGTATAACTCCTCTGAAACATATACATATATCTCATTAATATAAAACATACTACCTTTACCTTTTTTCATGCTCATCAAATGTCTTCACACACGTTGCAGTATCCAGTCGCCAAAGCGTCACAATCTCTCCGACCGAACAGGCAAAGTATCCCTGGTTATAGCTGAGGGCCATGATAGATGTTGTTTGGCTGATGCGTATGACTCGTGTGTGACGACCAGTTTCTATACTCCAGATTCTCACGCTCTACAATTGTTAGAATATAATGTATTGTTAATTGTATGAAGGCTTTTCAGGCTACCGGAAAAAGTGGCGTATCTCATGGTTTGCGCAAAAGTACCCGCATTTAAATATGCAAAGGATGTATGCGCACAGCTCTTACAAGATGCTTGGGTAAAGACAAAATAATGTTTTTCTACCTGTGTTTTATGTTGAAGTCAAAACAAAAACATAAGGACATGTAATGGTGAAAATTGAGGTTCTAGGCAATTATTGAATGGCTTTTCTTTTGTGGGACACAAGGGTATATCGCATTTGCTTTGAAAATATTTCTCTTGTCGTGCTGACTCGCGAAAGATGCTCATAGTTTGTGCGATATACCCTTGTTGTATCTTACTCAAGTCAAGGCCATTCAACATTATATATAACAATTTGGTGAATTATTGTAGTAAAACTGTAGAAGTCTGATTAGTAATCAATTGGGGGGGGGGGAGGCAAAAAAGATGCACACATCAACAATCCATAATTGTAGTTAAAAAATTCATCCTTTATGAACAACATATATAACACAAAATTAATCACACATGAATTTCAATGACATATCATTTCAATTGTCAACTTTTCAAAATACTTTTGAATACAATTACCAAGTATGTGTACATGTATGAGATGAGGCAAACAAAAGAAAAACTAAACCAGTATATAGAATTGAATAGTAATTTCAAAATGCTAAAAATCGATGACAATTCTAGTGTTTGGGTGTGTAAACCTTTCATCTCCTAATAATTATAACCTCTAAAAACAAAAACAAACACCCAACATTAACACCACAAAGCAACTTTCAAATAAATGTACCTCATTCACTGATCACTACATTACTACATGTTGTATATTAAACTACATAAGCTCAAGATTGAAGATAACATTCAACATTGACACCTCAACAAGAGCGTTCATAAATACATAAGGATAACTGCATCCTCTCTGCAGTGTAGATTAACACTGATCATTAACACCTGAAAGCTAATACGACATACCTTATCTGCAGATCCAGACAGCACCATAGTACACTCATCATCCATATCAACACAGAACACTGCTTGTCCGTGCCCAATCAATGTGTGTTTCAGTTCACAGGTGCTCAAGTCCCATAATTTAACCTAAGGTGAAGAGTATTATTTGGTAAGTTATGCTAACCATCTATACATCTATATTTTTTCAAGAAAAAAGAGAAATATGAAATTTCAAGGAGAGTAATAATGTCATTTCAAAGCTTTTTCCTCTTTGTGTACCTCAGTCAAACAAATATAGAAATGGGGGAAAATACTGAAGGAAATGCATAGTGAAAATACCATGTAGGTGAAATCTAGATTGTTACGCAAAAAGAGAATAAAAAGTGAGAGGAGAGAGAAAGAGAAGAGAGAAGAAGAAAAAGAAGAAGAGGAAGAAGAGAAAGAAGAAGAGGAAGAAGAGAAAGAAGAGGAAGAAGAAGAAGAAGAAGAAGAAGAAGAAGAAAGAGTAGAGAGAGATAGAGAAATAGGGAGATAGAGAGAGAGTAAGAGAGAGATAGACAAGCAGACATTCAATCAGGAATGGAAATCAAGCCTAAGTATATAACACCACATACCATCCTATCTTGTGATGCTGTTGCCAAGTAATTCTTCTTCAAAGCCATGGCCCAGACAGCTCCTTCGTGACCAAGGAGGGTGCGAGCACATACCCCTTTCCTCAGGTTCCACATTTTGATGGTTGCATCGTAGGCCGCACTGATGAGAAGGTGTTTGGTGAAGAAACGCAGACACCAAACACCCTTCTATAACACAAATAATAAAGGCTTGTTCATACATGTTTACAAGTGGACTAATCCACACTTTTGTAACACCACAATCACGATAGATAATCTAAACACTACAATTCTACAAGTTACCAAATGCCCAATATCAGAAATGCACAGACTCTAACTGAATAAAAGATGTTTTACACATGGTTGCAGACACAAGACAGAATATGTAACAACAGAAATTTCTTTTGCAAACATAGTATTCGTACACCATAATATGGCCAAGTAATACAATTGACAGTTTAAGCTCTTCATAATTGGCGTGTCTTGGGCTGGGGTGTAGTGAAAATGGAAGGTACATGTATACCAAAATCATTATTCAATCGCTGAAAACACTATTGAAAACACTTTTTTTTTTTACAACATTCATCAGAATTAGTCAATAAATCAATTAAATCAATGAAGCTGGTTCACAATCTATTCCAGATGGAGCACACACTATATCACATTTTATCAGTTAAGCAAACATGAACACCATCTGAAGAAACGAGTATGGGAATTAGCACCGAACAAAATCTACACCAAACTTTGTTCTGACCTGGTGTCCTTTGAGTGTCTGGATGCAAGCACCGGTTCGGATGTCCCAGATCTTGACAGTCTTGTCTGCGCTCCCACTAGCAATGCGGTGCTCTCCATCAAATGTTACACAGTGCACTCTGTATCAAACATAACCAGAGAAATATAGAAAGAAATTATACAAACATTACATGTACAATTATCAGTGAAACAATCCACCTGGGGAGTGTTTCATCAAACGTTTTGTCAGTGATTTTTACCGACAACTGTTATAAGCTACTGAAATCCTTGCATCTGATTGGCTAAGAGCAAACTTGTCAGTAAAAATCACTGACAAAACGTTTGATCAAACGCTCCCCAGATATTACTAGATGTCATTATAAGGACTACAACATCCTCCATACATGTATGTTGTGTGCTCAGCAAAAATCTGGGTGCAAGTGGATGCCTGAATATTTAGTACATCTACAGCAATCATATCTACTACAATATCTAAATTTATGTACTTTCTGTCTTAATGCACACTTTGTTCAGAGGGTAGCTACATATACCTTCACCAATCATGAGTCTCTTTATGATTGTCATGGAGATTGACTAGCTTTTCTTCTAAACAATAATGCTAAACTTTGAATAGTTTGAAAAAAGGCACACTAGAGGCTTGTTCAGATACATGTATGCCTGGGTAAACCGTGGCGGTTTACTGTGGCAGTTTTTTGCCTACTAAATGGATGGCAAGTGGGGATGGAAAAAAAAACAGAATGGGAGAGTTAGTCTGGTCTAGGTACTCACTTGGAAGCATGTCCCCTGACATCCACAGACTTGGTCTTGCCTTCATCCCAGTTCCATCTCAGGAATACGTTATCTCTGTAGATTCTCTTCCACTGAAATGGTGTCTCCGGGAGTGGTATTTCTAGATCACAAGAACAAATTTAAATTCCTTTATTAATGTCAATGCTAGTTTTTAGCAGTTGACAGACTCAAATCTTGCCAACTTTATTTAATTTGTTTTTGACTCATTTCACTTTGAAAATCAAGCGTGATTTTAGTGCAACTTCCTGGTCAGTTTCCCACTCAGTGAGTTTCTCATGTGTCATAATCAAAACCCTTTGCTATACAATATTTTTTTTTCTGTATCTTTTTTTTTCAATGAAAATTTGATACTATCCTCAATCTTTTATAATTTCTGTGCATGTCAAGCTGAAGAAAAACAGAAGAGAATGAGAATTACCCTTGGAAAAGCAAAGAAAAGAAAACTAACAGAAAACTAAATAGAGCTAAGATAACATTTCAAGCCATTGATACTGAATTCTCTCACTCTCCTATGCTTATATGGATACAGGAACCATCTGGGCCCTGTTTCATAAAAACTGTTATCAGTAAGAACTGCCACATTTCTGTGACAAATTTGCTCTCAGCCAATCAGATGCAAAGATTTCAGTAGCTTATAACAGTGGTTGCAACTTGTTATTGAATTCTGTATAACACACCTTTTCCATAGACTCCAGTCCAAGTTATCTCAAAATTATTATCCAACTGCACACATTAACGCTCTTGACTCACCAATGGCAACCTGAGCACACTTCTCCTTCCATATCTGGTCATGACTGGCCCGACGGTTCCACATCTTACTGACCTGAGCCGCAACAAGCAGCCATCTTGGTGTCAGGTATCCCAGGATCCTTAGCGCCAGTGGCAAGGGTAGCAGGGAGATGAAATCGCGGGACTGTTTAAGCTGCAGGTGAGCAAATATTTAAAAAGATTAATTCATTGGATGTATAAACTTGAAATTCAGATTTTACATTGACTTTAAAAAAAAAAAATTAACAGACATATTCCCTAACTCACCATTTTGAAATACACTTTGGAAAAAGATCTGAACAAAAGTTGACATAATCACTTAATCTAGATGTATAATAACCTTTTAGTTACTAAACCGCCCAGGACCGCCCTTCTTAATACTTACTGAACCGCCCAGGACCGCTCGTGGACTTTGACCTGTGTAACACTAACTAACAGCAAATGCATTGTAGGGGATATTGGGTGCTGAAAATTTGGGTGTGCTATCTTTACACCCAAGCCATTTAGAATCTGCATTGTGGACAGATTTTCCTTACAGCAGAGAGTTTATGCCGCAAGATGGTTTACTGAGACTGAGTTCAGTGAGTAAATATACATGTACGCGTAATCCTCAGGTGCTGAAAGGTTAAATAGTATCAACACCCAAATCAAAAATTGTTGTTACTACCTTGATATGATGTACATGTATTTTAGCATCAACAATATTTCATTACATACTGCACTTATATTGCACAACAAGCTCAGAAAGCAAAATATGCTTTGGTAAAAGTGGAGTTGATATTACATGTAATAGATAATAGTCGGTTCATGATATTCTTTGGTAAGAATTCAGTTTACATTAATAAGTGAGATTATCATATCATGTCCTAATCAAACTTACTGCAGAATGGGTGGATAGGAAATACAACTGCCTCTGATCCAACTTCTTCAATAGTTTGTGGAGGAACTCATTTCTTTGGACATCTAGGGGAGAGAAAATTATGAAGCACAGAGATTAGTAAAAAACATCATTTAGATATATCCATGCACACACAAAAAAATTGATAGAAGAGACAGATGAGAAATATAGTCATGGACTTTGTTCCTAAGCAATTCAATTGTTAACGTATTATTGTGTATTGATAAATTTAAATTTCTTCCTACCGTTCATTGCATTCTTCTTATTTTCTCCCTTTCTTTCTTTTTACTGCACACTTTCTTACTTTGATTTACCCATGACTTTTGGACTGTGTCCAGTTTGATTTAATTGTTTGTGATCTACATGTACACATTAGTGTACTTCAAGTTGTAAAAAGGCATTATGATGCTACATATATGATACATTGTACAATGCTTAGCAGTTTTCTAAACATTGCCTTTATATGAAATCATTACTGCTAATACAAAAAAATAAAGGAAAACATACATGTAAACATATATTTTCAACTATTCATTCAGAATAAAAAGAAAAAAAAAACTTACCATTCCAGCATTCTTCATACCAATGAAAGAGTTGCCAGGATTCTACCGGGATAGGGTCAATCGGTGGTAACCTGTCAGCCCTGGTGCCAGACTGAGACAGGATAGAAAGAGACAATATGTGTGCTTTTGTCACAAATCAAAACCCAAATTACAGAAATTGTTGAATGAAAGTAAAACAAAACCCCACCAAAGTACACATACATATATATGAACAGCTTTGCCCATAGTTTGAAACCCGGCCCAAAGGTTTTTTTTTTATTTAAAAGCATATAATTATGGATTCACATGCATAGGATGTGAGTTCAAGCGCTGGGACAGCATCCATTTTCTTTCAGCAAGACAAGAACTTTTCAATTGCTATGGCGGCTGCAGACCTGAGGATGCCACATTATTAGGAATATATGGCACATACATGTAGTGTACACTGCAATGTGTATACTGTGGCAGTCAAGTGTTCGTTCAATTAGTTGACCAAACACAGGAAAAATTTGAACTACATTTGCCACACTCAACTCTGGTGTAATAAATTAGTACCTGGAAAACTCTATTCCTTCTAATGGGAGGAGCTAAATCCAGGGGGAAAATGAACACGATTTTTGGTGCTAGACACATTCAGGTTATCATAATTTCAACAAAATTTAAGATACAGGTGAATTCTCTAGCGGTTATATTTATTGCAATTAAGAATTATAAAAAAAGGTACCAACTAGCTTACCATGGTTGGTCTGTTCCAAGTCAGTTGTACATCAGTCAGTGCCTTTGTCAATTGTGGGACATTTGCATCATCCACTGGATTGTAGCCCCTCCGTTTCCTTTCATTCCTTGCCACCCTCTTCCTTGGAATGGAATGACCATCATGGTCCTGCATATGCCTTCTGATTGGCTGATCATCCCTAGATGTAAATGTATCAAAAGATTCCATTTTAGTATAGGTTATATCACAATTAGCTCTTTTGCAAGAAAAGATGTTAATAATAGTGTCATTTTAATTGAAATCATGATTATATCAAACAGTGGCATAGCAAGAATCGAAGCTAATCCTCACTAACCCTGGCTTTAGCAAGGGTAATAATACTACTTCGTGCTTAGAAACATTGTATTAAGTGCAATATAAATGTCATGTATTATTATCATCATCATTATTATTATTATCAAATGCAGCATGGTGTCCATCCTTGATAAAGAAATTAAGAACAGCTTGATCATGCACAACAAAAACTGACCTCATTGGTGAGACTGGGGCTGATTTACTGAGTGGATGGTCAAAGGTTTTGGAATGAGTAACAGAGGGCAACTTGACCAGTGGCATACTGTTGGTTGGTCTAAGTCTGTCCCAGCCAGATTTGAATGACCTGTTGGAGAAATGAAATAAAGCAGGGGTGTCACAAGGTCAATTTTACAGGCAGAGTAAATGAATATGAAACGGACAAGCTTTATTCTCTTTATTTTCCTAATCTATATACATGTATATGCTTCAAAGTGTGTATTAACTTGTAATACTGTAATTTTCGCACTCGACTGAGTAAAGAGAATTTCGCATGTTTTTAATTTCGCTGATGCGCTAGGCGCATGGACAAAAGAATACATAAACAAAAATATTCGCGTGTTTTTATTTTTGCGCACATTTCATGCTGCGCGAAATGCGCGAAAATTTCCACACCACGAAATATTCCATGTTTACAGTATTTTAAAGAAAACAATGATATTGTGTTCATGAAGTATGTAAATTCAATGTAGGTCAATTTATACTTGTATAACGCAGAGCCCTGTGGTAGACCAGTGCCTTTTTTCTCTTTTAATGTATTTTCTGTTTCATTTTAGTGTATATGAATTCTGTTCTTTTATGTAGTTATTGTAACTGAACAAGCTACTGTGGACAAAGGTTTGAAATAAATGAATAAATAAATAAATAATACTGGAAAGCTTTAACTTACACCTCCTTTAGTTCATCCGAAGGAGCAGACTTGATAATAGGAAGAATGTGTTGGGTGTTCAATCTCTTCACATCAGTCCTTCTTTGTAGATGTGCACTATGAATGAGAACAGATAAAACAAATGAAACTACACCGAAGATACAGTTACAGTTTGATACACAGCAAAATTCCCTGCCCGTAATTAGAATAAATCAAATGAGAGCTGACATAAAATTTAGATCAGGAATTAAGTCATAATTTACAATAACAAAATCAGAGAAGCAGATTGGTACAAATTTGAACAAAGTTAGACGGAGTAAAAGTCATTTTGAACTTTTTAAAAGTTGTACATGTACATGTAGTTGGTAATTTCAAATGGCAGAATTGCCATGTCACTGAAATGTAGCGACGGACAACTCTTCCATTTGTACCATCACATAGAATTACTAAAATAGTTTTTTTCTTCAAAATGTATAACTTGTCTTTGCTATGTGTCATTCATAATATATTTCAAGCAATGCCTTGAGGAAAAAGGCGCTTCGAAAAATGGAAATTAATGATATCTGTAGCGTACAGCAAATTTTGTTGCAAAATACATACCTATGGGCGTGGTAATAGTTTCTGACTGCTCTCTTAGCCCTGGTTTCTCTGCTCGTGTGACTGCTGATGGGCTCAAAATGATACTCTGGATACTGTTGTCTTGCGGTGTACATGAAGTCTCTGTGCAGGGCTGGTTGTAGAGTGGTCCATAGGAAGTTATACTGGGTGTAGTTGCTACGCTGCAATATGCCTTCTAATATCTGACATCGCTGGGAGACAGAGAATAAAATTCCGTAATGTACATGTACATTAGGCGCTTTTGTAGAACAGACAAACTTGAGAAATATGTTCCGTAAATATGCATGCATTCATGGAATGTGATGACTGAGGACAGTTTTTTCACTGAACTGCATTACAATGCCTTGAGCTGAATCTGGTCACAGATATCAAAACAGTTAACACAGATTACACAGCTAACAGCTTTATCATTAAATGCAGGGTGGTCACTAGTCAGCGATGTTCTGTTGTATTTGATTACCAATGATCAACAAATGTAACCTCAATATGCACATTAGAAAATTTGCTGAGGAAAATCATTATTAATATAAAGATTATAAATCACATGTCTGATATAGTTCTCACACATATAGTAAAAAAATATATATTGAAATTGCAAACTTCTCGAATTGCTTTTTTTTAAATATTACAATGGTCATTAATATATTACACACTTAATCATTAGCTCAAATGAAATAAAGGTTTTACATTAATGCAATTCCCTACATTATGCTGAAATGATAGTACATCACGGTACCTGAAAAATAAATAACCTCTTTTCATCACATTCAACATTCAACATTCATCTGATCAAACAGATACATGTACATGTATTTTCTCTTCTGACTGAAAACTCTCAACAACAGATTTGAAATGATTTAACTAATGAGAAAATATCCTTACTGTTGACATATAAATACATACTCAGCAGCTTGACAAGTTTACTACACTACCGTTACAAAAAGGTTACCTGAATGTGATTCCATTTGTCCAGCCAGATGTTGACATGATCGACCTGTCTGTTGAACTCCATGGTGTTATCACTCTCAATGCCCCTCCCTCGGAACCCATGCCAGTCAGACAACACCAGCACTCTGTCCCCTTCCCCTCCTCCTCCTCCACTCTGGGTCCTCCCTGACAACAAGATGTCTCCCAGTTGGAATCCGGAGCCTTCCCTCTCCTCATCTACCCAGCCCTGGCCAACATCATCATCACAATGCTGTGCATCATCTCCGTTATCAGCATCCCCTGGCAGGGTTATGTGCATGCTTGGGGTTGGGTCATTTGCCAGTGGATTGGAAGACACAGGAGGTAAGACGTCCATTGTGTCTGATCTCCTCTCATCAATGTTCCTTCAGGTCGGAAGCCCAAGACTGAGCTGAAATAGGAACATAATATTTCAAAGTGAATTAAGCATAAAGTTTCAGTTTCTTAAGCCTAAAAAAGAGATGGGGTCAGAATCCACCCCCAAATTATTCCTTGACATGTAATTCCAAATGTACAAAATGGTATTTTGAACAACTTTTTCTGGTTCTTGCTACCACCATCTTGAGAATGGCCGATTCGATATAGATATTGCGATCGACCAAGATTTTGAGTCACAGCCAATCGAGAGGGATAGTTGTGACACATGTACAAGTGCACGCTCGAATGTCTATTTATGGAGCTCCGATCCGAATGGTATTTGGGGCTCCATGAATTTGACCTGCTTCTCTCAAGTAGATATGTCTTGAGTTGACTTACATGTAGTATTTCTTTTGATCAACAGCAAACTCCAGACTACATGTATTTCACCGCCTAATCCAGAGGCAGCGTCCCAACAACGGCACAAAGTCTCAAACAGAAATTCTGGAATACAAAGGTCAAACATACCAGGGAAATGATGTATCAGAAGGATGGAAATGCTACTTCTCAGACTTGGCCTTACCATCTGTGAATAATCAGGACTGCCAGCTGTCAACCCAACCCCAATGACATGTGAGGCTAACACCACCACACCACGAATAGTGGTCATATTGACCACTACGATATATGCATGCAAAAATAGTTGTTATTTTCTGTCCATGTACTAAAGGTAAGGGGAGAAAAATAAGATAAATATTTTAAATACTTGCTTTCAAATTCAGCCCTTAAAAATCTCACTCCTACCTCAAATGGCCGTTATGAAGAACTTTTGATATTTCCAGCAAAATCCAAAGTCAAAATCATGTCCAAAACTGAAAAAATCCCTGACGATTTGTTTCGCGATCGCGTGTTGTTTACATACCACCGATGTCTTAGACTAAATCGGCCAATAAGATACTCAGGATTGCAAGCGCACATCGATTTCTACGATCGTGCACACAGAAAATCAGGACTTTTCCATGTACACGATAGGGACCGAATTTTTAACAACAAAATTCTTTCGGGGAGATGTCAGCGCCCGCGGCGACCAGGAAATGTACACAATGACTCCGACAGCTCGTTTCGCGAGAATTGACAGTAAATTACGGATTTCATTTTTGCAATTATTTTTTCCAACATCGGTGAGTTGAATTTATTGTATTTCTTGGATATGTTGGGGCCGGTTTTTGTAAATTAAATGCTGATTTTGAGTGAATGTTGGTGTCTTTTGTGCAGTGGTGTTTTAAAAAGTTGAGGTGTATGACTGCCTAGATTCTACACACGAAGTATAGTCATGTAGCTATGAGTGAATAATAATAATAATATTCCGCTTTTATATAGCGCCTAATACATCAATGGTGATGTGTCTAAGCGCTTTACAGATATATTATTACCCCGGTCATCGGATTCTGACATGCTTGCACACAATGTATGCACATTATTTGCTCCCTGGGGAGTATTCCAGCAATGGGCAGTACAGTGACGCTCAAATTGCTAAACAAACGACATTAACTTTCGCACCATGCTGGACACAGCCCTTATCACCTCCCAGGAGCTGAATACAGCAGCAGCTAAGCTTAAGAAAGGCAAGGTAAGTGGTCCTGATGACATCAGTCCCGATCAGTCCCGAGCACGTCCAATACCTAGGCGGCACTGCTAGGAGACTGATACTGCTGATATTACTTTCCTGGCAACAGCCGATACTCTGCAGGGTCTAAAGAAGGGCCTAGTGCTTCCTTTACATAAGGGCAAGGGCAAATACTCTCAAGACCCGAAGAATTATAGAGGGATTACCCTTACATCAACTCTCTGCAAGCTGCTGGAACTGGTTCTCAAACCACATACTGAGAAATCCCTCCTCCAGAGTAACATGCCAGATGAACTCCAATTTGGATTCCAAAAACAGCACTCCTGCTTCCTTACCTCATGCTGCCTGGAACTTATAATTGAGATTAATAATGTCGACAAAAAACCCACCTATGTTGCCCTTCTCGATGCTGAGAAGGCCTTTGATAAGGTATGGCACGAAGGCCTCTTTCAGAAGCTGAAAGCCACAAATATACACCCAATACGACTTAACATGGTCAGCTAACTTTACAAAGATCTGCATAGCCAGGTCCTGTGGGAGGATAAAGTAAGTGAACCCTTCCTTATCCTCCAAGGAGTCAGGCAGGGTGGAGTTTTGTCTCCACTCCTTTATACCACCACCTTTATCAACGCACTCATCAAAACCCTACATAACAAGAAACTGGGATGCAACTTACTAGGTCGATAATCTGGTCTCCTTGTACTGGCGGATGACGTACATGTAGCTCTCCTCAGTTCATCGCCTAATGAACTGCAATGTATGCTGGATGTCACCGCGACAGCTACGCAAAAGAATGGAGATAAAGAATTAAGCCATCAAAAAGCTGTATCATCATATTCAGTAAAGGAAAAAATGTCCAACATCCCACCTGGCATCTTGGAGCTGATAGTGATACAATGCACACAGCCCCAATGCATCCTCACCTTGGCATCACAAAATCCAGCATAAGGAGAGACCCAACAGAGGACATGATCTCAAAACATTCTATGCACTCACGGGGGCAGGAGCATATACAGGAGGACTACTTCCACAGCACAGTGCTGCCATATGGAAAGCCTATTGCATTCCTCGCATGCTGTATGGAGCAGCCATAACAAACTTCACCAAAGGAATGTCTAATAGACTCGATCAGGCACAACAGCAGTTATTTAAACAAATTCTCGGCCTCCCAAAATCAGCGGCTGATGAATCAGTTTACCTCCTTACCGGAATCATACCTCTGAGTGTCCAAGTGCAGCAAGAGAAGCTTCTTCTCATAGGAAAGCTACTCGATCTCCCCCATGAACGATTTGAGCACAGAACCTTCCTTCATGCGCTATGCAAGCAAACTCCATCCATCAAAGCTTGGCAAGCCATTCTCAGCAAATACAAGCTACTTGATCTTCACTCGCTCATACTGCAACCAGTCCCATATTAGGATGGCAAAGGCAGCAGTAAGAGATGTGGTTGTAGGTAATACACTAGAGGCAATCCAAGTAAAATCAACACTCTCACTGTGGAGAAACATGAATATCCCAAACCCAACCCGTCTCTATCCACAAAGCAGCAGCTCAAAGTTCCTCCGGCAATCGGTAGTCATCAGAGCACAACTCCTGTGTCAAACATATCCCACTCAAACCAGACTTGTCACCATCAAGAAGACCACAACAGCTACCTGTCAGCTCTGCTACAAAGAAGGAGGATACATTTCACTTTGTGGCATCATGTACACATCTGGAGACACACAGTCAGGATTTCCTGAAAAAGCTAAGAAGTAAACACCTGCCGGAAGAGATCTTCTCCCTCTATTTTACTCTATGACCAAACCGAGAGCAGAGCATTTACAAAGGCCATACTCTTAGTCTTACCAAGCTCTCTTTACCTCCCTTCTCTATTGTACAATGAGCTGAACACAGTTACTCTACTCTTTATCTACATTCATATAATTATGGCTTTATGCCATATAAATAATTAATGGTTAGTTGACCTGCTGAATCAAATGTACACACAATATTCTGTTGCTGATCTCCGACAAAAGCGGAGGGAGAACAAGAAGAAGAAGAAGGAGAAGGTGGCGGTGGAGCTCCCTGGACTTAAATAATCATTATTTTATAGTATAGAGCACGACTAGCTGAACCAACGGACACTAGATGGCGCTATCGCGCAAGTACACAGATAGTCAATGCATGATTCGGCCCGCCATGCATGCACACACTTCCGATACCACAGGCATAGGCGAATGAATCTGAGATTTTTTCTTTCTGTGATTGGTCCCCCTACGTTTATCAATGACGTATTCTGCATGCCTGTGTGTTCATCGACCCGGGATGCCCTTTGCATCCCACCAAACCCAGGATTTTTTCCCTGAAGGAGCTAAGAAGTGGCGGTATGTAGCCTATGCAATTTTAGGCATTTTTATCGCTACTTACCTTGTTCTTGTATAGTTTGAGTGGTTGATTTAGTGAAATGTGTCAGAATCTTTGTATTTTATGGCAGTTGAGTTCGTTATCTATTGATGTGTCATTGAATAACCGTGCCGCAGTGAATTGCCTATGCCTGTACTGTGAGAGGCATAGAAATGGGCTTGTCATGCAGTCAGCCCTTCGATTTTGGGTTTTGACTATCGATAGTGTATGCCTAATAATCATAATAGCAATTACGTATGCTGCGCGAAGAATATGTCAACATATTTTTCAGCACATGATATGGACCACTCATAGCTACATTCCTATACTTCGTGTGTATAAATTATAATGTAGGCAGTCATACACCTCAACTTTTTAAAACACCACTGCACAAAAGTCACAAACATTCACTCAAAATTGGCATTTAATTTACAAAAACCGACCACAAAATATCCAAGAAACACAATAAATTTAACTCACCGATGTTGGAAAAGATATTTCCAAAAATCAAATCCATAATTTACTGTTGATTCTCGCGAAACGAGCTATCGGAGTCATTGTGTACATTTCCTGGTCGCCGCGGGCGCTGACATCTCCCCAAAAGAGTTTTGTCCTTAAAAATTTGGTCCCTGTGGCATACACGGAAAAGTCCTGATTTTCTGTGTGCGCGATCGTAAAGATCGATGTGCACTTGCGACCCCAGTTTCTTCGTGGACGAAAATTTTATTGGCCGATTTTAGTCCAAGACATCGGCAGTAGCCTATGTAAACAACACGCGATCGCGAAACAAATCGGCGGGGATTTCTCCGGTTTTGGACAAGATTTTGACTGAAAATATCAAAAGTTCTTCCTAACGAGAATCAACAGTAAATTACGGATTTGATTTTTGGAAATATCTTTTCCAACATCGGTGAGTTGAATTTATTGTATTTCTTGGATATTTAGTGGTCGATTTTTGTAAATTAAATGCCGATTTTGAGTGAATATTGGTGACTTTTGTGCAGTGGTGTTTTAAAAAGATGAGGTGTATGACTGCCTAAATTATACACACGAAGTATAGGAATGTAGCTAGCTATGAGTGGGAGTGACCACTCATAGGTACATTCCTATACTTCGTGTGTATAATGTAGGCAGTCATACACCTCATCTTTTTAAAACACCACTGCACAAAAGTCACCAATATTCACTCAAAATCGGCATTTAATTTTCAAAAACCGACCCCAAAATATCCAAGAAATACAATAAATTCAACTCACCAATGTTGGAAAAGATATTTACAAAAATGAAATCCGCAATTTACTGTTGATTCTCGCGAAACGAGCTATCGGAGTCATTGTGTACATTTCCTGGTCGCCGCGGGCGCTGACATCTCCCCAAGAGAGTTTTGTCCTCAAAAATTCGGTCCCTATGGCGTACACGGAAAAGTTCCGATTTTCTGTGTGCGCGATCGTGAAGATCGATGTGCCCTTGCGATCCCGAGTTTCTTCGTGGACAAAAATTATATTGGCCGATTTTAGTCTAAGACATCGGCAGTTTGTAAACAACACGCGATCGCGAAACAAATCGGCGGGGATTTCTCCGGTTTTGGACAAGATTTTGACTTTGGATTTTGCTGTAAATATCAAAAGTTCTTCCTAACGGCCATTTGAGGTAGGAGTGAGATTTTTAAGGGCTGAATTTGAAAGCAAGTATTTAAAATATTTATCTTATTTCCCCCCCCCCATACCTTTAGTACATGCGACAGAAAATACCAACTATTTTACAGAAATGTACCCGGGAGTGGGAGTGACTAGCACGACAGCACGTCGTAAGTCGTAGCTAGGACGTTACATTACAATACATGAAAAATAGCGTGTCGGACTACGTTAGCGAAATGGCGATGAATTAATGTTGAAGTAAATACTATAATGAAAGCAATTTAAAGACAATCCACGACTAAAACTACTCCAATCATCTTAAATTACAATAATTATTATTTCAAAATATGTACTTATGGGGTTTATTTGTGATAATTATTTTAATACTCGATCACAACTCACAATAAAATCTCTTCCCCAGAATCAGATCGCACTAAACGTTTGTTGTCAAGTCAACCGCACGCTCATTATTATTGATTAGTCGTGGTCTTTACTTTAAGGCGTTCTGATAAAAATTCAATTAATTTAAAACACTATAATACACAACTGTAGGTTCTAGAGTATATTTTTGTACGAACACAGTATTATTTTGTTCGATTTTTTTTTCAATAAAATGACAGAATCTGCTTTGCATTTAATATTTCCAGAATGTTTGCTGTAAAGTGTACATCGCAGTAACGAAAAATAAGACTATCCTGGCATGGGCATCGTTTCATCAAACCGTCATAAGTACAAGTTCGCCGACATCCCATTGAAGCGCGTGTTAATTTTAATACACGCGTTTAAATGGGATGTCGGCGAACTTCTACTTATGACCGTTTGATGAAACGCTGCCTAGGACACCAAATTTTTGATGAAGACAATTTCAGGTGATCCGATCGCTCGATCTCTCGTCAGGGGCGGATACAGGATTTTCAGAAAGGGGGGCGCACACTGAGGAACCCTCAGTTTGACGAAACGGCCATCTAGGGGTCCGGGGGCATACTTTGTCAGACAAAACGGGGGGGGGGGGGCGCACGCCCCTTGCGCCCCCCCCCCCCTGGATGAGATCCGCGCCTGCTGGCTACTATATAGCGTATTTTTTTTTGGTGGTTTTTTGGTTGTTTGGGTTTTTTTCCTTCTTCTTGAAGTTCTTTATTTCTCTCTCTCCTTTTCTTTTTTCTCTTTCTTTTTTTTTCTCTTTCTTTCTTTCTTGTACAAAAACAATGTATGGAAAAAGTGGGAAAATAAAAAAGGGGTGGCGAGTTGGGGGGGGGGGGGGGTCTTACTATTACCGCGAGATTTGGCAAAGCGTATATACGCACAGAAAAGTAACCAAATATCCTGACAGTGAGATTATTAATTCATTTTGACAAATTCACATTAGGGAGAAATTTGCCACAGCACTCACTGGCCTCTTCGATAAATATGTATTTTTACTAGTTACAACACTGATTGTGGACATTCCCTTAATTTTAACAGACCGTCTCCCGTCCCCACCCCTTCTCTCTCTCTCTCTCTCTCTCTCTCTCCCTCTCAATTCTAGGAGGCTGGTGTTGATGGAAAAGTCTTGAAATCTCATAACACCATCAATGTGTGCAATTTTATAAGCTTTCTCTGATCAGTGATTTAAAAAAAATTATTTGTTCTAAGAGAGAGTAGGCCTAGTTAGTCACGAAGCATTCCCGGATGCTGGGTCATACCAATGAAAAAAATAAGAAATGTATAGAAAGTTAAGCCTCATATTGCACTTCAATGCAATTTCCACCCCCCCCCCCCCCCCTGGCTGTCAGCGCTTGCCTGCCCACTGGGAGGGATGGTATGGTACTCCCTTATTCGCTGTATACGGTCATGGCCTGTATAAAATATCCTCGTTTGACATGTAAGCAATCCTAATTTTCAAGTTGATCATTTTAAGGTCTTTATGCATTGGCGGATCCAGGGGGGGGGGGGGGCACTTCCGGCCCGTGTCCCTCCCCCTTTTGGAAGAAAAGTATGCATTTTGACCATAGATGATCCGCCATTTTCTCGATTGTGCCCCCCCCCCCCTTTTAGACTGATGACCCTTTTTTTTTTTTTTTGCTTATCAGGGGATTATGGAGGGAAACTGGACCCCCATACCCCCTCCACTGAGCGAATTTTAAAGGTCTGGCGAAATTTGTTTTTTGTCACCACCCCCCCCCCCCTGCATTTGTGTGCCCCCTCTTTTACTCAATCCTGGATCCGCCCCTGTTTATGTGATTCAAATCTTACTCTAACCTAAATTCGTTATATTCTGTTCTTGAACAGCTAAGTTCATCTCATACCACTCACATGCAATAGACCGCTTCTGTAATTTATAAGTATGCACATTCGCTGAGCACCTAGTGACGAGCTATTCCATTAACCTGCTTTTTATAAATGAGCCTCAATGCTTGGAATCCAGTTTGCATACATTATTTGTTGCTATGTCCGGCAAGCTTTCAGGTTGTCCAGAACAACCCTTGTTTGAAAGGTATGTATAAAATTTGCATATAGTTAACCGAAGCGGTCTATTATAGTCCTAACAATTACAGTCTGTTCTGCATAGCATTCTTTACAATCATTTTTTTTTTTAATATTTAATCTTAATTAGGACGTAAAATATGTTTAGAAAAACATTTAAAAACAACTTATTACTGATATTGGCCTGATATTAATGAAATGTCAAAACAGTGATATTGTGACAAGGTGACAATTTTATTTCATCTCATCGTTTCTTTTCAATTATGACAAACAAGTTTATATGACATGCCATAACATAGCAATTCCACGTATAAGATTATAATACTATAGGCACAATGATTTTATTGTGGTCGGATCAGATTTGTCTCACCATTTCGGAAACTTGTCATGATGGTCAAAGCTTATTTACCCCAAATTTACAAACTTAGAGAAATGTAATATTTACCCCACTTAGAGAGATGTAATAATGTCCCAGTCGCCATGTATAGTGACTGTAAAGTATAAGGGTACTTATCAATCACTGATGAAGATACATGCACATTGATACACTCCTATGCTATGGAGAATGTATAATGTGTAATCCTTACATTTTCCTTCTTTGTTCCATCTTTCTTTCTTTTTTTCTTTTTGAAAACCGGGTAATTGGGACCGTAGTGCCCCCACCCCCGGCCCATCCAGGATCCGAAAGTTAGTAGACCTAGTATAATAATTATGCAGTTATGTACGTCTCAATTCCCGAACAATTATTACAACTATGATAACGAATATAGATATACGAGAAATGACAATGAAATAACAAAACGGAAACAAGCACGAAATATATGTAACATTTAACTTTTAAAAATGTAATA
Source organism: Heliocidaris erythrogramma (assembly GCA_025617745.1). Classification (NCBI taxonomy): domain Eukaryota; kingdom Metazoa; phylum Echinodermata; class Echinoidea; order Camarodonta; family Echinometridae; genus Heliocidaris; species Heliocidaris erythrogramma. The sequence goes on along the minus strand of CM046858.1, from coordinate 37,513,957 downwards.
AGTTGATATTATTGACTCATGAAGAATTTTGACAAAAAGTTAAAAGAAAACATAAAAGGCATAAACGTGCTTAAATCAATGTAAAATAATGGATTTCAAGAATATAAATGATCGTCCCATTTCGGCATAATATTCATTTGCAACTTGCATAAGTTTTATGTTATCAGAATGCTCTTGCAAATGTGTTACGAGCTTTAACAGTACCCTTTTTGTTGCATTTTATTTCTTATTTTCTTATACTAAATTTTCCTCTTCCTTTTAACCTCATGTTGTATCAATTCGTACTTCGCGTCAGTTTGTACATTCCCCATACTCTCCATTATTTTGAAATAATAATAATAACATTATGGCTGCAACATATACAATCTGCATATTTTTTTTTTTTTATCATTTATTAGACACAGGCACAATTTCAGATATGTATATTTACACCGTTTCTATATTACTGAACTTCAGACGACAATAATGTCCGCATTTGCATTGCTATATCGAGCGAGACGAACACGGTGAATGCATAATAGCGCAATTTATACACCCCTTCGATTCAACCCAGAAGTCTGTAGTACTGATTTGTAATTGCAAGGCATCAATAATTCATCATTGTTCATTGCAGTTTATGATTAAAAAAGAAACAGATTAATGACCTTCTTTATATTTTTTTTTCAGTGTGAAACACTTCATGCATTTTCTCGTTATTGGAACGAGTCGTATAAATTTCGAAATCCGTGTCTTTGATTCATTTCCCTTTGTAAATCAAAACTCTAATTACAATCTTGCATTTTTCCAATCTTATTATTGTAGGATCATGGTGACAAATGACGTCACAATAACAAAGAGGAATGACGTCACGAGAGAGGTGGCTGCTCCTGTGGGGTCAACGTACTTTGTCTTCATCTCCACCCATTTCTGTCCCCTGTCCGAGAGTTCAGGCGTGATTACTTCGTTGATCAGTTCGTTATAATCATTGTACCATTCGATCTAAACAAGAAGAATTAAAGACCATAAATAATGATTTAATAACATGATGATAGGCCTATGGTAAGAATCAAAACAAAAATAACTTGCTCAAAGAAAAAAAAAATATACAAGAACACTAACCTTTTCTTCTTTTTTTCTGTAATCCACCACCCCCATAAAGGAAAGGTGTGGTTTTGTTTTTATCTCTGTAATCGTAATATATAATATAATATATATGGAAATGTACTTGTATAATTGTTATGTTTTTATGAAAGTGTTAAATTAAGAACTTGAACTTGAACTTGAAGAAAAAAGAAAAGAACAAAGAAACGAAGAAGAAGAAACGAAATGACGAGAGACTCTAACATGCTAGAGACATGCAGAGCGCAGATAGTTTTTCGGGAAATCAAGACAATCCCGCATCCCAGCGCCCCTGTGCAGATAATCAGAAATACATAATGACAGACAGAAAGACAAAGTATACCTGTTTGGTTGTCATGAGACTGAAATCAATGAGGGTAGGCTCAAGGGGAACCAGTGAGACCATTTCGAACGTCATGTATGTGTAGCCGTTGAACTGGCGCTGCATAAAATAAAACAGTGATGTGTAAAATCGTGATAAGAACAATAATGGACAAATTAAAATATTCGTCGTAAGGCATGTTCAATTTTTGTTACATTGTACAGTAAAATACTCATGCAAAGAATTCGACATATTTACATTGTTAATTCTTATTTCCGTCATCAGTTCACCTCCATTGTTCGTATTTTAAAGTCAAGTTCAATTGCCTATCAGGCGTGTATATAGCTAAGAGGCCGTACGCGGGGGCTGTAGCCATCTCTAAAATGCAAAAATAAGAAATAAACACTACAAGAGGGGAAAAGAAAACGAAAGGAGAGGGAAAGAAGAAGAACAAGAAGATATAATAAATATTAGTAGAATACTGACAATAATTGTTCTAGATGTAAGCCTATCTTCTTTTTTTTTTAGAGTATAGGGTGGCCTGTACCCCCCCCCCCCCGCCTCATCCCCCTTAGAACCGCGATTTCTTGTGTTGAATATGAATAAGAACGGCACTTCCATGAGCAGGATACGAATGCTTTGATTATTTGTATTACCGTAGTTATCAAGAATCAATTAAATAGTCGTTAAATAAAGGTAAATTAATATAATGCCCTTACTTCCGTGTCAGCCTCCTTGGCAAACATGACATTTTCAATTCGGATTCCGAATTCACCGTCTTCGTAGTAACCAGGTTCTGAAAGGAGCAAAATATATAAAAACAATAATAAATACATATACCAGTGGTTCAATAAAAATAAATTATTCTATTGCGAAACGTTGGATTGTAGATAGAAGAGAATTTGATTTGTCCATTCAAACTTCCTTTCTGGGACTTTAGTTTCCGTTTTGAATGTTGATGGCAAATTTGTCAGATCATTATGTAACCATGATGAGACCTCATGCATGCTCGCACATCTGAAAAAATACGATAATGACATGCGGAGCGACCACACCAAATCCTATTATTCAAACGAGTTTTCGCTATAAATATGGATCACCATCGTGCATCAATAATTGGGTCCTGTAAATTTTTTAGTCAGTATTTTCTTGTCGGCCTGCTAACAAAGAGCTAAAGTAAAGAGGTTCAATCTGCCTACCTCTTGCAAAGGCCTCCATGCATTATGTGTTATGATAATTTTATGGCTACGGCCTAGCTAGTTGATGACCTCCAACTGCAAGACCCAAATTTATCGTGAAACTTCTAACAACTGTCTTGTTCTTTGAGGTAGGCATATACTCAAGACTATATTAGTGAGAGGTTATGTCTTCATGTTCTTAGGCGCCGCGGAACGTCTTGGAAAGTGAAGGGGCTTAGTGGGGGGGGGGGGGGGGGGGGCTACGTGTATACCACATTTTTGCACTGCCATACGTTTGCACGTGTTTACTGAAAAAAGTGGGGGGCTGCAGCCCCCCCCCCCCCCCCCAGCCCCGGTTCTGTGGTCCCTGTAGAGTGATGCAGGAAGCCTTTTTTTTCAAGAGTTGCGGGGCAGCGGATTGTCAGGAATAAAGTCAACCTGTCTTCAGGCCAGAATGGTAAATAAACTTGCATAACATGAAATGAAATCTCATTAGTCAGACTAGTTATTGAAAGCGGTTAAATTACGAGTAAGCGTTTGATGACGTCATACAAACCCATATACCTGTTCAACAGTTCTGCTAAATTTACTCACCGTCCGAAAAGAACATGCCAGTATAAATAGGGTCATGACGGGGGCTGTACCCAAGGCTAATGCTCGCTGGACCTAAACAGAGAGGATAATATCATGCATTTTAAACCCAAAATGAAGTCATATTTTGCTCTCTTTTTTTTACCTACCGTCGGAGAAAAACATGTTTAGATGAATGGGTTCGTGAGCTGCGCTGTAACCTAGGTTGATTCGGCCAGGCCCTAGTGGAAAAAGAGAACACGTGAAACCAACAATGGACACCATGCAATGAATGCAATATTAAGCACTAAGCTAGATGAACGTATATTAGGCCTATATATAATTATTTGAATGAAAATTTCTGTGCCTTCTATACTAATATAAGCAGTGATTTTGCAAACCTTTAAAGCCAAGATGAAACCACAGTCATGTCAAAAATCTGTTATGTTCTATGACAAAAAGAAGGATTTATTTTTTTTATTTTTTTCGATGCAATACATATCTTTTTATCGCCTATTATCTCGCAAATACTTAATGCAAATTTGTACACATCCTCCTCATCCAAAAAGGAAATAAAACAACAATAAATTAGTTTGTACTAGATTGTTTTACCAAATTCGTGTGTATATATTTATTTAATTGTTTACCAAATATATTTCTCAATATAATTGTTGTTTTTTGTTTGTTTTTTGTTCGGCGGAATGAGGGTGCCATCTGAATCAATATCAGGCAAATTTGATAATTTAAACTTTTATAGAAGTAGTATAATGTTATATTTATTCAATTTGTACACCAAGGCAAAGTAAAGAAATTTCGGGAATCGTAACAATTTGTACCATTTTTATATGTTTGTCATATGTAGTGAAATATGTCTTGCTCCGATCCAACCCCGCCCCAGTACACAAGGGTGAAAAAGTATGATGACGATGATTGCAATCAAAATTCCCACATGATTAAATCGAATTTACAGTGAATGTCAAGACTACAAAGAATATGTGCCGAATGAGTTTGGTAGAAATTGTACATACATGTAGCCGAGCAATTTATATGCATTCCTTAATTATTCTTAACTGAATATAAATTATGTAATTTTGAAAGTATAAGGCCTAATTGTCAATATTACGATGTAAAAATGAAATAAATCATTGGGAAATTGTTGCAATTATATACGCACTTCAGCATTTTGTCTGCAAAGCATGCATTTATAAAATAAATTATTGAATTTAATTGAATTGAAATGCTTGTGTTTTTAAGTGGATGCGATTTGGAGGTCTATCCAGTTTAACGATAAATTCTGCTGGTAAAACAAAATCAATAAATACATGTAAAATAACCAACTAACAATAATAATAGCCTGTCATTAAATATGCAGTTCCCTATCCAGACCTCTATAATTGTAATGAGGAAGAAAGGGTTAAAAAGTGACAATGTAGATTGGTCACTAGATATAAGCATGCTTCGTGAATCGAACTTATAATGGAATACAGAACGAGAAGGTAAAGAAAAGGGGGTCACACCTAAGAAAATGACTTGCTTTTCATCCTTGGGCTTATCAACCAAACTAATTACTCATCATCCCCCGGCCCCACGCAGGTTCACTATTTTAGAGCGGCTAAAGCGTAAATAACGAAAATATGAAGATAACAAAGGGTGTGATGGTGGCATGCAAACTTTAATAGGCAAAATTTGATGAGGAAACAAACACAGAAAATGAAAAGAAAATTGTGAAAATGTATGTTTTGCGTATTGCTTCATGTGGCGTATCAAGACATTTAGAAACAGGGGGCGGAATCCTCATTCGAACAGTAAGGTATTCCTGGTCAACCAGCGCAACAGAGATAAAATCACATAAAATCAATACTTTTATTGATAGGTTCGATAGGCTCATCTTTCAAAAACAAGATAGAATATTAACAAATTATATGACAAAAGCAAATTGAAAACAGGCAAAACATATCAAAACAAAGTATATGCAGACAAATTTTATTTAATAAGAGCCCCAAAATGGGTCAAAATATAGGTTAATGTAAGACAACTTTTGGCATTATCTTTGTTTTTTTTTATAAGTCATTCAGTCTTTGAATGTGCATCTGTCTATTCCGCATTGTGCAAGTCTTGATTTTTTAAAGTTTATTTTAAATTTTGTTTATGGGCCGTCATTGACTCCACCGTACGCTGGATACACCGCTGTATTTATTGTATTTATTGTATTCATTGTCCAAAGACATGTTCATTCTGATTAACGTGTATATATTTTCCAAAGACAAGTTAGTTCTAATTAACCGTTAAAACAGTATTTTTTTCGTTAACTCAAAAGCATGTATTCATTTATTAGCTTATTGTTTGTTTATTGTTTCCTTTCTTACATTTTGATATATTCAGTCACGCATATATTCATTTACTCATTTAGTCTAATTTACTCATTCATCATTCATCATTAACTTAGTAACTTATCTATTTATTTACTATTTATCTCATTTAATAATTTATTCGTAAAAAAAATATTAATAAATTGCATTCACTTAAAACTGTACTGCTGTATATAATATATAAGAAAAGCTGGTCTGAATAGATTTTTAAAAACTGTTGTTGTTGTCACGATGCATATTTTATACCAGATCAAATAAAATGTAGATAAACCAAATCAAATTTATTCATTCATTCATTTCTTACCTTCGTGGACATTGAGGAAATGACCAATACCATGTCCAGTACCATGAAGGTAGTCCAAGCCACCCTCCCATAGAGGCTGACGGGCATGGGCATCGATCTCACGACCTGCGTGGACGAATAAGAAATACAATGTCCAAGCATTATATGGTATACTAGGATTAAATCATAATTGTAAAAGTATACAACTACGAGGTATAAAAATGTATCTTATCTTTTTTAAGTTTGAGTATCCATAATTACATGATATCAGGCTCTAGTCTGATTTCATGATCGTAATGTCACCCCATCATCATAGGGTCCCTCGTTAGTTGTACACGTGTAATGTAAATTAGGCACAATTCACGAACTGAAATAGCATATACACTGCCCAAATTTACTCACTGAAAATCGAATGGGAATTGCAGTATGATGGATAAAGGTCTATTTAAGGTAAATCTCGGAAATGGAATAGTCATGATATCAGAAACATATTTTTTGAAGGGAACATTTCAAACAAAAAAGGCCTCTTTAAACATGGTTCAGAAAATGTTAAACTACAGTGCAATGTAGCATATCGAATCTAAGCAAACGTTCCAAGAAACATGTGATTTTACGAATATCTTTTTCAAATTATTAAAAAAAAACATCAAGTACGCGTAACAAAAACATAAAAAAAAACACAAAACAAAACAAAACAGAAAAAAATGACCAACTGAAAAGTACATGTTGCTGCACTGGTGTATTGTGAGACAGCACTATATTACAGTGGGCTCAGTCAGGATGGGGAACCCTTTACAGTCAACTTACCGTAAACTCCTGTCCTGAATGTTGCCAAGACCAAATCAATATGTCCCATGAGTACCCTCGTATAAGCTTCCTGAAGTCAAGAAAGAGAAGTATCGACAAATTGAATAATGTAATAATCAACGTATAATCTTCCTATAACATCATCTTAAATTCATGAATTCATAAGTTCTGCTATTTTCCACGACAATAAAATACGATAAATTACTTGGGATTACAATTAAGCCTATAAGCGAATAAGTGCAAGAATGCTTTAAAAAGATTAGAAAGATTAAGCAATGAAAATGGAATCAACTCGAAAGCCTTCTGATAGATAATTCACAAAACAAATATAGTAAATAAGAAAATAAATCAACAGCAGGTCTTTGAGGAGGTATGACAACGGTTGAATAAATATTTACCTAATTCCTTATGTAATAAAACATATCGAATCAAATTAATTTTTAAGTGAGTCAAAACACTGAGAAATGAACAATTCCGAATTACCATCAACGTATCAATTGAGCCAAAAACGAAAATAGCGCTAAATATCTATTAGCGGTTCTATTATGAAACCTTTTTCAAGCTTTTCTTACGATTATCGCTAGTACATTTTCGATTTCTTTACCTTAATGCAGTATACAGTACCCGTAATGAAAACAAAATCACTTAACAAAACAACAACAACAAAATTGGAGGAAGCCTTCCAAGATATGAATGGCATTCAACCATGTATGCTCTTTTTCGCGTACCTTCATGAAGTCCGTTGGTTCTCCGAAGTGAAATGAACGGGTGATGTCACAAGTTCCCTCACTGCAGAGAAGGTAAAAGGGGAAAATGCAGAATTTCAGTATCTTCAGGGAGGGCTACACAGAAGAGTATTGCTGAAGGGGGGGGGGGGGGGGGGGGGTCTAACCCCACCCGTTCAAACTTTTCAGTCAGCAAGTTTGACTTTATACAGCCTTGTCAGCAGCCGCAGCAACAAGAACCAATGCTCGTCGATTGAAAAAAAAAAAGTTTAGCATTTTTTTTTCGCAAAGACGGTCCGACCCCCACTTTTAATTTAGTATATCGTCGACGATGCCTGATGTATAAGAATACAGTTTGTCAACAGGTTCTCAAAAGTTTGGGGCAGCACTTTGCGAGGAAGGGGGGCGACTGAGTGGTGGTAGAATGTGATTCAAGGGGATGGTCCCCTCCCATGTTTAGGACTTTTCAAATATTGTGTGTTTTAATGCAGGGGCGGATCCAGGATTGAGTAAAAGAGTATGGTCAAAATGGATACTTTTCTTCCAAAAAGGGGGGGGGGGCGGGCCGGAAGAGCCCCCCTGGATCCGCCAAAGTTTTAATGCACTGACTGTATAGTTTGTTGACGCCCTTCATTTTACTTACAGGTATTGTCCACCAGAATCGAGTAAGAAGATTCCTTGGTTTGTGATCGGTACATCAGTCTCTGGTGATGACCTACAAAAAGGATAACAAATAGCCAAGCTACAGTTAACAACACAAGTATTCATACCATTACCAAGTTTTGACATTTTTTTTCAAATTTGTTTTGTGAAAAAATGGTTTGTCATGATATATATTACTTTGGCATGCTACACAAGACAATTTACCAAATTTTGATGGTTCAGAAGTAATTTATTCACATTTTTTTTAAACAGATGGCCTGTCCATAACTTGTCCTTACCCTTTCTTGAACAGTTGCAAAACATGTATAGAATCTTAGGAATATCTGACACATGCGCATTTCCAAACAAATATGCCTCGATGCCATGCCTGGACCGGGATATAAATATTTCTAAAAATGCCAGGAAATTAATATACTAGCATTTCCATTGTTATGAAAATGAGTTGAAACCACAATTATTGTTCACCTCAAGCTAACAATTAAAAGTATTCAATCAATACGCAAAATTCCACTAGTCCACCTTTCATTCTTAAGAAAAACACAAAAGATTTCAAAATTACAAGGGGTATGAATAATTGTGTTGTTAACCGTATACCCCAGAAGAAAAAAAAACAACTTTAATGGCTAAATCAAAGGGGGTAATGAAACACAACTCTTTCTTTTTGCTCTATCTGACGTACGGTAGGTTAATGCTGGGTCCCTAACAACAAATATTTCAAAGAAGGAATTAATTGAACCGTGATGTCAGCGCTCGGCTTTTTATCGTTGATTTGGCATTGTAGTCTTTTAGGGAGTTTAACATCTAGTCTTTATTTTCCCTTTTTGTTTTCATTTTACGAACAATATTAAAGGTGACGGTTACTACTGGTAAACATGATTAATATATTATATTATTTTTTTAAATTATTTTTATTTGTATTTGTCATAATCAACTATGTTACAATGTTTGAAGGAAGCTGAAAAGGTGAACGTGTTGTCCTCAGGCATGCAGCTCCTGCTCCCTCCTCGTGGAAAAACACTTAATTAAGGAAAATGTAACTGAAATGAATTTGTTTCACCAGTACACGTAACCCGTTGCCGACGGAACTCTCATTCGCATAGATTTAAATACAGGAACGCTGCGGTTTCCGTAATGTTATTTGGAATAAGTTGCCGATGTTGTTTGTTATGGGTCCAGCATGCGCTTACGAGTGCGAATGTTAAAACCTATTGCTTTTAAAAGTTGTGTGATTCAACAAGGGTTTGTAGCTCTATCATAAAGGTTTTGAAACCATTGAGAATAACTTCCGGACTGTTTATTTCAAAATGTAATAGCACCATCAACACTTATTTATTTATTTGAAGTTCATAAACAATTCATTATTCATTAAAAACGTTTAGAACTATAGAAATAAAATATACTCGCAGGGAACAGGGGGAAGGGGAAACAAACAGATAGAGAGAGAGAGAGAGAGAGAGAGAGAGAATGAGTGAGGGCAGAGGGATTGAGTGGGAGCGCGAAAAAACAGTGGAGAGGGACGATGACCAAAAATGGGACAAAATTGTGAGATAAAAATGAAGGTTTAAAAGGTTGGAAATGAAAAATGGCTTAAAGATTATGGAAAAGGAACCAAGATTCCTGATTACACACAAGTCATGATAATCATAATATATTTTTTTTCATAAATTAGTATATAGTTTTTTCTCTTACGTATAATGAATAACGGCTCCGTTTGCCCCGAATGATGAGATGGTTCCAAAACTGAGTCCTTTGTTGGATGGATGTACTCTGAAAAAAAGGGAAAATTGAATGTATAATATTTAAGGTGTAAAAATGTTCCTCGTAAAAGAAATTCGACAACAATACTAATGAATGATTTATGCATTTGTATCTGAAGAAGTAGAAGCTACTATCATCACAAAGAAATGCAACAAAATATCTTTAATAATTAAACCGGTAAGTATTATTCTTAGTAATTGCATTGTTGGTTACATTTTGTTCTGTTGCTCTTGAAAATTTGGTACCATTACTCAAAGGTCTATACAGACAAATAATAATGATTAATTTATCTATCATGAGAAGTACGATATTCCAACTGGTCATGAATCTGTGGAATTAGGAACTTACGCTCGGAATTCTATTGCCTTTTCTGCAACGACAAGCTCACTAAGAACGCTTTTGTCTCCTACTGCTGGATCCTGTTGCATATTGTAAATAAATAAACAAAAAAATCAGAATGCATGGTAATGAAATAATAATTTATTTGTAAGCATTAATTCATGAGAATGAATGTCCTGTTAGGTCAATCACCGACAAGAAAAACCTTTCTGGTGAAAAATACTCCACTTGACGATTGTTATAATTTTATACAAATTATTACATTATTAGGTATGTGATTATAGTCACTTTGTCATCATTTGTTGATTGTGTAACTTGTCTCGATTGTTTTATGCGCCTTGGGTGCCACTACATTTTGTGCACTCTATGGCGTTTATGAAAAGAAAAAAAAGTAGAATCCACGCCAAAGAAGTAGTTTGAATGACTCTATTAAGAGTGGATTTCACTCCTAAACGAAGTGATAACTAATTCCAAAACGAAATGATAACTAATATGATGGAGTATGACTACGAAACATGTCCCGTTTCAAAAGTTATGTTTTCTTTGTCGTTTTCATTTTTAAGTTACTATCGTGTCGTACTTTTGGAAATAACTAATATGATTCCCCAAAGAGTGGATTTCACTCAAAGACGAAGCGATAACTAAGTAATATGACTCCTCAAAGAGTGGATTTCCACTCCTGTACTTTTAGAGAGTTCTGAGGGAGAGATGGACCCTTTCCTGGGACCTGTTTCATAAAACTTGTTACCAATAACAACTGGCCCATATCTATGGCAAATTGGCTCACATCCGATCAAATACAAGGATTTTTGTAGCTTATAACAGTAATTGTGACTTGTTATTTATTTTTAAAAAAATGAAACAGGGCCTTGGTGTACTTACGTCCAAGCTGTCCATGGTCTCCTGTAGCCATCCACCAAGCTCGCACAGAGAGATAGAATCAAGACGCTAGAAGAAAACAAAGTCAATATTTTGATTGATTGATTGATTAATGACATTAACTTCCATTGACTAACTGATTGATTGACTTACTGACTAGTATTATTGGATTAATTGACTAATTGTTCGAATGACTGATCAGTAGATTGAATTATTTCGATTATATAATTGCTAGGGAGATGCTTTCAAAACGGGCCTGTTATTCTTTAAAAAAAAAGATAGTTAAAAAATAAAAACCGCTTTCATTGGTAGATTATGTGTAAAATCGGGATCTCAATCAGAACGATCAAGTAGAATAGTAAATATGATTGAGGTAACTATAATACCGTAATCATGATGATTGGATCCGGTTGCTTAATTTGACCAATATTGCGGCCTGTACGTTCGTACTTACTAAAATCCGGGTCAAATCTTTGGAAGTCTATAATCTATAAATCGTATTTATTGGGAACTTTCCTGTTGCTAACAGTCGACTTGGGATAAAGATGCAACCTGTATCATCTACTGCCTTATCATCTACTTTTGTCTTACATGAGCTTCCTTCATTCCAGCGACCTCGGTTGGGTTCTTCTGTGACTTGGTAAGGAGGATTGGTGAAGCCTCAATGTATGCCTTATCCTGAAATGGAAAGGAAATATTCAGAAAGTGGGATGAAAAGAATAGGAGAGAGAAAGAGAGAGAGAGAGAGAGAAAGAGAGAAAGCGAGACAGAGAGGGTGTAAGAAGGCAGGAGAAGGGGGGGGGGGGGGGAGGGAGTTAATACAATGAAACATACAATTTATTAATTACCAAACAAATCAAATTAACTGCACAATGTCTATGGGATCACGTGGTGAGTACTGCGACTGCCCTTCGTTACTTATTTACATCTACTCATGTTTTCTATCTGCTCATCGGCGTAGAAAAAGAGAGGACCGGGGGAAGGGGAAGCACGTGCCCACTCCCCCCTGGAATGGCATTAAAAAAGAGAAATAAAAAGAAAAAAAGAGGGATATACAGATGGAGGAGGAAAGCAACATAAAAAAGATGGAACGACCCCTTCCATATCATCCCATTAGGTAGTCACGCCAATGGCAATGTTCTCATGTATGACACACGCTCCGGTGACATTACTGCTCCGCGTCAATTTCGCACACGAACCGAAGTATTAATTTCGACCCCGTACCAAACACTATATATACCTAACCCTAACCCAAACCCAAACCCAAACCCAAACCCAAACCCTAAACCTAACCCAGGCTCAAACCCAAATCGCAACCCAAACCAGACCCTATATTTTTGATGAAATAGAGCCCGAAGAAATTATTGTCGCCGGAGTATAATGTCGGAGCACCTTTGTAATTTCATACCCAGTAAGAACTGTGCCCCCCCCCCCCGCCTATGTCCTCGGTGCCCCCTAAATGGCTGCATCAACACTACGCCACTCTTTCTGCTCACACATCTTACCTCTGGGATGGAGGTGTAGATGAAATAATTCGAAACATCGCTGAACCATATCTTTTCGTTGGCACCATTGCCCAAGGTAGGTAGCTCCGTGGCAAACAAATCATAGTCCTTGACAGTAATACACACGTCGTCTGTACGGCAAGAAAGGGGGCAAACCTTGCATAAGTGTCAAATTTTCATTTAAAACGTAATGAAGGTGTTATTTTCTATTCAGACGACACTGATTAGTATCTACACTGACGAGATGTACAGTAGGTATGTACACACACACACACACACACACGCACACGCACACACACACGAACCCCCCTCCCAATATGTATATATACACAGGCCAACATTTGTATAGAGAGAGCGTGAGGAAGAGAGAGAGGGAGAGATTGAGAGAGAAAGAGAGAGATTATTGAGACTAGTCCTCTTGGAGAAAGAGAGATCAAGGTGTTCTCTTTTCTATACCATGTCTTGAATAAGAGTAAGTCAGAATTCCCCCCAGATTTGAAACTTTATCTCGATTTTTACCGCCAGTGCAGCCATCAAGGTTTAAGTGGTTCTCGATCTCTGTTTGTCCATCGATCCTCCCCGCCTTGTCATAAGCGTATAGCCTGGAGAAAAACAGCGAACAAAACGTTTGAACTCGAAATGTAAAACAAAGCTCATTAAAAAAAAATAATTTCCAGACAATGGAAAGCAAAGAAATCTCGAAATATAGTGTTGTAATTTACATCTACGGCCTTACTAAACAATAAGAAAGGAAAAGAATTAAGATAAAAAATAGTGAACTAAAACCTACCCCTCTCATTTATTAATCAATCCTTGTTGAATTTCCCTTCTCGTGACAATAGTTACAATATGGTTAACATAGTTATGTGTGCAGTAAATAGGAGGCGACTTCCCACAGTGACTGACAAAAAAGCTTGTGTTGGGAACGCCAAGAACGACACTGTGCAATACGAATTGGAATAAATCTTGTATCTGCTCAGAACATGCATAAGGAGGACAGCATACGTGTTACACTTTAATGTCAGCTACCTACTTATTCACACCTGTATTTGTTTTTTAAATTCGGAAAATAACCACAGAACCACCAGGCTTGACAGGTACCCCCCCCCCCCCCCCCCCCCCCCCTCCCCGACAGTTATCATGGTTAACTCCCCCACAAAACAAAATAGCACCAGAAGAGTTTAATACCCCATGACTACTCACACTAGGACAACCGTCATCGGAAAATTCCCCTAGGACAACTACCCCTTCTGGAAAATTACCCCCTTTGCAATTACCGATTTGTTATCACTACCTCCTAGTTGGGAAATTGTCCGGGGGCAGTTGTCCGAGCGTAGTGGTACTCGTCTGAGGTTGCACGGTTCAAGAAATATTAAAAATCATCATGACAACATTTTTTTCCTTCCAGGATAGAGATGGTAATAGTACTTTGAATATCTTAACTCTAAAAAGGCCGGGTTATTTTGGCGCTCTCTCAGCCGGGGCAGTATCCGTTGGTCAAAGTGTTATATGCGTAAGACTGTAAGCAATAAAGTCCTGAATGCTGGCGGCGCCAAAGCAATTATGCGTTTGACCCTGCCCCTTATTCTGATGTACTGCTCATTCCATGACTGCAAAATCATAAAAGATATGGTATCGATTTAAAGAAGAATAAGCACATTTTCAATTAATATTAAACAAAACGACGATTATGCCATGACAAGAGAGATATAATCCATCGAACTTGCGTTTCCAAACTTTTTATAGGGGTTTAGAAATAAAGATATGAAATATAAATACAATTCTACATTTGAATATACATGTCCAATACATATATATAAATAGAAAAAAAGAAATAAAAATAGAAATAAAAATGAAAATAAAAGTAAAGAACAAATAGAAACAGAAATACTTACGTGACGTCGGTTAATCCAACGACGGCATATGCAATGAACATAGGATTGTAAGGGATATCTTCACCCCTCATGTTGAAAAGCCCTAGAAATTGAGATGAAAATGAAATAGAATTGTATAACTAAATGGGCCACTAAAGGTTCGAAAACTTACGTCTGATGGGATATATCTCTCGCATTTATAGATTCATATCATTTCATGTGGTATATCATTAGAAAGCCTGTAATAAATTGAATGAGACAAAATAATGGAAGTAACGACAGTCACTGCAAATCGTTTTACATTTAGATACGATGAAAACAAACTGAAAGAAATCGTTTGCTTTGCTGAAATAAGAGATCCTTATTTGTGACTTCCATTGAAAATAAGAGAGAATGACATGGACAGGAACTAAAAATGCATTGCATTAAACTCTGGCAGTGGATGCTTAAAACATGTGCAGAGATTAAAAGAAACAGTAAGTCTGGAACACAATTATTTAACGATATTTTTTTAACTGCTGAATAGCATCAATGCATCAAGATTAAAAGAACTATAAAGAAAAATAACATAACATAACAAAATCATAAAGCCAGCGTTTTTGGTCACTGGTTGATTATCATTAGACCTTTTAAGTTCGTGTTTTGTGATAACTGTCATAGTCTTACAGGCTGTGGGGGAGATATAATTGTTTTTCTTAGACAGACTGTAAACACTGATGGAAATTAAAAGAATTAAAAAAAAACGCATAACATAACTTAACAAAATCACAAAGCTGGCATTTCAGGAATAGAAAGCATGTCCGTAAAATAAATTTTATAGTGGTGCTATTTTAGGGTGCAAATTTCAACGTTTACTTCTTAATACTTACATGCCACTTCATCAAGTTTAGGGACGATGAGTTTAGTAGCTCCAGCTTCAGTCATTTGTTCCCTGATGTTTGTGATCTTAACCTCCCATGATTGACCTGAAACACATTATGATAATGATAATAGTAATAACTAGAAATGTCCATTGTCGCGCAATGCGAATGTATCCCCCGGCAATGGCAGCGATTCGAAGGAGGGACAAAGAACCTCCCCCACCCCTCCCTCAAACAAAATGATGGCGTAGAGATGCCGTCAGTGGCCCTGACTGTTGTCAACACGAAGAGCAGCATCACCAAAACAATGTCTGTATGGATAATAATTATATGGATAATGTAGTAATATGCAGAGGTGGCAATATACAGCTTTAAGCTTATATTGCCATACCTCTGCATGTTACTACATTATCCATATATTGTACTTGTATTATGATCATATTTGCCTTTTAATAGTGTTGATTACTCATACTTATTCACATTTTTTTTGGTCATAATGTTCATACTACGCAATGCCATGTACCATGCAGAAATAAAAATAAATAATAATAATAATACTAAATGTGTGTAGATTAAAGTATAATGCATCTCTATAGAAAATTCGAAAGAAATCTGTCAAGAAATGTGACCTCAGAGCGCACACAAGATATTCACTAAAATATGACCTTTGACATTATGAAAGACGGAACAATGGGGGCAGCATCACCACAAACTGTAGCGGTCTAGAGTAATCTAAGATGGACCTCCATACAAAATCTGAAAGAAATCAGTCAACAAATGTGTCCTCCAGAATGCATGCAACCCTATAAAAAGCGGAACACTGGGGGCAGCATCAGCAAACACTATAGGTGTTAAGATTTCATTAAGACACACCTCCATATAAAATTTGAAAGAAATCCGTCAAGAAATGTGGAAGTTAGAGCACACAAAAGACATATGACCTTTGACCCTATAAAGGACGGAACACTGAGGGCAGCATCACCAAAAAGTAAAGATGTGTAGATTATACCAAGTTACATCTCCATGGAAAATTTGAAAGAAATCCATCAAGAATTGTGGCCTCCAGAGTGCACTCACAACATTCTCCAAAGTATGACCTTTGACCCTATATAGGGCGGGACACTGGTGGCAGCATCACCAAAAACTATAGGTGTTAAGATTACACCAAGGGACACCTTCATGCAAAATTTGAACCAAATCCGTCAAAAAATGCAGACGTAAGAGTGCACGAAATGGACAAATGACCTTTGACCCTATAACGGACGGAACAATGAGGGCAGCATCACATAAAAGTAAAGTTGTGTAGATTATACCAAGTTATACATCTCCATGGAAAATTTCAAAGAAATCCATCAAGAATTGTGGCCTGCAGAGTGCACCCACACCATTCTCCAAAGTATGAAATTCGACCCTATATAGGACGGGACACTGGTGGCAGCATCACCAAAAACTATAGGTGTTTAGATTACACCAAGAGACACCTTCATGCAAAATTTGAACGAAATCCGTTAAAGGACAATTAACCCCACATGATATTCTAGATGCGGTATTGTCTGCTACGTCTTTCCATGGAGGCTGCCATTTTGTGCATGAGACGGATCATTAGGTACCATATGCATTGATAATAGCCTACCTTTACAACAGATACGTCGCTTTGTTCTGATTTTATTACGATTGTTATTGGTCATGGGCCTAGATAATTGACGACCCATGAGTTCTAATAGCCATCCTGTAATGCAGATTCCTCGCTTTGTTTTGGTATTGTTACGATTGTCTCCGTCCTTGACGTCAATTCTCCGTCTCCACGTACAGAAAGTATATTTTTATGAACAAATTAAGACCTTTTAAAAAATATATAAAACTAAACTTACATTTCAGAATATGTGACTATATCTAATATATTTGTCCTCTAAAAATCAATTACAAGTTAACGATGAAGGAAATATTACTTGGGATGAAAAATATTTTCGTGTACACATAAAGTAATGGCAGCCCCCTTATTATTGCTAGCAGACAATAACTTGGCTGGAAAATAGTGATTTATATCTATATCCTGTGTTTTTACATGAAATTGCATGTATCAAATAAGAGGCATATACTACACCATTCAAAATAAGCTAGTTCATACGCTGAGGTTAATTTCCCTTGAAGAAATGCAGAAGTAAGAGTGCACGGAATGGACAAATGACCTTTGACCCCATAGAGGACGGACCAATGAGGGCAGCATCACCAAAGAGAGAAGATGTGTAGATTACTGTGATAACTCCTTGATTATGCCAAGTTACATCTCCATACAACATTTGAAAGAAATCCATGCAGAATTGTGGCCTGCAGAGTGCACTCACGCCATTATGTGAAGTATGACCTTTGACCCTATAAAAGACGGGACACTAGTGGCAGCATCACCAAAAACTATAGGTTTTTAGATTCCACCAAGAGACACCTTCATGCAAAATTTGAACAAAATCCGTTGAGAAGTGTGACCGCTAGAGCGCACACAAACTATCCCCCAAAATATGGCTTTTTACCCTATAAGACGGAACACTGGAGGCAGCATCATCAAATCTATAGGTTTCTAGATTATACCAAGAGACACATTCATGCAAAATTTGAACAAAATCCTTTGAGAAATGTGACCGCCAGAGCGCACACAACTATCCCCTAGTCTAGTTCTGGACTCTTTTTATTGATTTTTTTATTCGCCGACTATACGCGATAAGCCGAGTGATGGCACGATCCCAGGAACCTGTTGGCCCCGAAAAAGCTGGAGAGGTGCGGCCAATTTTAATTGCTCTCCCTGAAAAATCTCAGGGAAAGTCGTCAGCGTGGAGCAATTGTACTGGACTCTTTTTTCGGGGCCAACAGGTTCTCGAGATCGCGTCATCACTCGGCTTATCGCGTATAGTCGGCGAATAAAAAAATCAATAAAAAGAGTCCAAAACTAGACTAACTATCCCCAAAATATGGCCTTTTACCCTATAAAAGACGGAACACTGGGGGCACCATCACCAGAAATTATAGATGTCCAGATTTTACCAAGATCCACCTCCATACAAAGTTTGAAAGAAATCCGTCGAAAAATGTGACCGCTAGAGCGCACACAAGAATGGGACGCGGCGGCGGAGGAACGCTGCTGAATCCGAAGTATCCTCCTACAATAATAATAATAATAATAATAATAATAATAATAATAATAATGAATAATGATAATACAAATAATAATAATGATGATGATAATAATATTGATGCTAATGATGATGATAATAATAATAATAATAATAATAAAAATAATAACAGTAGCGATAATTCCAATTCATTTAAATCAAAATTTCAATTAACATTTATTTGCTTTAACCGATTTTGTCAACATTCAACATCTGTTCAAATAGTAAATTTATACACAGTAACATAGTGATATAATGTAACATAATGATCGTGATAATGATGGCAATGATAATAAAAATCACATTGGTCCTATATACCCAGGGTATAGCGTCATTAGTAAAATACTGTTCTCCCTTGGGACATTGCAATCAAATCATTACCGTGCCATGCTACCAAGATAAAGCCCTCAATCATTCAGGGATTTCTTCCTTTCGGGTACCCGTTTACTTCACTTTCGTACAGAATGGCAAATGCAGGTTAATGCCTTGCCAACGGACATTAGCGCCGCCACAGGGATTCCAACGCTGTACCATGTGCTTTATGGTTTGATGACTTAGTCACTATACCACGACACCTATACAAACATACTGTACACAACCGTTTACACTATACCACGACACCTCCACAAACATACTGTACGCAACCATTTACACTGTATAAATGAATGTATGCAGGAGAATTTAGGAGCATTACACGCCATTGTTGGATTAATCATTATCATTTCTAAAACGTCGCATGCATGCTTCTTCAACATAGTGAAATTCTCTTCGTTGTATTTCACCAATATGTTTTCAGGGAATCACAGCAGTATTATACAATCTTGATTGTATGCAGTCAAAGTGGAAAGATTGACAGGTTACTTTCATCAAAATTTAGGATAGATTCAGAGCTGTTTAATTTACTCTACCATTTACAGAGCAAATGAAAATATCGGGATGGACTATCCTTAAATCTCAATGCATGCATTGCTATGATGAGCTTTAAAAGATAATCGTGAGGTTTTTCCTGTATATATTAATATGATTGTGTCATGTTATATTTCTATGATAATCCTCTCATGTCGAAATATTGAATTACAATTAAAAGAAAAGAAATACACTAAAAATATAAAAATAACCGTTAATTTATAACTTTGCTTATTTTATGTAGAACCTTGTTTTAAACATAAATTGAATAATTATGCTTTAGGTGATATGTTTCGTTGTTTTAATAGAAAGGTTGCTTCTATTATGTTTTTTTTTTGTATGTCAGGACTTTTTTCCCCCAATAAAGTTTTGAATTTGAATTTGCAAATATGCATTAACTTACCGGAGTACGTAGTGTCGAGAACAAGTAGGGGCTTTTCCGGGTAGCCTGGCTGTGTGCTGAGGTCGTTCCAGGTCATGTCCACAAGGTTAGCCTCGACGTTAGCTACCATGGTGACGTTACGACCGGAATCTTCGATGGTACTCATGTAACTCTGTACCGTGCCTGGTTGAAGACAGAAGTAGCAAGGAAATAGCAAGGAAGATGTACAAAATACAACTGTCATACACGTTTTAATAGGGGAATTTCTGAGCAAAAATTAAAAACGAAGATAATATTTCCGTGTTGATTATAAGTAAAATTAAATGTAATTACTGATTTTTTCGAACGCAATCACTTCTCTCTCTCTCTCTTCTCTTAAGAACTTTAACAATGTTTCAGTGTCAGCCTATATCGATTTGTTTAAAATCTAGGTCCTTTCTTAAACACCAAACATGCTAATATGATCAACTACAAGTATTCTGTATCAATATTTTAATAATTTTTATTTTCTTTTCTAGAAAAAAAGTACAGACAGTCGGTACTGTGAAGTTCACGTAAATCGCATAAACGTCAATGCGCAGGTTTGCCACAAAACTTGTGGAATAATGAATCTTCAGAAGAACGCGTTGTCAAGTGAAATCTAGAGGGTGGTGGATTTTTCTTTTTGACCGTGTTCAGTTTCTTACTTATAGACATGAGTCTCGGGTCGTAGCCGATCATAGCTCCTTCCGGGAGGTTAGCCCCCATGGTTGAGTCAGTGTTCGTACTGACCAGCCATTCCGCTGTCGATGGGACTCCTTCCTGATCTGATAGCGTGGAAAGAAACAGAAAGAGAGAGAGAGAGAGAGAGAGAAGGGGGGGGGGGGTGAGAAGGAGAGAGGGGTGAGAGAGCGCAAGAGGGAGAGAATGATAAAGAAACAGAGTGAGATAGATGGATAGAGAGTGAGTGATCCATATAAATGCATAAAAGAAACATCATTGTTCACAGGGATCAGAAGTTGGGAACGTCTACGGTAGCTCTTTGTAATCCAGACGTATCAATAATCATATTTGATTTATACACGTCTGTTAAAACTCAATTACATACATACATACACACACACACACACACACACACTGGGACATACGGCCCCAACTTCTTTCTCCTGTTAATGGCCCTTTAATACAGACAATTTGAAGGAAGGTGATGACTGCTTTGGTCTTAGGCAATCTTTAGAAGGCAGCAAGAAAAAATGCGTATGCATAAACATCTTTATACCCATACATTCAATACATTCATGTGTATAATGAGAGATAGATGATGGGTTGAGAGTTGGAGTTTCTGATCATTCCTTACATATGACATTTATTTATGTATTGCCTATGAATTACCTATTCTTTCATTAGATAAACGAACATCAATTTTTTTTCCTTACTACTCTTCATGAGCATCCAATCGCACCACATTTCACGCTCGGCCTGGATGAAGTAACGTCCATCGGTCCACACAGCAGCGTCATCAGTAGTAATCACAGCAAGACCTAGAGAAGTGGACGAAATTTGTTTGAAGTTACTATGGGCGGGTATTTATAAAAGCGTATTTACTTTAGTGAATGTTTAAGTGGGTAGATTTATTAACCCTGGAGCGTCAAGTGTCCACCTCCTCATCATAAATAATATTACCACGATTGTGGAACCAAATGAAAAACAAACAAACATGTCATCATGAAATCACTTCGTCATTTTCATTTCATTCATGATTGGATTCATTTCTTTATTTCATATAATTCTAAAGCTATGGTAATTTGTACCCCCAGAAAAAATGATAATAATAATAATAATAAATAAATAAATAAATGAATAAATAAATAAATAAATAAATAATTAAAAAAAAATGATACTAATAATAAAAACGGTTTAATTTATGTCCACATTAAATTTTATGATCACGAGTCATCGTCTTGAAATTTGGTTAAGTCAAATAAAATGTCTTCTTTAATACAGAACCCGATAGATTGACACTGAATGATACAAACTGTAGAATTTGCTGGAATAATTGGATGAAAAAGATACAAAGCTTAGTAGAAAAAAGAAGAGCGCGATAATCGAGCTGGTAGTCTTCACCAATAGTAAAACACGAGTCTTAATATGACTTAAGTTTGTTTCTTTCTCTCTTTTCTTCATCTCTGTTGTTTCTTTCTAGTTTCACATCACCCTTTAAAAACAGTCTCAAGTGAAGTTTGTTGCTTTTTTTCTACAAATCACAATACGCCACATCATCGCCATGGGGGGGGGGGGCGGATTTAGGGGACATCCGGACTGCCCCCCCCCCCCCCATTAAAAAAAAAATTAAATCATTACAGAGGTTCCATGGATTGCCCTGTAATTTCAGTGGGGACACATTTTAATTATTTTTTTTTTAATTATTATTAAGACGCGTTTTGCATTTGTTGTATATATTTTCACGTACTTTAGCTTATTTCTGTCATGTCTATTCCACACTTGAACTTTAAAAAAAGGTGAGAGTCAAAGGGAGAGAGGGAGAGAGATACTGAATGACAGAGAGAGAAAGAGAGAGACAGGGATAGAGAGAGAGAGAGAGGGGGGGGGGGGGGGGGGTGGATTGGGTCTTACCAGCCGATCCTGAGAAACCGCTGATGTAGGGACGCCTTTCGTCAGGTGCAGCAATGTATTCACTCTGTTGAGAGAAATACAATTATTAAAGGGATACTCAACCGCAGATTGTGGATGTTTTAATGCCGCGAGAGGGCACCGTGATCGTTACTTGATCATACCGTTGCCCCTCGGGGCGCAAACCTCGGATAGACTGGTCACCGCACAAACATGTACGCTTCACCTGAGCTCGAGCTCTCGTGCGAGATTCGGTCGGCTTCGTGCAGTCGAAATGTAATCCTACTTAGTCCAACGGACGCGTTCGACGCACAAACTTTGTGTACGAGTGAATGGAGCTTACGCAATCCTGACTTTCCCCACGGCCGCCCGGTTGCGTATCCCTTTAAGTTTGGGTTCCATCAATCAGCGAGTCAACAAAATAGCTAATTCTAGAATAGCATAAAATTGAAATCAAATGCAACTGCACGGATCAAACGCAAGTCATGATACACTGTTCTGATTGGCTGAAAGTCGAGTTGCAAAACTTTACGAATCTTCTTTAGCCGAACGGTCCCTGTATCGTCGGGTATACTGATATGGATCGTCACTGAAAGTTGCGGCCGTCTTGCTTTCAACTTTCATAGTTATTGAAACATATAGAATTTTGGACAAGGCAGTATTTTCTGTGTCGAATATAAAGGCGGATCCCCCTCTTCTTTGGCAAAGCCCAATGTGGCATGCATTTATACACTCAACTGCACATCAAGTATCAAAGAAATTGTTGTTTTGCCCCGGTAGAAACAAAATTAGCCCCCAAAGGCACCTGAAATTTGTTTTTCTTATTTTTGTTCTTTCGTCTATCTTGTTAGAGAAATTTGGATTTTAGAAAGTGCCATCAAAATGTGATGACAACCTTTCATTTCATCTTTTCTTTTCATTTTATTACTTATTATTGACTGATTGATTCAATTATCTATCCATCTATACGTTTATTTTATTTCTGTTATTCATCCATCGAATTATTCATTTTTCAAACAATATTTATTATTCATTAATTATTATCACTTTAAATTATTTTTTGAGACATCACGCATTTTCGGCTCATGCCCCCCCCCCCCCCCCCGTCCTGGTCTGGAATAATGAATAAGCCACTGAAATATTCAAGTTATTGTAATAGCCTATAATTTTATTGGATCTCAAAACCGACAAAACAGTTACTAATGAATAAGTAATTATCATGACATGATTTATGATCACTGTTATTATTTCCGCTAGAATCATGTAAATTAAACTTACACCGTGGGCATCTTCACTTGGTACAATGTAGGCGTCGTAGTCAAACAGGACCATGTATTCGCGGATCTTGGCCAGTTGTGCTGTGGTGTTTACTGCGGTTTCTGGATAATACTAGGTGAATAAAACAATACATAATGATAAAAACAGAATGACAATGAGAATAATAAAATGATAACATTAATGGTGATAAACTACTACTACTACTACTACTACTACTACTACTACTAGTATACTACAGCTGCTACTACTACTACTATTAATACTACTACATGTACTATACTACTACTACTTCCACTACAACTACTACTACTACTATACTACTACTACTACTACTCTACTACTACTACTACTACTATACTTCTACTACTACTACTATTACTATTATTACTACTATAACAACTACAAATACTGTTTCTATTGATACTCATTTTATGCTTATGCTTTACAAGCCAAGACAAAGGTTGCACTTTTCTTTCCTTTCTTTATCCCAGCGAGAGGTATAATATTTCGTTTGTGTTGCTTCAATTCTGCATCTAATTATGGTAACATACCGGTTCGGGAGTAGCAGAACAGTCTCGTTCTGTATCGCCTGCGTCTCGCCTTTCCCGTGACTTTTCTCTGCCAAGGACCAGCGGAGTCTCATTGGCGTCGTACATTGCGATTGGTTCGGCCCAGCATGGTGACAGAACTAGGAGAGAGAATGAGGAGAGAGAGAGAGGGGGGGGGGGGGGGGGGGGCCAGGAGGAGAGAGAGAGAGACAGACAGACAGAGAGAGAGAGAGAGAGAGAGAGAGACGAAAGACTGATTTTAGAAAAGGCATAATAAACATTTGTGTATCCGGGGGGCCCCTGGCAAAACCCAATCCGGCATACCTTACGTCAACGAAACGTGTACCCCTAATTATGCCATCCTTAGCATTCATACCCCGAACGGCTCCAGAAAATGTGATAACCTTCTCCACCCCCCCCCCCCCCCCCCCTTAGTAATGTAGGTTTACCTGTATTAAGAGGGGAAGGTAGAGATAAAATGATAGAGGAAATGTTTTAAGAAACTTTGGAAATAAAAATATGCATTGTATGCTTAATGGAAGGATTTTTTTTCACTATCTCTACTTGTCTTATCGTTATATTGCAAACCTTTAAACAAAATGTATTGTTTCTATACATAATTATATTGAAAACCTTTTTGTGGCAGCGTTACTACCATTGCCTGCTTCAATATGTGCACAAAAAAATCCAAACTAGGCAAATGTATGGCATTTTCCCCCTCTTTATCGCAATGTGGACAAGACTGTTATGTGAACACAATACGTGAATTCAACTTTGGTAATTAATTATCAGTCATATAAAATGAAAGCAAACTGCCTAAATGGATTTCATGCAGGTTCATTAAAATACAAAGTTTTGGGGTCCCGATCACTGCCGGATGTACATAGGAGAAAAACCGACACGCACCCCCCCCCCCCCGCCTTGAAATCTAACTGCATACTTTAAGTACACAATAAAACAAATGGCCTCATTGATTGTGCATTTTATTTCATTGTGCCCCTTCTTTTGAAAAATCCTGGATCCGCCCCCTGGTCCTGATTATATCCGCGAACTTGTACCAGATAATGGTGCTCAGACATTTACCTCAGAGGCAGTTGTTGCGGGCTTAATTTCGTCAAAGATACTGGGTTAGGGTTAGGGATGCAACTCGGGTTTTAGGTTACGCTTAGCATTGGGTTTACGTTTAGGTAGTGTTTGAAGGTAGGAATTCGGTTAGGGTAGGAAATTAACAGCGGAAAGGGGGGGGGGGGGTGTTGCCGGATCATGATTGGTACAACTCCAGCGACTAGTTTTTGGAGTGCGAAAGGTCACATGTGTAATCAATCGGAAATTCCTTTTCGAGATTGAGGTTAATCAGTTTTAGTGTTAGGTTTAAGTTTACGTATACGGTGTTTGGTCCAGGGTTTAAGGTAGGAGTTTGGTAAGAGTAGGAAATTAACAGGGGAGCAAATGTTGCCGGAGCATTTGTGGTACAACCCAGAAAATAACTTTTGGACGCTCTGATCTTCCTGGTGCTAAAGGTCCCATGTGTAAACAATCGGAAATTCCATATCAGGATGGAGGTCATCGCGATCTATTGAGCTTTTTGATATATTTGCCAAAGTATTTGAGTTTCATGCAAGTACTGGGGGTGGGGGGGGGGGAGGGGAAGGGTAGTGGTATTTCCTTTAAAACGGGATCCGCCCCTCAAAAGAATATATTGTATACCTTGCGTAGTTGTTTACTTATTAGAGTGCAAGTGTATTTCTAATGAATGGTTAGTAACTGTGAAATGAAAACAGTTTTAAATATCCTAAATAGCTACTAACGGCTGGATTCAATTTCGAAGAATTAACGATGAATCATGAAATATTAGTTTATAGAACACTCCAATCAATAGTATCAAAAGAACAGCAAATCTTCGGATAGTTATAAGCGATAATTATGTTTAATATTGAAATATATTTTAGAATTTGACTGAGGTTATGTTTTAATATCAATTTTTGATTTGACATCTGTCCCCTTTTTATCAAAAGATATATTTTTGGATCATAATTATTCGTTTGTGTTCGTTCGAAACAATTAAAAAGAAAAATCATGCAACATGTGCAAAAAGTTGTCTTTTTGTCTTATCTAAATATCATTGCCTTGGTCTGATACCGCTGATAAAATGAGGGACAAAAAAGACCATAATGCCTATCAATAAGACATGTTAAAATCAATCTAGTTAATCAAAACTTTTGTCACATTTCCTCCTTTAGATTACATGTAAGATTAATATCAAATAATTTGATATATTTTGAGACGGTAATTTCCCGTAATTCACACATGATAATGATTCTGCGAAACGAAATTCCAATGGCAGCTGTAATTAGTGATTAAAACGTTACTTTTCCACGTTAATAAAGACTATAGTGACCAATACCTGCCTGTATCTCAATTACAAGAAAAATATATAATCATTCAACTGGAGTGCTTTACAAGCATTATTAATATTAAGTGACATTTATAATTACTTATTAGTTTTAAAGGTCCAACAATTATTATAACATTAAGTAACTCCATTTTTCATGATGAGACATGTCTAGGGATTATCAGCATCATTATTTATATTCTTTGATAATATTGGCAGGAGGGCTGCCCCCTCTCTCTCTCCCTCCCTCCCGCTCTCTGCCAATGACTTACATCAGGTGGCACTGGACTCCCGCCAAAATATGATATTTTAAAAAATCAATTAAAAACGTGCAATTATTGCATATCTATTCCAATCTGGAATCGAAATCGGTGTTCCATTTGCCGAAATATTATTGAAAAAATATTAGTAACCGTGTCTCTGATATTATGATGAGCTGGGAATGAGGAATGAGGCATTAGGTTACATGTAGTTTTCCTGAAAGTTAATATTTCCGAAGGTTCGTTAATCCCAAAGTTCATTGATCCGAAGGTTCTTAATTCCCAAAAAGCAAACGGGTCCCAATTCCGGAGGTTCATAATTTTTAACGAAATTAAATAAAACCAAAATGTTATTTTCGGAATTACAAAATTTCGGAATAATGAACCCTATATCATTTTCAAATTTATGAATATTCGGGGAAACGAACCTCCGGAATAACACAACTTCGTGGGAAAATGAATCTACGGAGTAACGCACAAAATGTTCTAAATAAATTTTCGTAGTAAGTCCCCTGGTCACTTAAAGCAGTGGCATAATGAGCCAAAACTTTTGAGGGCGCTGAGCATAGGCATACAGGCACAAGTTTTGAATAATTGCGGCGAGCGAAGCGAACGAGCCCCCCAAAAATCGACCTTTTTTACATGAAAATGACATTTTGTCATATATCCAGTAGGTAATTTGAAATTTTTCCTTTCCTTTTTTTTGGGGGGGGGGGGGTGTGAAACTTGTTTGTTTGTTTGTTTGTTGTTGTTGTTGCTGTTGATGTTGTTGGGTTTTTTGTGACTTAAACCATGGACCGGTCCATCCTCATACGAATGTCTGTTTTCGGAATTACGAACCTTCGGAAATAGGATTACACAGTCATGTCTAAGAGTCATTACTCAACTGAGTTTGAGCCACCTTCTTTTTAGTGGGACACGAGGGTTTTGGTTGTCAAATCATTACATATGAGTAATTCTGTTTGCGTTTCCCTCGTCATAATTTGAGGGGTGGGAATATATGCTCGTCAATTTATTGACATATGACTGCGTCAACGACGAGTGCAGTCTTTGACGAGCCATGTGAGATTAATATCTTACAAAATTAAAAACTCATTGACAAATGAACAGTACAGACATTGTTTCGAATTACCTGTGTATGGGCCAAAATCCTAATTATATAGGATGGATCAGCAAATATAATGACGCCCGTGCATCTGGCGCTATACTGAACACATTATAATGAATCTATAACAATATTACTTTCACTTACAATGTATCACTGGAATATTGCAGACTCTGGAGACTAAAGAGAGAGGGGGATGTGATAGAAAACAACTAATTTCTCGTCATTTCTTTTTTTTCTTCTCTTTAATCAATTTGTTAAGAAACCGTAGTCCATCCATACTCATCATAGGTTATCATATGATAGTCATATGTTTGTTTGTTGTGCCCACAACTCATAGTTAAATAACAATTTTATGCTTAAAGGTGTGGCGATGCTTCAAACCTTCGGGCTTATTTCGTCATACCTCTGTATGTTATTATACGTTCTATTACTGTATACGATTTATTATTCATGTCTATATATTGTGATCACATATTTACTTAAAATGTTAGTCTTGATTTCATTTCCATGTGAAGTTCACACTATATCAGCTGTTGTACCATACAGGAAAAATAAATAAATAAATAAATATATAGTCAAATAGACACCTCAGTCTGTTTAGATTGCGGCAAGTAAATACGCTGGAGGTGATCATTGACCGACCAACAATAAGAAGGAACTGCCCTTTCGAATCATTTATGTCACGCCTCAGTGTACAACGTGGCCGACAAAATAGATGGATCAAAACACATAAAGATGAAGGATAATAAGGGAAAGATTAGAAATGACTCAGTAAACCGATTAATCAACTGTCGTAATATTCAACAGAACTGAAGAACTCGGCAATATGTTGCAGTTGGCAACACTACTGACACTAACATAATGCCAGAGCGACATCAGGCTGAGATTGCTGCAAAATCAAAATCAGATTTGTTCGCTTTTAGCAGGTCTTCTAATCACTGGAGCGGGGTAAAACCCCCTACCGCTGAGGGAGGGGGGTGACCTGTACAAAAATACCTTTCTTATTAATGAAAATTTTTGAGAATTTTAAATATAAACTTTTCAGATTTTGAAAAATTTTGTTGACAAAATTTAAAGAGACACTTACAGTAATGACAATTTTTTCTCCTCATTAAACATGATATCAAGATACTAAAGTTACATTAGCTACCAGTCAGAGAGCGTATCGAGTATAAAATTCTGCTTATTACTTGGAAAGCATTACATGGTTTTGCCCCCTCATATATTGAAAATCTAATTTCTGAATATGTACCAACTCGCTGTCTGCGTTCTGCTGGCAAAAATCTTCTTGTGGCACATAGAACGAAATTATCTCTTGGTGACCGTGCCTTCACAGCTGCGGCGCCTAGTTTATGGAAACACTTACCTCCTAATATCCGCTCCATAGATACTTTGGATTCATTAAAGTTAAATTTGAAGACAGTCGTTTTTCTAAAGCATACAGTGAAATGTAATTCAACACAGATTTGTAGTATTCTTCAGTCCTTTCTATTTCTACCTTATTGCTTCTCTCATTTTCATCATGCGCCTCGGAATAGTTATACTAGATAGATAGCGCAGCGCAATATAAGTGCGTACTATAATATTATTATTATTAAAATCTCGCATTCATCTCAATTGCGATTGTGTTTTCCGAGAGTGCAATTTCGGCGCCTAAATGCGATTACCCCCCTCCCCACTTATAAGAACGGATTTACCTCCTGGTTCTAATAACAAATTAAACTAAAGACGAAAAGTCAGTCAAGGTTGTGGTATGCACAACTTCCATCAACTATATTTTAACCGCACTATTCGGATTTGTACATTGCAATTGTTTTTGTTTTTTTATTTGATTTTCCACGTAGACACCTGGGGAGCGTTTCATCAAGTGTCTTGTCAGAGATATTTAATGACAAATTTGCTTTCGGCTAATCAGATGCAAGGATTTCAGTAGCTTATTACAGTTACGGTAAAAATCACTGATAAAACGCTTGATGAATCGCTCCCCAAAGAACGGATTTACCTCCTGGTTCTAATAACTGCAAACACTGTAACCTTCCGTGACCAAAATGTGTACTCTGCAACTCATTTATATGTATTCTAAACCGCATCATACGGATTTGTACATTGCAATTGTTATTTTATTTGATTGTCCACGTTGACACCTGGGCCCTGTTTCATGAAACTTGTCGTCAATGAAATTGCAACAACTGTTATAAATTTCTGAAATCCTTGCATCTGATTGGCTGAGAGAAAATTTGTTGTTAAAAATCACCGACAAGACACTTGATGAAACGCCCCCTTGATCGTAGTGTATCTGTATCTGTATTTTCTCCATGATCATTGGTTTATGCAAATTCACAACTGCGGAGCATACACACACAAATAAATAATATTTGTTGATAAAGTAATATCTGAACGAGATTCAGCAAGAAAAGAAAATACTATCTTGTATATTTGATATTTTGTAGTTTCAGTACTCTTTAAATGACGACTAATATGGCAGCGAGGTCACATTTTACAATACTTTTATTCTTTATAAATTATAATAGTTTTACGTGAATTGATAAATCCATGCAAAGATACCTCACTCCTCAGCTGATTGAGTTTAGATTAGAGACTCCAGTTTAATTCATTTATATAGGTGATTGCAACAATACGAAATTATAACGGGCGCAGTCGCGACGGATATTTCGGTGATCGTCCCGGATGTATATTTTGCTTTTATATATCCGTCACCTTTGAGTAGCTGGTTTTACTTCATTTTGTAAAGTTAGAAACACATAATTAATGTAAGATACAGAAATGATATCATCATTGGCCTAATATGTTGTCTATATAAATTTCGCAATATTTGTAGGGAACTATGCTTGTACAAGGCCCAAGGGCTTTATTTATGTAGTTCCCAATTTCATTTTCTAATTTCGATTATGACATATTTTGTATTTGTTTTGAATGTACTTTTTAATTGAAAATGAAATAAATGAGAATTGAAAATTGAAAATACGTCAAGAAGCTACGTAATTTTCGTTCAGCAAGCGAAAACATTACAATCAAGAATTTCTGAAACTAAGGATAATAGTACAGTTCGTCTATCATGTCTATTATGAATATGTACGGTCACGTGAAGTGCTAATGTACTTGATATTTTTGAGGGGATATTATAAACTGTAATAAGGTGTGTTTTTTTTGATGCTGTGGTATTGGTATTTATTGTCTTTTTAGAATTTATAGTCAAAGTGCACACAAAGCTTTTTACCTGGATGTCGCCAAGAATTATATTGGATATTACTGAAAACAAACCATAAGAAAAAAATTACGTTGTAACCAGCTGCAAAAGCTCTGTTAATGACATTTATGCGCTTTATCTTTATCTGAGTTCAAATCTTTATAGTTCGCTTATAACTTACTGACAAGATGCCTGCATTATGGTTTACGCCCCTTCTAGTCAACAATGAAACAAAAGTCCAGCCAAGACGTACCTGTCGCCTTTTCTGTATTGTTTTATGAACCTTCCACAACACGTTTTGCAGTGGTAAGCCTTAATAATAGGACAACTCGTATTGACTGCTGTGTCGTGTATTGAACAAGACTCAATGCCATGTGTCGAATCAAGTGAATAAGGACGACTATTCCAGAGGCGGTGACTTCTTGTCATGTCGGGGAGGGGAAGAGGAGGGGAGGGGGGGGGGGCATAACATTCAAGAAACCTGGCGACCAGGCGAGTAAGTACCACCCCCAATTGCATTTTGGGGTATAAAAACTTTGCATTCTGGTGATGCCCTAAGTGAAGTAAATTATTATGTGAGGTAGTAAAACGAAGAAAATTTGGCTTTTATAGGTGACGTAATTCTCCATTAAGAATACAATTAAATTATCCATAGAAGAGAATCGTAATAATTTCGGGGGAATGGGGGCAGTCCCCCTTCCCTATGATGTTGAAATTTGATGTGCGTCATCATCGAAAGCGACATATTTATGCGTTTGCCACCCGCTCACCCCCTCCCTCCATCCTGAAGGCAGTCGGACAACGCCCCTTTTGAAAAGTACAGAGTCATACAGTGAACTTGGTGAGTGATTGTCAAAGTTAGGGTAGTACCTTGGAGTATCTTATCTACACTCCGTGATACCCTTTCACGCAGTTCAACAATGCCACTCAAATAATCACAGAAGCGAACACTTCAACATATGGACTTGTTGAATTCACACACTATGGCGTGATCTTTGCCCCGCGTAATCTTTCCTAAATTTAACCATGCAGTCTTCCTACTCTGCGATGACATCAAATCAAATGAAAACAGTTTACAAAATCCTAAATAGCTACTAACGGCTGGATTCAATTTCGAAGAAATAACGATGAATCATGAAATATTATTTTATAGAACACTCCAATCAATAGTATCAAAAGAACAGATGTTACGTCATAATATAATGTGACAATATATCACATGATGCACACATGCATGTGATATGAAAAAGCAAATCTTCGGATAGTTATAAGTGATATGTTTAATATTGAAATATATTTTAGAATTTGACTGAGGTTATGTTCTTTAATATCAATTTTTGATTTGACATCTGTCCCTTTTTTTCATATTCTTTTGTGTTTGTTTGAAACAATTAAAAAGAAAAATCATGCAACATGTGCAAAAAATTGTCTTTTTGTCTTATCTAAATATCATTGCCTTGGTCTGATACCAAAATTTGTATTTTCCGCAGAGCTCTTTTGGAACTCTCCAGGACAAAAACGTTTATTGCTTCCGTGAATTTTAGCTGATAAAAAGAGGGACAAAAAAGACCATAATGCCTATCAATAAGAGATGTTAAAATCAATCTAGTTAATCAAAACTCTTGTCAAATTTCCTTCTTTAGATTACATGTAAGATTAACATCAAATAATTTGATATATTTTGAGACAGTAATCTATCTATCCCGTAATTCAACCATGGTTCTGCGAAACGAAATTCCATTGGCAGCTGTAATTAGTGTTTTAAACGTTACTTTTCCACGTTAATAAAGACTATAGTGACCAATACATGCCTGTATCTCAATAACAAGAAAAATATATAATCATTCAACTGGAGTGCTTTACCAGCATTATTAATATTACGTGACATGTTTAATTGCATATTAGTTTTAAAGGTCCAACAATATAACATTAAGTAACTCCAATTTTCATGATGGGACATGTGTAGGGATTATCAGCATCATTATTTATATTCTTTGATAATATTGGCAGGAGGGCTGCCCCCTCTCTCTCTCTCCCTCCCTCCCTCTCTCTGCCAATGAGATCTTTGCGCTAATCCACTTCCAGTTATCTTGTGATCCCTAAAGTCGCAAGATCTTGGGAGGAAAGATCATTTGCCCATCTGTGTCCTAAATTATGGAATAGCCTTCCTGAAGACATCAAAAAGTGCGTAACATCTGATACTTTTAAAAATCATGTAAAAAAATTTCTGTTTAATTCTTAATTAATTTCTACATGCGCCTTGAGCACAACACAGAGTGGATTTGGCGCTATATAACTTATATTTATTATTATTATTTATATTATTATTATTATAAGGTGGCACTGGACTCCCGCCAAAATGTAATATTTTAAAAAAGTTATAAGTTCATCAACATGCAGTACAAGCAAAATCAATTAAAAACGTTTAACTGCAATTCTTGCATATCTATTCCCAATCTGGAATCGATATCGGTGTTCCATTGCGGAAATATTATTGAAAAAAAACATCCATGATTCGATTATCTAGATTCCACGCACACTTATGTTATCAGAATATATAAATATAAATATATTTTACGTATCCTTGAATGTAGTTGTTGTCAGTAATGGACAGCTTTTACGCTTGCTTGATCGGAACTGTATGAAAAATAATAGATATATTTCAGACGCTGCAGTGAGCCCACTAACTTTTATGTTGATAGATTTTGCATGATTATGCATGGCTTGCATGCGCACTATTATAAAGCGTTAAACACGTTTTCTTTTTTTCTTTCAATCTTCCTTTATAATTAATCGTCCACGTTCGTCATGTTTACAGCGTGAAAACATATAACAACAATGATAACTATAAAGATTTCTGTTCAATCCAGGCTGACGGTATTGAAAGGAAATCATTTTCAAGAAACTGCCTGATGCTAAACAAATATTCATGTGGTCTTTTAAAAAGCAATAATTCGCGATGGGAGTTAAAGTCTAAATTACATTTATGACTATGAAAAGGATTAGTGCAATAAACATGCCAAGGGTATTGACAGTGAGGTATTTTATATGATATTGCTTGACACTTGTCTATACCACTACATATGATTAATGGCGATTTTATTAGTAAAATTGCTTCCTAGATTCTCTTCCGGCGGATTTTTCTTTTAAATGATGAGGAGGGGGCTCTATGGCCCGTATTCTTGAAAGTGGTCAAGCCCGGCTTAATTTGGGCCACTGATTTATGGAAGGCCATTAGTCAACCCCTAGGTCCCATATTATCATATTCATGTAAACAAAAATGAAACAAAATTAATTTCTGGAATGAAATGAGCATAAGATATCAATTTTATCATGAGATTTTTGTATTTGCATTTAGTTCCAGAACTAAATGGAGTCTATATAGTGATTTTGTATGGTTAAAAGTGGTGACATTTGGCTCTCCATAATTCAGTGGCCTATGTCAACAACACTTAGGCGGGGGCTTAATTAGTTAGGCACTTTTCGAAAATACGGGCCTATGTTATTTAATATTTGATATCATATTTCAACACGTTTCAAAAAGTTTCAATTCATTTGTCGATGCACTTCAAGGGCTCAAAACAAATGGAAATTCTATTATATCAATGGGGTTTTCCAGGGAAGTGTAATCCTGCCATTACATTGTCTAGATATCTCTTTTCTTCTTTATTCTTCTTCACAAACATTAAGACAAACAAATGAGGGGGCCCGAAATAAGGGAAGGACAAAAGGATGAAAAACTAAAAATTTATTCTTATTTGACCATAATTATTCTCTTTCTGATATTTGTTTAAGATTCAATAAGTAGACGTTTAAGGTCGTATACCCCATTATATCATAATAGTGGTCTATTTGATGCTAATAATCACATGCTTAGAAAACTTCCTTTTTCAGATGAGTTGCGTTACGGAGATGTTTTCCCTTTTTCCTTTCTTCAAATTACCTCTTTCGTTCCTATTTTACTGAAGATGTTTTTACCAAGGATTCCTCTTTCACCGAGACACTGTCAGACATAGCGGTTCGGGATCGTTAGTCAACGGGAAACCGGGTGTTTCCTGTATTAAGGCTATAAGCGTTAAATAATTCATTAGTCAACGGGATTAATAGCTGTAGAGGGTCATTCGTATTGTTCAACTGTACAGTTCAAGTCTTTGCACTAGGAGGTTCATTAACATTTCTGTTATCATATTAAGTTCATGGCATAAGTTAAAGGACCTACACAAAAGTGTGTAGGACTTTTATTGAATAAGGATTAAATAATGTCATAAATAGTTGTCCGATCTTTTTGTAAGTCTGGATATGGATTTAGATGAAGCAGTTTATACCATAGCTGGTGAAAGTCTTCATATAAGGAATCTGTTTTACTGATAAGGCTTCAAAGTTATACTTTCTTACTTTTATACTTATAATTTATAATTATATGTAAAAGTAAATATTGCATTTTTTAAAAACATTTTATCCAGCTTTAATCGATTTCCTGGTCCGTTTTGGGGAATACGTTCAATTATCTCGAAAAGAATTACTGTTAACATCGAGACAATAAAAAATTAAGAAGACAGGCAGGTCAGGTATAATATTGCAATAGGTCATTTACGCTTTTTTATGGCATCTTTAAAATCCATTGCGGTAACAGAACCCATGGCCATGAAAACAAGACTATCCTAAAATAGGAAGACATTCAATGAGCCGTTGAAAGTAGTTTTCCGTGTGCACGATATGCCTTTTTTTTTTGATGGGTCATAATAATGTGGGTCGACAGCTCTTCATGGATCTTCATGTAAATTCTTTGCATGTCTGCCCACAGCACTTGTCTGTCTGTCACTCCGTTTTGTGTCTGATACATGTACTCCTGTCTTTGTGTGTGTATGTGTATCTGTTTGTCTATTTGGCTGTATATGCCTGTCTCTAAATCTGTATTTCTGCAATTTGTCGTCATAATGTTTCTGCCTGTCTGTCTATTTATTCCGTCTAGATGATTTTTTTTTTTTTAATTTCATGTTTCTGTATGTTAATATCTAATTTTGTTTTGCCAGTCTGTTTGTGTGTCGCCTGTCTGTCTGTATCTCTTTCTTCCCATTTCCCACTCCCTATTACTATACTTTTTGGCCTTTCTCTCTGAGTGTATTATAAGGAATATTTACATTTCTCTGTATATATTTACCTCTATCCAATATTTGTACCATAACTCTCTCACATCCCCCCCCCCCCCCCCTCGCCTCCGTTTCCGTTACAACTTTTCTTTCTATATATATCTGTTTATACCTCTCCGTTATTCGTTCCGATTTTGCCACGGATATAATTCGCCCTTGTGACCCCCTTCTCTGTTAGATATTCTTCCGGTCGACTCACACCCCTTCATTATATCCAAGGTCAACTTGTTCAATGATTCACTGTCTGTGTAACATACGTTAACAACTGACAGGTCGGGAGTGAGTGTCTCGACCCCACCCCCTCCTCCTGTCCTACACAAGATCCGTACAGTGTAGAAAACAACAGGAAAAGATTTTACTTCCTGGCGTGATGAAAAGCGCTTAGGAATATGAAAAACAGTTATGGGCATGCAGTGTCTAGTAAGATAACAAGGGGAAAAGGCTTAATTCAAACATCAAACATAATCATGTGCACCTGTTACAATAATTATAACATACGTGTCGCCAAATATTGATATATAAAAATATGTATATTATGCATAACGATTCTAGGAGAGTTAATAAGTTAATAACTGAGTAAGTAATTAATTTTAGCAAACTATCCGTATTTAGCTCAATGCTCGTTTGATATGCTGAATGATTAATGGTGGCCTCTTATAAAGCGCTTACGTCCGTCGCGCATGGTCATACCGCTAAAGTACAACATTGTCTACAACTTTAACTTATTATACCGAGAGCATTAAACTAAAGAGCATATAACATACAGAATTATAATTGACGTTAATTAAGTTAATTAAGTTAATAAAGTACAACATTGTCTACAACTTTAACTTATTATACCGAGAGCATTAAACTAAGAGCATACAACATACAGAATTATAATTGACGTTAATGCAAAATTAGAATTAATGTTACGTAGAAGATATATTTGAAGAAAAAAAATATTCCAAACTACCTAGCCAATTGTATATATTTGCGATCGTTGCAATACTTTTATTTTATTACACCTATTAGAGAATAAAGACCGTTTGATTGCTTTAGGACTTATACCCTTTCAAAGGTTACTACAAAGCAATGAATTGCGCACAAACGAGATAAATGACTTATTATCACCTTTAATTAGATACATTATCTTCAGCAGATAAGGTAGCTAAGTCTACCGTATTCCTCAGTACCTCTTCCAGTTTTAAATAAACATAAGATATACACTATACAAACTCAGTTACGTGAGTTATCTAAAAGAGGAGCTTGCGTCATTTTGTGTACATTTTACAAAACGTCTTGTGACCAAAATAATGATAATGACAAGGAATGATACCTTTAAAGATCACATTGCAAGAAAATTCCATCAAAATAAATATTGGCTTAATACTTATTATTGCATAGATGGCATAAATTATACAAGGTTATCCAAATTCAACGCTTGGAAACATTTGAATTAATGATTATTATCAATTATAAAACGGTAAAATCAAGCCCCCGATATAGCAGCTGAAGAGCTCCTTGAACGCTGCTGAGATGTGTGACGACACACGAAGGACCAGTCCTGTCTAAGCAGACGATGTCCCATAACATCTTACACATTTTTCAGTGCCTGTTTTGTCATCTCCTCTTCACTTATTTCTCTTACTTGACTAGCGTCAGTCTTAATGTTAGTCTGTTGCCTCACTCTTAACTTCGTGTATGGTATTATTTTGATGAAAAATGCAGCGTTAAAAAAATAAAGGAATCAGTCACTTGTAAACAAAATAAGACGCCATTGTATTTTCAGCTGCTTGCACCGGGGCATGTTCGGCGTTTCAAGAGGGAACGAATACAATTTGTGATATTATTCGGAGGGCTTTTCAATTTGAAAATGGGGTTTATTTCATTGATCATTGACCCTTCTCCTGTGTATTTACAATCAAACGGTTTTAGTTATCAGAATCAGTTTCACTTTCCCTTTTAGAATGTGTGAAATAAGGTCATGTTAAATATACCAAACTCTTTATAATTTAATAAGTAATTGCATTGCAATTACGTTCATTCATTATAGGACGTCGTCTGCTTAAGCAGGATCGATCCCTAGTGTGACGACATCAAAACATCGCTATATTTCTGGCGAATCCTCGGATATTCCAGATGCTGAAAAGAGCTTTTATTTATGTTGTTTTTATAATCATCAGATACGCAGTTGACATAAAACTTATACGATTGCCATCTGTAAGCTTCCCAGTTTCTAGTGATACATTAATTGCCATATTTGTGATTTTCTTGCAATGTGATCTTTAAGTAAAGATTTACGAAACACACGTTACATGGTTGCGTATTTAAAATAAAATGAACAAAGTAAATGAAACAATGCAATACTTTCTATCAGGTGTAGGACTTAACCCAATAGTCAATGTAGAAGTGAATTTGTAATTGTAATCATAATAAGTGCATTTACAAACATTTCCCCGAACAGTTTTGTAATATGTTTGATTTTAAGAGAGACTTCCATATTCCTAGACATAGAACAGATGCGTTTCAACGAAATAATTTTTATTTGTTTTCCGGTCCCAAACTCTGGAACAACTTAAATGCCTCTATTAAAACATGCCCTTCACTCCATACATTTACTCCTACTGTAACAAATAATATATATAGTTCGTTCAATATAGAGTGTAACACATATTGCAGATTTCTTTCCCCCTTCTTTTTTAAACTTTTAGTCTTTTTGGTGTATGTTATTATTGTTGTATAATATCATATACTTATGTAAATATGCATTGTCAACGCGATCCCACCACAAGCCATGCGCTTCCTAGGACCCTCGCCTCCTTCCACTATGTTTTTTTTTGTGAATGTACATTTCATTTTTGTAATCATTTGATTATGAAAAGGAAATATGTGTACATGTATTTTGAATCTGAATCTGAAAAGCAATATCTTCTAAATAGATCACGCGAAACCCGATATTTTGTTGTGATGTTATTTGATTTGACAAGATGCCGAGAGCCCCAGGCACTTTGTCCTTTTTTTTCTTTCTCTGCTTCTTTTTTCTTACTTTCTCTTTCGGCCTTAAATCAGGTTCGATTAAGAAGATGTGTTGACGGTGAGCATAGCACCATCACAAACTAAGAGAATAAGAGGTGAAAGGTTAAGACCTTGACTCTGATCAAAAACATGAAATAAGTTGTTTGCTTTTTGCTTTTACTAATATGGTTGTTTGTTTTTTTAATTGCAAAGTCCATAAACACATCACAAAAATAGGAAATATGAGAGGCTAAAGGTTAAGGCTCTTGCTGGAAAAAAGAGAGCTGAAAACTTAGTAGGTCCATTTATTATCAGGTAATCCACGTGCTGATAATCTAAATTTTGGATCCAATGCACACGTTTTATGTATATATACGTCCCACTATCATGAATATGTTTAAGGCTTCTCGTTATTGAAAACTGTTTAAACCCATTGATGTACCACATATTCAATGATAAGTAATATAAATTCGTTTTCAAATGGTGCATAACACAGTGGATGACGTCTTCATGTTCTTGCGGAAATGCAGATGTATTGATTAATCTACGTTCATGAAGCTGTTAATCAAGTGTCCCTCGTGACTCAAAATTTGAAGCAACCCTCCCCCCCCCCCCCCCGCCTTCCCTTGACTTTTTCACTACGGGGATTCGTCATATGATACCCTCCAATTCACACTTCATACTGCTCACACTTTTGTACACACATTCGGAGAGAGAACAGACATAAGTGACAATGTTTGCAGGAAGTATATCACAATCCCCCTTCTCTGAATGTCAGGATACACACGTTCTTAACGAAATAAAGAAAAGGCATCGAAAGCAAGGAATTTGTAATCGGAGCAATTGTCCCCTCCCCACTTAACCGACTGACTCAATTCACATTACACAATGTTACAATTCAAAAGTGAATGGAGAAGGTATGTTTATGTTCATTAGGTAGGGCTATTCATCTGCGTATTTTACTTCACAGTATATGACTTTGACTTAATGATAGAACAATGAACACAATTTAAATAAGAGAATATCCACGTCGGTCCAGCAGATTAGTGTCTCGATCAAGTAACATTACACCTGCACTATATCTTTATAACAACAATACGTAGAGGTATAAGATTCGTCGCTATGTTTGATTAACCTCTGACAAGCTTATTCTTCACATGCAACTTTAATACAAGAGTGCACGACGTATCAATTTGGTAGTCTTCATGAACCAGATTTCCCTCGTATTAGTACATGTAATCAACCAGAACGTTTCGTTAATCTTCACTGTTTAATTCCCACCCCCCTTCCCCCAAAAAGTAATAATAATAATAAAAAAATATAAAAAAATCTTTGGATCCCTCCGAGTATATCAAGTTGCATCTACATGACCAATAACGTCTTATTCGTGAAATTCAGAAGAAGAAAAACGAAGCGATATGAAAAACTTACCCAGGATACAGCATATGGATAAGAGGAACGACTTCATTTTGCTACAGGACACTAGAAGGGAGGTTCCAACAAATGACAACAGACCAACGATCCCAAATCCGTTGTTATCGACAATTTGACTTGGCACTCACACTTATATCACGATCAGGTAACCTTTTGACTCTGGCACTACACGACTCATGATAGGATATAATCCGTTTATCGAGTGCGCACTCGATATTCAAACTTTATAGGCAAGGAATTAAAGGGCGATCCGACATTTTCCCAGGCGACAACTGCTCTGGGTCCTTTTTTTTTTAAAGATACGGGTAAAGGATTCAGGGTTAGTGTTGTTATTTAGTTTTAGGTTAGGTTTAGGGTAAGATTTAGAGTATAGTGTTTAGTTCGGGGTTGAAGTTAAGAATTTAGGATATTAACAGCGGAGCTATTATCACTGGAGCATGTATCGTACAACATAGTTTGTCATAGTCAGTAGACACAGGACTGTATGTTATTAGCAAATGAACTTAATCACAAGTAGAGTCAAAGGGATTCGATCATACCAGTAGAGTGCATGGGGACCACTCTATAGTCCATGGCCTGGTAGAGTCAACAATTTGCGTCTAGGGCATCCATTTCAAAATCAAGCTGGGAAATGACAAATCTTATTCAAGAGAACGTATCGAATCAGAGTTTTGAAGGGACATGTTTGAAAAATATATTATGTATCGTTGAGTCGCCTAGCAGACATGACGCCAGTCAAGTGTATGCATTGTCATTCTACTCTGACGGCTTATGAAATTAGCTGTAAAAGCTGTATTTGCCTGGAATTCCTCTCTTTCTCCTTTTTTAAAGTGACAGTAAAGTGAGGCTAGTGTCCCTGTATTAACCCTCTCGTTACCACGAGACTAAAATACTATTCACTTTGTACATAGTGTTGTTGACTTTGGTCCTGATAGGGTTAAAGAGTTGCGACATGGACGTCTCACTTTTCTGGAAACAAAATGGCGTTCGAATTCTTTCTATTGAGAACACCCAGGTGCTCATCGGAATTGAATAGAAATGTTTCGTAATAGTGGAAACAAAATGGCGTTCAAATCCCCAGTTGTCGCAACTCTTTAATACAGGGACACTATAAGTGAGGCTAGAGTACCTTTATATATGTGCTCTAAGTGAGGCTCCTAAATAGCGCCATCTTTCAACAGGATTAGATAAGTTTCTGCTTCTTTTCTTTTCCATCATGCCTCATTCTAGTTTGTAAAAGCTTAGAATGTACTATCTGCACACAATTTTCCACAATGCCAAGTCAAAATAATAGTTTGAAGTATAAAATTTGCCTATTACCCAAACAAGCTGCTTGTCAAAATTTCAAATAAAATGAATTAATTTTCAAATTATAATCTTAATCACTGGCGCTGTTCCAGTTCTGCCAGTTTAACGCCACTTTAAATGTAGTTTTCCAGAAAATTCAATACATTCTATTTCGTATGTAAATGAATTCCATCCCATGCGCAGCGGTTGTGTTGAATAATATGCACAGTCAGTCCAATATAATTTTTCATTTTTTAAACAGGAAATTCATCTTGATCTTCGTTGTCAACAGATTCATATTTTTGAATGTGTCTAGACCGTACGTGACAGTGATTTTCATTGTGAATCACTCATGACTCGAATCAGTCTGAATAAGAAAGGGAGGGGACTGTTGAGATGTGCGGGTGTGTCTATCTTTTTTCTTTTCCTTTTCCTTTCTTTTCGCGCCTTGTTATCTTGTATGAATCTTCTTTCTTTCAGTGAAAAACCCAGAAAAGGAAGAGTTAAAGGTTTAGTTTCAATTAGATATCTGTATAATTCACTTAAGGTGAAATCTTAAGTGAAATACATGTACATGCATGTTCATGTATAACTTTTTTGTTCTTCCATGGACGTATACATTTTTCAGTGGTTCGTATAGATTTACTTGTAAATTGTACACGCTTCTATTTATACTTTATTCGTGATTGTAATTCTCTTTTGTACAGACTATTGATTTCACTTAAAAGGAATGAATAAAATAATACTTGAAAACCACACCCACCCCCCCCCCCCCCAAAATCAAAAAAGAAAGAAAGAAAGAAAGTGACAAAAAAAAAAGCTCTGGGGTGGAATTCTGAGATTTATTTTATCTTAATTTTAGTGAAATAATTTTAATTGTCATAACAAAATGTACGCTTATGGCGCATCATTGGTTCTTTTCACTAAAATCAAGATAAAATAAACCTCAGAATACTACCCCAGGTCTGGCAAGTGGCAACTGCAAAATGACCAATATTCGGGTGAACTGTCACCTCATCGGCAAATAGGGCAGCAAGATTGACGTTTTGTAAGTTTCAATGTAATAATGTGTTCAAATCTTTGTTTCGGTCGCCGCTCGCAAAAAAAAAAAAAAAAAAAAAGGCAAATGGAAATCGGATACTCGGACAAGAGACGTTAGCTCCGTTGCAAACTTGTTTACGTACCCCTATGGCTTTAAATCATGAAGTTACGAATACATCATTTTATTTTGATTACATTTGTAAGAAGAAAAAATCCCCTAATGGGTGCAGAGGGACATAACCTTATGATTGTTCAATCTACATAACAGACCTATACACGTAGGCCCAGTTGCAAGTGTTCCGTTAAAAAATAAATGTTATGCTATACAATGGACATTGACAAAGGCGTAATCTGCAAGTAAATGCCTTATTTTGACACTTTAACAAACTTCCTTAAGGTCTTGAGCATAGCATAACTTCCTCACTCTGTTGATACTGAGCCTTTGAGGTGCAGGCATCTTTTCAGACTCTTTGTTACGCCTTATGAGTATAGAGTAAGTTTTCCCAGCAGGCAGCTCGATATTTTAGCATTGGGTACGGTCGGATGGTATTCTGAAGGCCGGTTGATCAACAGTTTATATAATTTTCTGATGACGAAATAATTTATATAAACACTCAAACATTTAGAAAGCTAATTTACGAGCAAGAGACTTCCGTACGTCAAAGAAAATATTTGGAAAAATGTGGAATGTATAATTCTACTGGGTGAGTAGGCCGGTCACACTGATGGAAATTCCCCAACCAAATTTCAGTCCCCGTCCGCACCTGGTTTAGGAGGAAGTGATGAAAAATAATTTGCAGGAATTTTCCAGGCACGGCATAAAGGACTAATCGTATGTCTCAAGTGCTAATATAAATAAAAATGAAAATAATGACATTGCCCATTGTACATTATTTAGACATTTTAGGTTTTGTTTAATTCAGCCGTGAGAAAAGTGCATTAGTATATCGATGACAATAAAGAAAGATAAATTTATACTTAAGAAAACTGATTGGTTGTTTAATAGAATACTCTCACCTTGGAGAATAATCAATTGTTCAGAGCACTTGACCCGTAATGAAAAGATACCACTTCACGTTTTAATGTCAGTTATAAAAACAAATCTACGGTTGATCTTCTTTCCTTTAATTACGAATCTTGTACTCTATTACCGAAACTCTGAACTGGTGATTACCTGAGGTGACAAATGCGATGAAAGCAAATTACATGATGCCTTCAAGAGGATCCGCCAGCATTATCAGGTAACATTTCTTCCGCAGCAATAAGATCATTCAAAGGATAAGGAAATTCACTGTGAATCACAGGATAACTTGTAGTTTAAGATTTTTCTTGTACAACTTC
Source organism: Heliocidaris erythrogramma (assembly GCA_025617745.1). Taxonomy (NCBI): domain Eukaryota; kingdom Metazoa; phylum Echinodermata; class Echinoidea; order Camarodonta; family Echinometridae; genus Heliocidaris; species Heliocidaris erythrogramma. The sequence continues at coordinate 37,469,621 of CM046858.1, read as the reverse complement.
GTAAATCTTCCAAGTTAATTTATTTTCAAGTGAGATTATCACGGCAAAATGTTCGGTGGCCGCCTTACCTCCGTTGTTAAGGTATTTTTAATTCTTCTTATTTTGCAAGCATACGTCCATCATGCTTTTTCAAATGATAAACTCTTCTGGTGTAACGAACAGGAGGAAGAATCAAGGGTGGCAGTCAACGGGCAGATGATTCGTTTAGAATTCACCCTCAAAGACGACGTACAATCAACACAACACATTGTGTGGAGTAAAGGAAAGACAAAACTCCAACTTCCGTTCAATATTTCTATCATGAACAATACGACTATAAATTCTGGACGTTATAGTTTGACCAGCTATCATAAAGAGAGAAAGAAATATTTTGAAATCTCGTTTAAGTTCACTGAAGAAAATGATACGGGAATGCATAATGTGACCCTATATCAAGGTGAGCGAGCACTTTGTACTGTTTTCGTCCTGAATTTAGCCGCTCAAGAAACAGAGCCTATCTGCAAGACACTTTTCCACAAGGAGAGTAAACAATTGCAGATGTCCTGTCAATGGTTGCAGGTGAACGGTGGAGACCGAGCAAGACTTGTATCAAGAGATCAGGTTTTATCTGAACATGACATATCTGAGATCAATGTCGGTGGTCAATACAATATCACCAACAAGTATAGCATTTTTGTTCCTCTTGAAAAGCTACATGATGTAAGTACTTTTCCAAGGCAATGTGTAGTTTCTAATTTGGGAGGAAATTCGACCAAGACATGTGATTTCCTTACAGTAAATCAACATAATACAACTTCAGGCGGTCAGGATGTAGATTTTACATGCTGCTTAGAAAAGGAGAACAAGTCTTTAACAAGGTACATTTTCCATGGAAAATCACTCACACCGTTAAATCTAACTGAACGTTCATTGGAGACTTGTACAAGTTTTCTTATTTTCTTCTGCAGTGAAGAAAGCGGTGACTCCATTGCTGTATCAAAAAGCATTGGGCATGTGACTTTTGGCAGACAGGAAACTCTTAATATTTCAGTCTCATCTACTTTTATATCTGGAGACTCAAATGTTTCAAGATGTGAAACACTTAACGTAAATGTTAGGAAGACAGGAAGACAGTTTACTGAAGCTACTGATACACCAGCGACGTCAACTACAACAAGTCCGGGCAGCCCTATCAACTCCAGTTCTACTACAGCGTGTGGTAATGGAGAAGTACACGAGAGCAAAACACATAATGACATACTGATTATCATTGTCATAATTACATCCCTTGCATTTGTGTTGAGCATGGTTATTCAATTCGGTAAATACCTATGCAAAATCAGAGGAAGCAAGCAATATGATCGTCAAAGTGAGAGGAATCTAAATTTTCGACTGAACTCAGCCACAACATTTGGTAATACCGATGAAGAGTCTGTCGAAATGACCACAACATCTCGGGTCCCTACAGCTGGTCGAGATGTGTCCTGTCGGCGCACATCAGAAAGGGAAGAATCTGATCCAAATAAGACACCCAAGCCGTCCTTGCAAGAATACCAAATGAATGTCAGGTTGCTCCCTGCGAGAAACGACTTGATATGCAGGCCCTTCGTAAATAGCATGGGAAGTCATGAAGAGCAAGCTCTTCCTACTGGAGAGCGTCTACACCAGGCGGGGCAATCTTCTCCGGATGAAGACAAAATTCTTGGGCATCACGATAAAAGGGTCGTCGTTCCTAGCGCACCGATCATAGATAATACGTATTGTTCCCTAGATGATGTCGAAGGTGCTACTGCAAATGCAAGATCAACAACCTCTCAAGAAATATCGACGTCGTTTCAAGGGTTAAATTTGCCATCCGACGACCAGAAAGGTCTTTTTGCCCCGTACAGTGTGAGCAAGCCGTCATTATCTTCAGCAGGCAATCGAAAGACAGCACCTGCAGATCCGTTGGTAGACAACCTACGAGGACCGTCAGCAGACGTTGACCTCCTGTACGCTAAACCAGACATGAGCCAAAAGACCAGGAAAATGGCGTCATTGGAGTCGGATTATGATGATCCAAGGGATCCCGGTGAAGATTTCTGGAAAAGGATTCTAGCTCATAATAATGGCCAATCCTGAACAATGTTTCCTACTGATACTGGTGCAACAGTGTGCCATAATGATCACCGAGGTAGCAGCTTTGAAAAATACTACAAAATTGGACAAGCTGACTGATAGGCCTGTAACAAAGTTTTATGCATTATGAGGTAACTAAAACTTCAAAACTGTGGGCAGGGGCAGCGATTTCTTGTCACGGCTGGGGGGGGGGGGGGGGGTGGAGGGGTCTATGACAATTCAATCCCCCCCCCCCCAATATATATATATATATGCAGCATAAATTCTGTTTATTTTATAGAAAATTTCGCGGTTTGTACAACAATTTTGATCTTTTTTAAAATCGAGTATTTCTCAATTTCTAGGGAGAGGGGAGTGGTAAACCCCTCGAATAATTAAATGGAGAGGCATCTCCGGTCCCCCTAAATTGCTGACCATACAATAGGGACTTTACATTGTCTATTGTAAAGCAAAAGGGAATCTTTGCCTAAATAATACCTGCCATTTACAGATTTTCTGATCTTCTACAATAGTGTACAAGTGTACTTGAATAATAAAAGTTTTAATTTTAAAGAACCTCAGAGCCTAAAGTGGGCGTTGAACCCATTTTACTCATTATTTGCTTTAAAATTGTTCTTAGTCTTCAAAATTTCCGGGGGGGGGGGGGGGGGGGGGGGGGGACTTGTCCCCTAGAAAAAAAAATCCAAGGGACATTTTTTATTCTCAATGTATCTAAGTATGGTTCGTGTAAAGGCCGTAGAGAATAATAACGAGATAGAAAAGGTAATCACACACACGCCATTGTCAATCTGCAGCGCAAAACTGCTATCAATACGCAGTTTCACTATATTTGTGGCATGAAACGCCTAGACCCATCGCAAAAGTGTATTTGAAAACGCTTTACATTTGTTGCTTGAAAACACCCAACGGGACAATGTATTTATTGTTAAAATTAAATACACAAGCAGTGCTTTTCGGTGATTTTGTGATGAAGCAATATTTATCACAATTCAGACATTGCATCCTGCATGTATTAAAATGTTGCATATGATACGATTTGTATCTTAGTGCTAAGAGCTAGGAATATTGACACTTTTTTATCAATAATATCTTGAAAAAAATGCACTTGAAATTTGCTTAGAATTTACAGTGTCACATTTTATATTGTAGAAATTGAAAAATGCTTCAATATCGATTTCATAACGTTACATTCCTCTTGAATACCATCAAAATGCAGTTATTAGAGAAACGTCATTAGAGAAACGTCTTTGTCATAGTCAGTTCAACATGTTGGATAGGATCTAAAGCATATTCAAAATATTTATACATTTTAGAATTTCTACATTCATGATTTGAATATATCTAGACGGCACGTTCCGTGGATTTTTACATTTTTGGTTGTTTCGTTTTTTGAATGATTTTATTTAACATATTTAAGGGTTAAGATATCGGGTAACTTCAATGATTCCCCGCCTATATACATGCATATTTGAATAACAATCTTAAAGTAGTTTACTGTGCAAATTGCAACTATAATATAATATAATATCTACACTTATATCCTCCATTCCCACTCTCTCTCACCCTCTCTCTCTTCTCTCTTTTCTTTCTTTAAATCTATTACTATCTTTTCCCCACTTTCTCTTTCTCTATATCTTCTCTCTCTCTCTCCATCTCTTCCATACCCCTCTCTATTCCCCCTTCTCTCTCTGTCGCTCTCCCCCTTACTATTTTAGTGAGAGACTTCGGTAAGAGAAATGATCATTAAATTTGCAATTAGAGCCACATGTACAGACTATTGAAAAAAAAAAAGAATAAAAGAATACAAGAAAAAAAAAGGGTCTGCCATGAGAATTGTAAATTGACCAATATTCGGGTAAACTGTCACCTCATCGGAAAATCGGGAAGCAACATGGTCGTTTTGTATTAAAGTTTTATATCTTTTTAGGGAGGTGAGGCAAATATTGGTTGGTGTCTCTATCATACGTCCTTTGTCAGTCTTTTTATATTTTTTTTATATTCTTATCATGTCAATCTTTTGTAAATATTGTGATTTATAATAAAAGCATAAATATTAAAAAAAAAAATAATTTTTTTTATATCTTCTGTACTATAATTTGATGACAAATTTATTTTTCCGCTATAACAATGTGTCTAAATCTTTGTTTCGGTAGCTCGTAAAAAGATTACACTGTAAAAAATAACTGTAAAACTATAGGGTGTTGGCCCTTAAAATTAAAAGTTCTTGCTGTTAGTTCAAATTTTACAGTTTTTTTTCCTGTAAAACAACAGCAAGTTTGTTGGTTTAATGGAAAGCAGCATATATTTACAATCGCCCAACAAACTTGCTGCTGTTTTACAGGAAAAAGACAGCTGTAATTTTATGTCAGGCGATTGTAAATTACAATCGCCCAACAAACTTGCTGCTGTTTTACAGGAAAAAGACAGCTGTAATTTTATGTCAGGCGATTGTAAATATATGCTGATTTCCGGTTTTAAAAAAAAGATTGGCAAAACGGGCATTCCCGGCATCCTGACTGCCAGGAAATATCCCGTAAAAAAACAGCATTTTTTTTTTACAGAAACTTGAAATTCGATATTCGGACAAGAGGCGCAAGCTAACTTGAAGACGTATCCTTTTGACTTTAATCATGAACTTACAAAGAAGTCATTTTATTTTCATTACTTTGTTCATGAAAAATCCCCTAATTGGGAGTTGGGGACACAATTTTAAGATTATTCAGTCTACATACCAGACCTACAGTAGGTCCAGTGCCAAATGTGAAGGGGTTAAAAAAAGAATTATTGTAATGCTATACACTCTGTATTGACAAAGGCCTAGTCTACAGGTACAGACCCTATTTTGACACTTAAACAAACTTCCTTAACCCCTAGTGGGCCGTGGGCGGTTATATCCGCCCGGGAGGCGTCTTTTTTTTTTTTAACCAAGCCTAGGCAGATTTCGCATTTTTTCATACTTATACGGTTTATTCCGTCAAGACTAATCTGCATGAATATTCATGAAAACGAATTATAGCGATATAATAAAACGAGCAAGGGCATCGAGCAGCTGTTCTGTGTGGCGCAATCGGATAATCCAGTCCTCTCTAGGACCGCGTTTACACAGAGTGAACTCGAGTTCAAATTCGACAGCGAATTCAATTGCGACCTTGGATTAGCATAAATTATTTTTCGGTGGGCTGTTTACACCAAGCGTTGGACGAACTCGAATTCAGAAGGAAAGTGAATTCGACTTGATTACGCCCTCGCTTGGTGGGAATATCGTGATAATCAACTTCCGGGTTAAATTTGTGAAAACCCCGCGAGTGAGTTCAAAATGGCGGTAGCGAGTATTGTAAGCGCAGCCATTTTGATCTCGTTTTGTATGATTTTACGTTGGAATTACAAAATTATGAACGAATATTTGCAGATATGATGAGCGCGTGGTGGATTGAATCAAGCCAGTTCGGTGAATGTGTCGTCGTTCGTTGTGGTTCACTTGTTGAATGACGCTTGTTTTACTGACGCGACGCTTAGCGTTGCTTAGCAATACCGGAAGTTACGTATGACGGGGTCACTGGCTGGATATTTGCTCGTCGACTTTCAATTACGTGTCCGTTCACACTGCAAATAGCGAATTTAAAGTCGATAATAGTCGAGTTTGAATTCGATAAATGTTGCTCTGGGTCGTCATTCGAATTCGAGTTTTGAACTCGAGTTCTAATTGCGACTACCCTGTTTACACACAAATGAACTCGAGTTCAAATTCGACTAAAGTCGAGTTCAGTCTCTGTGTAAACGGGGTCTTGGTGAAAGAACCACGAGTTCGAACCTCGGCAGAAGTTTATATTACGAAATTTTCTTTTGCTTATTTAAAAATAAGGTGACTGAGTAAGAAAATACAAGTCAGATACTTGTAGTCTGTTTCATCAAAGTCTTCAAAAAGGGGTTCCTGCCTAGGCTTGGTTACAAAAAAAAAAAGACGCGCCCGGGAGTTATCCTTACAGCTGGCCGTGGGCGGCATCTGCCGCCCGCCAACTATCGATTTCGAGTCAGTTTTATGGGGTTACATTCGAATTTAGTGAGAAAACATGATTTCTTGGTAGAAAGTCAGATCACAAAGGTATAATATGCTAGGATAACTTTCTTGAGCTCGCGCGCGCGGAAAACATATCCCAGAATGCATTACACGTCGCTGGGCCCAGTAAAGGTCCTTTACATATTACTTGGAATGTACATGTACATTATAATCCCACTCTCCTACTTGTATACAAGCTGTGATCACAATGTAATAAATACATAACAGAAAGTATCCTGGGCTTATAATACAAAAACTCCATCCTATAGGCATTTCTACGACAGGAAATGGAACAAAGGAGCGTTATGTAATAGGACAAAAAGGCAGGGTTCTGCAAAGACTTTTTGTCCAAAAAAAAAAAAGACACGTTCAAGTCCAGGCACTATGAATAGAAAGCTCTCAGCTGAGATTATCTCCCTATAATACCTCCCTGAATGGTTATCAATTTGAATGCATTTTCAAAATGGACTGTAAAACTGTACAATATATTTTGTAGGGATACATGGTATCATCCTAATAATTTATTCTTCGTATTTTTTGTAATGCTAGCCCCTCTGTACATTTCTGACAGAACCCCTATTTTTCACTTGGATTGGTCCAATGAACTTGCTAATGCAACACCCTATTTTTCCTGAATAGAACATTCCTATTATTCGTGCCCTGAAATGGGTCAATAGGGTTTACATGTATGAACAGAGAAGAAAATTGGAGTTTTGACCTCAAAAAATAAGACTTTTATATCATTTAGTTTGTGAATTTAGGGGTGGAAAAGTGAATTACTTTTAATGTTTTCATTGAAAGGATATATTAGAGAATATATTTTGTGTAGAAATTAATTGTGTAGGATGAAGAGAAGGTATAAAATGGTGATAAACATGCATGAAGGTTAAAGTCTGACTTTGCCTCTTTTTTTGGTGGCCAGACAAGGGGGGAATGTACAGAATGGGAGGCACGGTAGAGGGTTAAGGCCTTGAGCATAGCCTAATATTTCCACTCTGTTGCTTCTGAGCCGTTTGATATGTATTCTACTGTTCAGACCCTGTGTAACACCTTATGATTGATACAACCTGCGTCACATATCCGACGATCTCCGGCCAAATTTATATACTGACCCACAATAAAAAATACCCACGACTTTATAATGGTATATCATATTTATATTGACAAACACAGAATGACAATGAACCAGGGTGGAAAGATTGACCTTTTATTGAAACATTTCACTAATTTCGGAAGACAATATTGTCTCTTGTCAGAGTGCATTACAGCGCAGAACACAACAAGTTGAAAAATGAAAGTCACAGATCAATAGCGTGTGTGGCCACCATTTGTTTGCAGACAGGCATTGCATCTGCGACGCATACTGCGCACCAGTCTTTGAATGAAATCTTGCGGAATCCTGTTCCATTCATCTTGCAAAGTCTGGATCAGTTGTGCACGAGTCCTGACCCTGCCAGCAATGCGTCTCCCAAGCTCATCCCACAGATGCTCAATGGGATTGAGGTCAGGGGCCATCGCCGGCCACTCCATGGTGTTAATGTTCTCACCCCTCAGGAATGCAGTGGTTAGCCGTGCAGCATGAGTCGGGCATTATCATGCTGAAAGATGCGCAGTCCTCGGTTGTTCTGCAGGAATGGCACCAGGTGTGGTCTCAGGATATCGTCCATTAACACCATGGAGTGGCCGGCGATGTCCCCTGACCTCAATCCCATTGAGCATCTGTGGGATGAGCTTGGGAGGCGCATTGCTGGCAGGGTCAGGACTCGTGCACAACTGATCCAGACTTTGCAAGATGAATGGAACAGGATTCCACAAGATTTCATTCAAAGGCTGGTGCGCAGTATGCGTCGCAGATGCAATGCCTGTCTGCAAACAAAATGGTTGCCACACACGCTATTGATCTGTGACTTTCACTTTTCAACTTCTTGTGTTCTGCGCTGTAATGCCCGCTGACAAGAGACAATATTGTCTTCCGAAATTAGTGAAATGTTTCAATAAAAGGTCAATCTTTCCACCCTGGTTCATTGTCATTCTGTGTTTGTCAATATAAATATGATATACCATTATAAAAATCGTGGGTACTTTTTATTGTGCGTCAGTATAGATTGCCACAAAGTCGCCGAATTTCGAATCCGCCCGGGAGTCGAGCGTATTTTTTGCTTTAAATCTACCCTGTCACATATTGGACGGGGCTCGGGCAGAGCCGTTTGAACACTAATCATCAGAAATCGCCCGGCGCCCGTAGGTACCAGAAGGGAGTCCAGCGAAGCCCGCTCGGCATAAGGGCGGACGCCGTCCGAGTTTCGGTCGATGATCACTAGTTCTGTCGGTGCCGCCCGACACCCGGGTGACGCCCGGGCGAGTTCCGCCCGACGTCCTATCTAGCGTCCTCCGACACCTCCGCGCCTCGAAAATATTGTTTCTTTGGAGCCAGAAGGGCGTTAATTATATGTTATGAGTATACCCAAGAGGTAACTATCTGAGTGGGCAGGAGGAGCCCGGCCGGGGCCCGTAGAAGACGCCCGACGCCGACCCGACATCAGCACGGAGCGCGCTCGAAGCACGCCCGATTTTGTAGAAGTCGGGCAGGATACGGAAGGGGGTCATGTCACTCGAGTATCGTAGGGAGCCTGTGTGGCGGCTGCGCAGCTCTACCGACCACCGTCCGAAGTTTAAAGCAAAAAAAAAAAAAGGTCTAAAATCCCAAATATCGATCGAATGTTTTCCGATGCCCCAGCAATCTCCAGATGACCTGTTTCCGAGCTTGCAACCTCAAAATTCGCTACTGGAAAATCGCTGAGTTTTGGAGGGGAAGCAGGTTTCGGTGCCCTGCGGATGTTAGCCGACCCCTTAAAAATGCGGCGGAGCCCGCAGTTATCGAGCAGACACAGAGCACATTCCGGCCGTATTCCTGGTGAAAATGCCATTTTGAGCTCTAGAGTATTGTTACTGTTTCCTCTGAAGAGCTCTTTGACAAATTAACAATGGCCGGAGCATTATGAGGTAAATGAATGACCCAATTCTTGGTTTAAAAGTGATTGAAAGAAATTAATATTGATCCATCGTAGAACACATCCTGACCTTAATCTCATTCAATAAAACAGGCTTGGGATTTTTCATAACCCGTATGACGTCAAATATTATTCTTCATATATAAACATATGTATATGATACTTTTTCATAATTTGCATGAAAATGCTTGGAAAATTTTGGAATGCGTATCCTGCAGGTTGGCCGGACATCACAGTGATCGATATTCCTCTACGAACTGTGACCAAATTTCAGTCCCAGTCCGCACCTAGTTAAGGAGGAAGTAATTAAAAATAATTTGCAGGCAATTTCCAGGCACGGCATCGAGAGCTAAAGTGGCATGTCTCAAGCGTCAATTTAAATAAAAAAATAAATAAATATGGCTTTGCCCATTGAACATGTTTAGACATAATATGTTTTCTTTGATTTAACCGTGAGCAAAAATGCACTTAATATATGACATGAAAGAAAGAGAAATTAATTAGTTTTCATCACTACTCAGGAAAAATGATTTGTTGTTTAGAATACTCTTACCTAGGACTCTTGGAGAATGATTAGGCAGGTGAGTGAAGATATACTTAAGTGTGAGACCAGGCAAGAAATCTTTGGCAAAAAAGTCGATCACCCCCCCCCCCTCAAAACGGATTTTCCCCGATAGTACATGAGCCCCTTTAATAACAGAAAAAGCCAATGTTTTAAACTTGTATTTTATTTTACCAAACACATCGATTAGGATGTGAACAAAGATGAAAAAGCCGTGTTGGCGTAAATGAGCACCTGAACAGAAAAGGGTCATATTTCCTTTCATTTTCACTTTCGATTTGAAAAAAATATATATTTATTAGTGGAAGAAGAAATATCGACAGAAGAGAGCTGGGTGTACAATTGTTAGCTGATTTCCTTATAATAGGCCTATTGTACTATTATCATCAAAGTCGGAAAATAGCGTTAAACACGGACATAATATGTACAAAATACTAAAGCTTTTCGACATGCACTCATCAGAGTAAATTCGCATGATGAGTGCATGTCGAAAAGCTTTAGTATTTTGTACATATTATGTCCGTGTTTAACGCTATTTTCCGATTTTGCAGTACCAAGCACTTATTTATCATCAAAGTAGTTCATGATCCATAATAATGCGAGTTTTCGCCGATTAAAATCATAATTTAGAGCCGAATCTCAGTACTTTATTTGAAGTTGTCCCACACAGGGCTTTGTATAAGACCTTTTTTTTGGGGGGGGGGGGGTGTCCTATTGTGTCCCCCACCCTTTAATTATTTTTATTTTATTTTTATTTGCATTTTTATTTATTTATTTATTTATTTATTTATTTATTTATTTATTTATTATTATTATTATTTTTTTTTTTGGGGGGGGGGCGTGTTCCCCATGGATTGATGCCCATGTACATTTTTCTGTAGGGGTGTTATCATGACGTGGTATGTTAGCACAATAGAGATTCGGATCGCCTTTGCGGCTAAATCCCTCGTCGATTGGTTCCACGGAACGAATCGCCTGGCCCGGAACGAATCACATGTGACTATCGCAGAGTCTTGACCGACGCGGATCCAATCGAAGGGTAAATATTCAGGCGATTGGTTCCGGAGGATCCAATCGCCTGCCCGGAACCAATCGCCTATGACACCGGCTACAGATCCAGTAGAAACGTCATCCAGCAGCCAGCTAGCCAGTGAATGAATTATGTTAGTGTTACCGTCTACGCCTAACTTATTTGCTTTTAAATCAGATTTCTGGACATAAAAACAGTTTTAATGCTAGATCCAAAGGATCCAACATTAGTCCGCGATATGATAATACCTCCAACCCTCTCCTCCCAATGCTGGGACCTACCTGATCGTTCCAGTGAGTCTGTGATGGCTTGCTTCAGCTGAGCTGAGCTAGCGCTGCTGTACTCTTTACTACTGGATTGTGTCATGTCGCAGCTGCAATGATTTTGTGGCTACCGTAAACCCAACTAGCCTCCCCGGCGCTGTGGGCAGGCAAGGATGGGGCTGCGCTGGTGGCTAAAAGCCACGGAAATCTAATTTTATCAACTATTGATAATCGAATGTGATCGAATGTGACTAGAGAAGGGGTATGATCGGAGCAGTACTAAATGCAATGATGATTGTTGTGATCGTTGATCAATATCCGATACCATGTATCTTAGCCAATGTGTATTTCCCGGTTCGAGAGAAGGAATCGGAACAAATAATCTTTTTGGAAAATTTCAAAAAACAATTTACTTATAGACAAAATAACCCATTCATGCAAAGCAGATTAGATTATTGGTTTGTTTCTGAGAAAATAGATGAAATTGTCTGCAAATGTCAAATAATGCCCTCTGTGGCACCAGATCATTCGGCAATTCAACTGCATTGTTATAATATGTCATTTAATGTTATATTCAAAGGTTCGTATTGGAAATTCAATAGCAGTTTATGCAATGATGAAAATTATTAAAAAAAAGATGAAAGAAGAAATCCTAAAGGTAAACGAGGAATAAGAAGGAGAACTTAAACATTAAAGGGTTATATAGGATTTAAAAAAATGAAGAAAAGGACATATTATCTTTGGAATAAGAGTTATTAGAAAAGGTTGATAAGGAAAAAATAGAATTATTAGAGTGTAAACGAGATGAATTAAAAGCGATTTATGATTATGTGAATGAAGGTGTTAAAATTAGATCCAGAGCATCATATTATGAGAGTGGGGAAAGTTTTATAGAGATATGTTAGACATATGGGCTGCTTCAAAAGAAGTATTACTTAGGAAAGAAATGTCTAAAAGAAATGAGATTATTTTTAACAACAAATTTATACGATTAGATGGACAGATGCTATTTGATGAAAACCTTTTTTTTAAACATATCTACAAATTACATCATATAGTCGATATGGAAGGTAATATCAAACCAACGAGGGATTTCCTGAGAATTGGATTAAAAGAGGAGGAAATAACTAAAATTTATAAGATGTTTGAGAATATTCCAGGGACTTGGAGACACCTTTTGAAGAAACCAGATACATGTGAAGACACTGGCTTAAAATTAGAATTTATATTTAATGGAAAAACTAACACTTTGGCTAATGTTACATCGAAGAAAATATATAATGCTCTGTTAAAAAATATAGAGAAAATATACAATTATTCAGAAAAAGATATTCGTGTTATACTTTTAAGACCCAGAAAAAGCACTCTAAATAGTAGGCTAAGGGAATTTCAGTTTAAAATGTTATATCAACTAATATATACAAAGAAACATTTATATTCATTCAAAATTTCCTTAAGCAGAGATTGTTCATTCTGTGGAAAAAATGAAGAAACATATGAGCACTTGTTTTTTACTTGTGAAAAGACAAGAGGTCTATGGAGAGATTGTGGTGACTTGTTCAATATATATCAAATTAAAAATGTCAGTTGGGTGGATGTCCACTTTGGCGTGAAGCATATTATTGTAGGGAAGGAACAGATAATCAATCACATCATTCTTTTAATTAAACATTTAATCTTCGTCTACAGCAGAACTAAATCTAAACTACCAACTCCTAATGAAATTAAGCAAAAATTGTTGGAAAATGAACGAGAGGAGAAAATATTAGCCGTAGCGCGAGGTAAACTATCAAAACATTTGATGAAGTGGGAATACTTTCTTTCATGTGTGTAGAGACGATGAAGCGAATGGGATCACGTTTGTTTGTTTGTTTTTTTGTTTTTTTTGCTTGCTCTGTTTCTGTTTGTGGGAACGGCGGTGATGCTCCAGATGCACTGTGAATGGGGAATGTATGTGTTGTGAGCGTGTGTGTGTGTGTGTGTGTGTGTGTGAGTGTTCTTCGTTTTGTTTTGTTTTGTTTTGTTTTGTTTTGTTTTGTTTTTTTTTGGGGGGGGCTATTTTTTTTTCTTTTCTCCCCTTCTCGTTATTTGTTTTGGTTTTTGTTTATAGTTTTTGATAAATAAATTTCCACTCTTAGGGAAGGGGAGGGAGGGTACATAGCACCTGATATATTTTGTTTTCTCTCTATTGCTTTAAGATATTATAATATTTTTTTTTTGTACGATGCAAGGTATACTTTTCATCAATATCATTTTTTCAGAATTCTTTCGATGATTGAGGTACAATTGTATAGCTGTATTGAGTTAGAAGATTAAGTAAACATTGTTTCTTGTGATTTGTAATATATATTGTGCTTTGTATCTTGTAAATTTGATTTGAGAGAAAACAATAAAACGTCTTTAAAAAAAAATGTACCACCTCTTTATTTTCACAAAATTTTGTTCAGCGATAAATTATTGTAAAAACACTGAAATCCAGCGTGATCGAGCTTGATCGAAGCAATGAAGAGTATCGATACTAATGCCTACGAGTATGCTATACTAATTTGATAGCAGTGATTGGTGAGATCGCTTTTGGTCGAATTGATCGATGAGATCGCCTTGATGCTTTTATGGGCTATAATCGGCGATATCAACGATATCAGAGTTAAGAGTCGCCCTGTAGTGAGATCAGTAACAAGACTTGTGTAATATACACATACGTAGTGTTAAAATTGTGAAATGTAAAATGTTATTCTACTAGTTAAGTGGGCCGGTCATACTTATCGAAATTCCCCAACCAAATTTCAGTTCCAGTCCGCACCTGGTTAAGGCGGAAGTAATGAAAAATAATTTGCAGGCATTTTCCAGGCATGGTATCGAAGAGTAATTGTATGTCTCAAGTGTCAATATAAATAAAAGGCAAACTAATAGAATTGCTCATTTAATATGTTAAGGCATTTTAATTTTTCGTTAGATTCAGCCTTGAGAAGAGTGCACTTTGTATATCGATGACAATATGTTAGAGAAATTAGTTTTCATTAATTACTCAAGAAAAATGATTGGTTGTTCGGAATACTCTTACCTTGGAGAACAATTGTTCATAGAGAGAGAGAGAGAGAGAGAGCAATTGGCACGTAATGATACGATACCACTTCACGTTTTACTTTCATTTATAAAAACAAATCTTCGGTTGATCACCTTTTCTTTAACTACGAATCTTGTACCCCAGTACCGAAACTGATTTGGTATAATTATCGCACATCCTTTGCACTAGCATGACTAGTGATTACCTGAAGTAATGCACACGATGAAAGAAAAATCACATGATGCCTTCAAGAGAATCCGCCAGCATTATCAGGTAACATTTCTTCCGCAGCAAAGATATCATTCAAAGGATACGAAGAGTCATTGTAAAGCATATAGGATAACATGTTATTTCTGTTATTTCGGATTTTTCTTGTACAACTTTGTAAATCTTCTACGTCATTTTTTTCAAGTGACATTTGAGATTATCAGGCACAATGTATCGTGTACGCCTCACCTCCATTGTGAAGATAATGTTAATCCTTTTAATTTTACAAGCATATTTCCATTATGCATACTCAAATGAAAAGATATTCTGGTGTAACGATGAACAAGAAGAATCAAGGGTCGCGCTGACCGGACAAACGATCTATGTAGAATTCTTATTTGAACTGGAAGAAAAACCCCTCAACACAAAGCATTGTCTGGAGTAAAGCAGAGTCAGATCTGGAAATGTGGTTCAACATTCCTATCATGGACAGTACTTCTTCATATTTTGGACGTCATAGTTTGACTTATCATGAGAACGGAACAAAGAACTTTGTGATGTCGATTCTGCTCACTGAAAACGATACTGGATTGCATACTCTAATATTGTATGACGGTGGACGATCACTCTGCACCATTCTTCACCTGAATTTAACCATTGACGAGACAAAGCCAATCTGCAAGACACTTTTCCTCAAGGGGAGTGAAAACTTGCAGATGTCCTGTCAGTGGTTGCAAGTGAACAATGGAGACCGAGCAAAATATAATATCACCAACAAGTACAGCGTTTTTGTTCCTCATGGAAAGCTAAATGATGCAAGTACTTTTCCAAGGCAATGTGTAGTTTCTCATTTGGGAGGAAAATCAACCAAGACATGTGATTTCCTTGCAGTAAATCAATATAATACAACTTTGGGCGGTCAGGGTGTAGATTTTACATGCTGCTTAGAAAAGGAGAACAGGTCTTTAACAAGGTACATTTTCGATGGCAAATCACTCACACCGTTAAATCTAACTGAAAGTTCATTAGAGACTTGTACAAGTTTTCTTATTTTCTTCTGCAGTGAAGAAAGCGGTGACTCCATTGCAATATCAAAAAGCATTGCACATATGACTTTTGGCAGACAGGAAACTCTTGATATTTCAGTCTCATCAACTTTTTTATCTGGAGACTCAAATGCTTCTAGATGTGAAACACTTAACGTAAATATTACAAGAAGACAATTTACTGAAGCTACTGATACACCAGCGACGTCAACTACAACAAGTCAGGGCAGCCCTATCAATTCCAGTTCTACTACAGCGTGTGGTAATGGAGAAGTAAACAGAACACATAATATACTGATTATCATTGTCTCAATTACAGCCCTTGCATTTGTGTTGAGCGTGGTTATTCAATTCGGTAAATACCTATGCAAAATCAGAGGAAGCAAGCAATATGATCGCCAAAGTGAGAGGAATCTAAATTTTCGACCAAACTCAGCCACAACATTTGGTAATACCGATGAAGAGTCTGTCGAAATGACCACAACATCTCGGGTCCCTACATCTGGGCGAGATGTGTCCTGTCGGCGCACATCAGAAAGGGAAGAATCTGATCCAAATAAGACACCCAAGCCGTCCTTGCAAGAATACCAAATGAATGTCAGGTTGCTCCCTGCGAGAAACGACTTGATATGCAGGCCCTTCGTAAATAGCATGGGAAGTCATGAAGAGCAAGCTCTTCCTACTGGAGAGCGTCTACACCAGGCGGGGCAATCTTCTCCGGATGAAGACAAAATTCTTGGGCATCACGATAAAAGTGTCGTCGTTCCTAGCGCACCGATCATAGATAATAAATATTGTTCCCTAGATGATGTCGAAGGTGCTACTGCAAATGCAAGATCAACAACCTCTCAAGAAATATCGACGTCGTTTCAAGGGTTAAATTTGCCATCCGACGACCAGAAAGGTCTTTTTGCCCCGTACAATGTGAGCAAGCCGTCATTATCTTCAGCAGGCAATCGAAAGACAGCACCTGCAGATCCGTTGGTAGACAACCTACGAGGACCGTCAGCAGACTTTGACCTCCTGTACGCTGAACCAGACATGAGCCAAAAGACCAGGAAAACGGCGTCATCGGAGTCGGATTATGATGATCCAAGGGATCCCGGTGAAGATTTCTGGAAAAGGATTCTAGCTCATAATAATGGCCAATCCTGAACAATGTTTCCTACTGATACTTGTGCAACAGTGTGCCATAATGATCACCGAGGTAGCAGCTTTGAAAAATACTACAAAATTGGATAAGCTGACTGATAGGCCTGTAACAAAGTTTTATGCATTATGAGGTAACTAAAACTTCAAAACTGTGGGCAGGGGCAGCGATTTCTTTGTCACGGCTGGGGGGGGGGGGTCTATGACAATTCAACCCCCCCCCCCCAAAAAAAAAAAAAAAATATAAATATATATAATTATATATGCAGCATAAAACCTTCGCATTTTAGCGCATTTGCCAGTAAATTCTGTTTATTTTATTTGGAAAAAGCCTTGTACAACAATTTTGATCTTTTTAAAATCGAGTATTTCTCAATTTCTAGGGAGAGGGGAGTGGTAAACCCCTCGAATAATTAAATGGAGAGGCATCTCCGGTCCCCCTAAATTGCTGACCATACAATAGGGACTTTACATCGTCTATTGTTAAGCAAAAGGGAATCTTTGCCTAAATAATACCTGCCATTTACAGATTTTCTGATCTTCTACAATAGTGTACAAGTGTACTTGAATAATAAAAGTTTTAATTTTAAAGAACCTCAGAGCCTAAAGTGGGCATTGAACCCATTTTACTCATTATTTGCTTTAAAAGTGTTCTTAGTTTTCAAAATTTCGGGGGGGGGGGGGGGGGACTTGTCCCCATAGAAAAAAAAATCCAAGGGACATTTTTATTCTCAATGTATCTAGGTATGGTTCGTGTAAAGACCGTAGAGAATAATAACGAGATAGAAAAGGTAATCACACACACGCCATTGTCAATCTGCAGCGCAAAACTGCTATCAATACGCAGTTTCACTATATTTGTGGCATGAAACGCCTAGACCCATCGCAAAAGTGTATTTGAAAACGCTTTACATTTGTTGCTTGAAAACACCCAACGGGACAATGTATTTATTGTTAAAATTAAATACACAAGCAGTGCCTTTCGGTGATTTTGTGATGAAGGAATATTTATCACAATTCAGACATTGCATGCTGCATATATTAAAATGTTGCATATGATACGATTTGTATCTTAGTGCTAAGAGCTAGGAATATTGACACTTTTTATCAATAATATCTTGAAAATAAATGCACTTGAAATTTGCTTAGAATTTACAGTGTCACATTTTATATTGTAGAAATTGAAAAATGCTTCAATATCGATTTCATAACGTTACATTCCACTTGAATACCATCAAAATGCAGTTATTAGAGAAACGTCTTTGTCATAGTCAGTTCAACATGTTGGATAGGATCTAAAGCATATTAAAAATAGTTATACATTTTAGAATTTCTACATTCATGATTTGAATATATCTAGACGGCACGTTCCGTGGATTTTTACATTTTTGGTTTCATTTTGTGAATGATTTTATTTAACATATTTAAGGGTTAAGATATCGGGTAACTTCAATGATTCCCCGCCTATATACATGTATATTTGAATAACAATCTTAAAGTAGTTTACTTTGCAAATTGCAACTATAAAAAAGTGTTGACACGATTCTTTCAACTGCTTAACACTATGGAGGTAATTCATATCTACATTTATCTCCCCCCCCCCCCCCCCCCCTCTCTCTCTCTTCTCTCTTTCTTCTTTCTTTCTCTCTATTACTATCGTTTCCCCCACTTTCTCTTTCTCTATATCTTCTCTCCATCTTTTCCATAACTACCCCTCTCTATTTCCCTTCTCTTCTCTTCTCTTCTCTTTATCTCTCTCTCTGTCTCTCTCCGCTAACTATTTCAGTGACAGACTTCAGTAAGAGAAATGGTCATTATTTGCAATTAGAGCCACACGTACAGACTATTGAAAAAATGAATAAAAGAATACCCCTCCCCCAAAAAAGGTCTGGCATGAGAATTGTAAAATGACCAACATTCGGGTAAACTGTCACCTCATCGGAAAATCGCGAAGCAATATGGTCGTTTTGTATTAAAGTTTTATATCTTCTGTACTGCAATTTTTCTGTTATAACAATGTGTCCAAATCTTTGTTTTGGTCGCTCGTAAAAAGATTACACTGTAAAAAATAACTGTGAAACTACCGGGTTTTGGCCCTTGAAATTAAAAGTCAATTTTACAGTTCTTTTCCTGTAAAACAACAGCAAGTTTGTTGGTTTACCGGAAATCAGCATATATTTACAATCGCCCAACAAACTTGCTGTTGTTTTACAGGAAAAAGACAGCTGTAATTTTATGTCAGGCGATTGTAAATAGATGCTGATTTCCGGTTTAAAAAAATGCAAATGCAAAATTTCTCGTAAAAAAACAAGTATTTGAAATTCGATATTCGGACAAGAGGCGCAAGCCCACTTGAAGACGTATCCTTTTGACTTTAATCATGAACTTACAAAGAAATCATTTTATTTTCATTACATTTGTTCATGAAAAATCCCCTAACTGGGACTTGGGGACACA